>OY735227.1:17350227-17440227 GCA_963457665.1 Thysanoteuthis rhombus | reverse complement strand
AGTCATATCAGCGCTTTGATCAGGCTCCATAAAGACTCGGAGCCCTTTCAGATCCCAAAAGAGGTAAGACAAGGTGTTATCAGCTCACCAAAACTCTTCATTGCCTGCCTAGAGATGATATTCAGAAACTTGCACAGGGAAAATAATGGAATCAGAATAAACGTTGAGTATCTGACCATCCTCAGATTTGCAGACGGCATTGCCCTTTTTATCTAATGATAGATAAATTGAATAAAGGAAGCAAGAATGTTGGCCTTCGCATGGACTTCAGCAAAACAAAAGTCTTGTACAACAATCATGTCTGAAATTTTTTTTAAAATACAGCGATCGAAACCTGAATCACAGAATTTGAGAAAGTAGACCATTACATCTACCTCCATGAAATCCAAAGAGAAGAAAAAATCGAGAAAAGAAACACGAGATGGGAAGCCTTTGCCTGAGCAAGCTCGACCGCCAAGAACAAAAACATCCCTTTGGTCCTAAAAAGAATAACATACAGCCTATCCGTTCTCCCCATAGTCACCTATGGATCTAGAACATTTAACATTACCAAGAAATTGACCCCCAGACTGAGAACCATGCAACGTACACATGAAAGAATCATGCTCAACCTCACATTGAAAGATCACAAGACAGCTCAATCTATCAGGGGAAAACAAGAGTCTGAGATATCATAAAATCCATTAAAAAACTCAAATGGCAATGGGCTGGTCATGTTGCAAGAATGGTAGACAACTGCTTCACATCATGGATCCCCAGAGATCACATGTGCTGCTAAGGCCAGCAGAATAGAAAATGGAGAGACGAACTGGACGAATTCAGAAAGTATTTGCTCCACAATGTCCATGATAGAGAGATAAGGTGAATCCTGGGGAAAGTCTATGATGATAAAGATAATGATGATAAGGCAAGGGAAATATTGTGTTGAACGATACTGACAAAGGCAGTAGCAGCCACTTCCCGTGGATGGGAATGACGAAAGAACATATTTTTCCTCGGGGAGTGGTATTTTCGGAATATATCTTAGTGGCAACCCTGTAACCAATGGATGATAATACATTTTTATATAAGAATATAAAGTTAGGTGTATATCAAACAATTGTATTGTAGCATCATCCTTCATCTGCACACACCTGAAGCAGGCTGGAGAATGGATCAGGTGAGACAAATTAAAAACAAAAAAAAGATACTTGCTTAAATGATTTTTGGAGTGATATGAATACCTCGTCTTAGGACTATAGACAACAAATTCGATTAGTCGCTGGGTGCTTAATACACCTAAGGAAGCTAAAATGTTGCACTTAAAACAAAAAACGCTGAAAATGTTACCCTGTGTAATCCATAGAACAATGATTGTATCATCAGAATATTCTTGCAAGCAAAAATTAAGGAAAGGACCTTTGTGACTAATATTAATTTTCGATTAGTGTGTACTTTCATTTTGATTTTGGTTGTTTTTCGTTGCAATCATTCAGACCCTCATATCGAAAAAAGACTAGTTAAAAATTGATATTTGTTGAAAAAGTTTCTTTTATTATAAAGTAAATCAATATAATATTACAACAATTGTGACTGCTTTAAAGATTTCATACAATAAAAATTGTTTTGAAATGTATAGAATGGCATTATTGTATATCTAAATTCCTCGTTTTGGTGGGGTCAGGGTTGTATTTTTTTTTTTTTTTTGCTGTTTCTGCTTGAAGTACAAGGTCTTCTTTCGACACAAAATATCTGGCATCTTGTCTATCCGCTGAACAAAATTCAGAAATGTTTCCAACACATAATAGTTCTGTGCATGCCAAGATCAGCTGGTTCTACAAATATTCTGAGGGTCTATGAACTTTAGGGGACATTTGTAAAAGAATTTCTCAAACGCTGCCAACAGATTCTTTTAAAATGATAACGAGGTAATGAACATGATTATATACACATTTATGCGTGCATATGTATATATGTGTATGTGCATATATACAAGTGACTATATATATATATATATATATATATATATGTACATGTGTGTTTGCATTACAGATAGGAGTATATATATATATATATATATATATATATATATATATATATATATATATATATATATATATATATATATATATATATATACATATGTAATGAACAAAATTATATATAATGAACATAATTATACAAACATTTATATGTGAGTATGCATGTGACGATGCGTATGTGTTTAGGTGTGTCTTTACATTAAAGATTGGAGTGTTCAGATATATTGTCTTAATGTACACATGAATGTGTACACGTACGTTTATGTATGAACTTATATCTGAATATATGTATTGATATGTGCACACGCTTTTGTGTACGTCTATGTATGAATAAATGGAAAAGAGTTGGGGGTTTTTTCAGCTATGTTTCTCACACAAAGAATATATATATATATATATATATATATATATATATATATATATATATATATATATATATGCTGTCACACCGATGCATCCACATCCTAATGATGCAACAAAACATTGATTTTAGACCAGGAGAGGAGAAAGTTTCGAAAGGGTACGTGATCATAATTGCTATAATTAGGTAATAGCATTAGATAGATAGATAGATAGATAGATGGATGGATGGATAACTGCATTAGTACTAATATAGATATAAGGCAAAATATGCGCAAGTGTGTACGTGTGTCAAAATATACAGGAGGATTTTATTGTGATGCCATATATATATATATATATATATATATATATATATATATATATATATATATATATATATGCACGCACGTCGGTAAGTCCGTGTGTAAGGCTCTGTCAGGTAAGCAAAATGTTAGTAAGGTCGATACCAATTTGTCAATTGCAGAATAATAGACCAGAATGATTGCCAAGAAAGAGATTCAGTCTGAAAGGTTGAAAGAACCATAAAACAATAAACGTTAGTTGCTTAGAATAAGGAACGGAAAGCAAATAATAAAATGGACGTTTCAAGTTCCAAAGAGCTCATTCAAAAACTGTTTGACGCAAAACGCAGGAGATTTTTGGCAACTGACCAATTCCTGCAGCGAAGAAATTGTTTGGCAGTCCAGTCTTTGGACTGAAATTTTCGCAATTTTAGAAAAACTATAGGAGGACGGGAAAAATGACAGAACCACGACAAAAGTATTGTTATTCGGGAAACAATGACCGTTTCTTTTTGTAAATGATTTTTGTTGGGTTTATGTGAAACTTACTTATCGAGTTTTTTTTTTTCACTTTATCAGTTTGTCCAAGATGGTTCGGTATTGTCACACTGCCAACACCCAGTCCATGTGACATTTCCCCGCTAGTTTGACGTGTGTTGTGTTCGACTGACGTCATCAATTGTTCATTTTCAACTGTAGATGGACGTCTTCTACCTTCTTGATTTTCAAAACTCAAACCATAATTACAAAACTTTTGGAACCAACACTGCACAGTACGATCGCAAATAGTTCCTTAACCCAATGCTAGGTTTATATTGGAAGCTGTTTGAAGTGCATTTTGAATAAGTTTATACTCGTTCAAGAATATCACACACAACTCTTCTTTCTTGATTTTCGGGTTCAGGTGTCAACACTGTTTACTTATAAATCTGAAAGTATTGGGTGAATATTAGAGAAAATAGAAAATTTTATTCATTAAAACAAGCGATATACATATTTGTACAAAATATTACATTAATTTTATTCGACATATCTGAAATCCGGTATCTACAATCGGCCATTATTTTTCTGAACAACTAAATTTCTTGTTAATTTCCTCTTCTGGACATTCATTACATGGTTTATTGACTTAGTTGTCCAGTCAAGATAACGATTTATTTGTCACTCTACAAGGATAGAATGTGACATATGGTTGAATTTAACGCGGAAGCTCTCCTCAGAATATCAGCATAAAAACAAAAATCATCTTCTCTTCGCCTGGCTTTCTAGCACTTCATAGACTTCTTGCAATGCCCTGAAAAATAACCTTCCTCGTGCAATTTGAAGATGCAGTCTGGTTGAGTGGGTTACCAGGAACTAAACACTATTCTTCCAAGTTTTCCCCAAGAATTTTTCCTCTACAAACAATGACAATATTTTTTGATTCTGAGATGAGCACATGGGTTTACGTCATATACACTTCGACCGTTGGAATGAACAGCGCAAAATTGGAATGAAGAAATAGCTTACGAAAAGACTCGAACTTTTCCTTCCATGGACGATGCCGTAACCATTTCTTCAGAATGTTGTGATAGGAAGCAACAATGAAGTCTTGGAAGTTTTTCCTTATCATGTAAGTTATTTCTACTATGATAGTTATTCTTGTTGTTTTTATTATTACGCTTCACTCAAAGAGTCGCTCGGCCTTCGTCTAGTGGGTTGTGTCCTGGTTCTAGATCTGGATCTGAATGATTCTCACAGAGAATGGTCATCTTTCAGTTATTATGCAATAGGATACAGCGACCTGTTCCGAGCGGATCAGCATCTGCCTTAATGTTAGAAAAACCGTCGACCAAAACCGTCAACATAGGTTTCTTTAGTTTTCTAGTTGTTCCTCCGGCTGACTGGCTAACTATGAAAGTATCACGCGTACAAGCAATACTAATGGAGTTAGAGGGTTGAAAATTCGAAAACATTTACTTTTTATTGTGTATAGAAAAATCGTTTTATTTTTTTGATCTCCATATAGTGTTTTTCAACGGGGGTTCCATTTGCAATGTAAGTTTATGTTAAATTGATCATTAGTTTGGGTCCAACGGCATTCATTGAAAATTCAGATAATTTTAGCGATCACAGTCCAACAAGATGCGAGAGAAATAAATCATTCATTGATCGTCCACTTTTCCAATTTTTGAATTTCACCCCCAGCACAGCATGCTGCAAAAAAGACGTTTGTGACATGACAATTTCTTTCAAGTGACTAACCAGACACGTTCCTGATATATACTTTTTTTTTCAAGTACAATGCGATCGAAAAATTATTTAAATACAGTCGTCATCTTTCGACGTCATTGGTTAGATAAAGAATTGACTGTCAGAGGAATTGTTCCCCCGAGGAAGGCTAAGGGACATATCGGCCGGAACATTGTGATAAGAAATAGCAAGGATAAGAATACGATCTTGAATAAGCAAGTTAGTGTTCGGGCGGCAGCTGTGGGTGTCACAATGGCAAGGGCAGGATAGCCTGACGGCACACTAGCCCTGGGGTATTTTCGGGCTGGGTTTTCTATCTTGCGGGTTGACTAGTTCTGAGCGGATAGCCATCATTGTCACTAGAGGTTATTGTCCACCAAGACATTATCATTTTTCTTTTCGTCTTTATCATTCTTTATAAATCAATTCCATCTCTGTTTGTTTGCTTCTTTGTTTGTTTGTGGACAAGGGTGTGTGTGTGTGTGTGTGTGTGTGTGTGTGTGTGTCTTTCCGTTTCTGTTTTATTTTTGTGGCTTTGGTCTTCTCTTAAATGTTGCATAAGTTAGGTGGTAATGCATCCCTCATTGCTTGCGGTAAAGTATCTCATTAGGGGGCCGTCGTGGCCCCTAAGCTGCTAAGCAACACCCCTGTCTCTCACACAATCTCTCTTCCCCCCCTCTCTCTCTCTCTCTCTGTCTGTCCGTCTGTCTGTCTCTCTCACTCTCTCTCTCTCTCTCTCTCTCTCCAGTTCCGTCTCTCGCTAACAAGACTCCATTTATCATTTATCATTTTGACAGGCCATTGTCCCAAAGATAATACGGATTCCGTTTTTGAGTCAATATTTCTTCTTCTTTTTCTTCGTCACCGTCATCATCGTCGTCGCCGTCTTCCTCTTTTTTTCTTCTTCTTTTCTCCCTTCTTTTTCATTTCCTTCGTCTTCGTGCCGTTAGAATTCAGTTATGGTCTTCATTAATCAATTCTCTTCTCACAGATCCGAATATTTCTTTCTTTTTCTATCTCTGTCTCCTGTTACGATTCTCGATGATTTCATTGCTTTTAGGCATTTATGATTTGTTGTTCTCGTTCTTTTTCTCCTTTTTCTCCCCTTTCAGTATTTTGTTTTAATCTCCAACTCAAGTATCCACCTTCCTCTTCTTCAATTTCTCTATTTCCTCCTTTCTCTCTTTGTTTCTCATCTCCGTTTAACTGAAAGCGCTATTATCACTCGTATTACCCAGGACCTTCATCGTCATCACCATTACTATCATAATCATCACTAGTATTATCACCATCATCATCACAATCACTATCACCATCATTATCAACACCATCATCACTATCATCACTATCACCATTATCATCGCCATCACCATCATCACCACCATTACCACTATCATTATCACTATCATCACTATCACCATCACTGTCAGTTCATTCCTGAAATGGGCATATTCTCTATTACTTTATCACACTTTTGTCAATGCACTTAATTCTGTTGGTCTATATATATATGTATATATATATATATATATATATATATATATATATATATATATATATATATATATATATATATCTTGCTTATCCAGGCTCGTATTTTCATCCTTGCTTTCTAGACGATTCACAAACACACATACACACACACACACACACACACACACACACACACATATATATATATATATATATGCATACATATATATATATATATATATATGTGTGTGTGTGTGTGTGTGTGATATATATATATATATATATATATATATATATATATATGTATATATATATATATATATATATATATATATATATATATATATATATATAATCATAGAATGGATATATAATGGTAAATAAACGATGATCACAACGAGAGGAAATTTATACATTGTCCCATGATAACTAAGTACATGGAAAATGGGGAATAACACACAGAAGAAAATTGCATAAATTGCATTAACAGATATTGAGAAATAAGTGACTAAAGTGAGACAAAAGAGATTTTTTAAACTTTTTTTACTGTTTAGAGTTAAAATATTTAAAGCTTTTTAGACTGCATATATATATATGATATTGAGAAATGGATACATAATCTAATAGAAAGAATTATAACTGCATTCTTTTACTTCAAAACTCTATTTGGAATGATCACCAGTGAATGTATCATTTGGCCAAGACGTCGTATATAGAATAAATTATTAACGAATACGAGACTGCTGTAGGAATCGAACTTGTGACTACTAAAGTAGCTCAATGGTGAGAGCAAAGCTACGCTGAAGCGGCTAAAACAAATTTATTTCACAGTACGTTTTTATTTTGTATTATATTCTTTTATATCGATGCTTTTGGTAAGTCGCATAGATCGAACTTTATCCAGGCAAGAAAATTCATGATGAATCCAGCCAATAACTTTCTAAAAGAAAAAAAAGTGTTTTTTCCATCTCAGCTTGAGGGGCAGCAACCTCTTTCAACAATAAAATATATCTGGCAACTGTTATGTCCTCTGAATAAAATTTCAAACACATTTCCTGAACATAATATCCGTATACATGCCAAAATCTGCTGGTCTTTGAAATATTCCAAAGGTCTCTGAACTTTTGGAAACATTTACAAAAAAAAAATTCAAACGCAGCCAACAAATTTTTCCATGAACGATATAGAGACAGGTCTGGTTAGTCAATCAAGAGAAACCACCATGAGATCAATGTCTTCCGGCAGCATCCCGTGTTTGGAAAAAAGTGATCAATAAATAAGTTATTTCCCTCAATTGTGTAACTAAGGGATCAATTTACCATAAATTTTCAATGCAAATACACCCCTAAAAACCTATTTGTGGGTCAATTTTCAAAAAGTGGAAAACCCGTTTTTATAGACATGATAAGGAGAATATGTCATAAATAGATTTATGTGTGTGTATGCATGTGGCTACGTGTATATGTGTGAATGCGTGTTTGAATTAGAAATTAAGAGCCTTTGACTATGATGTCTACAAAATCAGATTGCTCATAATTGATATATATATATATATATATATATATATATATATATATATATATATATATATATATATATATATGTATGTGTGTGTGTCTGTCTGTCTGTCTGTCGTGATAAAATATCACTTAGAGTATCATTTACTTACTTAGCATTGTTGGCATCAGATTATCAATCGCAGGAGTTCCAGTAAGGATCGAACCCAATAAGAACAGCCATCAAAATCAGCATGCTCATCGTTGCTATACAACATACATCTTGATCTTGTATGTTCCATATGATCCACTCGTCGATCCCAGTGAAGGATATATTTGGAATTCCACCAAATTTGTTTTTAGAAAAATACTGAATATGTTTATCTGGATGAGTCCATAGTTTCAAATAGTGGGGAGGTGATATTACCTTTGAGTGGGAGAGTACACGATCACAGACAGAAAACAAGAAAATCATATTAGTCATCATATAAGTAGATTGCTTTTCTCCGTGGAATAACGATTAGTAATATAATCTCTCAAAACTACTGCATATTAAGTTCAATACTCACTGTTCCTTACGTACTAAGTGTACTTACTTCATACCTATATCTATCGGATGGATGAGAATTAGCTCCCCATCAAAAATTATGAGTAAATCTCGTAAATACCGCTCTATTTCTTTCTGTGGGGATAGAGAAAGAGGAGGTATTCTGCATCAAACTACAAACTCTGGATCAAGTCGAGGAGAACATTCGATGTTATGGCCAATATACTGCCGGACATACTAAAACGACTACAGAAACCAGTGGTCAGTTTAAATTTTACCACAAAGGGCAAAAATTTACCATTGTATTTTCCAAAGTAGAGCTAGTTTGACTACAATCGACCAATAAATAATGAAGTTATTACCATTTCTCAATAAGGGAATTTTCTCCGCCCACCTTATATATATCTCTGTATAAATCATTTGCTATTTCTTCTTTACATTAAATCTTGTTCAATTCTTTGCTGATAACTTCATCAATTCAATCACCATCATTCCATTATTGACAATAACCAATTACTCTATCTCTACGCATCAATCCCTCTTCAGATATCTTCAACCAAAACTGTCAACATAGGCTACTTCATTTTTAAAGTTGGCCTGGCTGGCCACCACGTATGTAAGTAGCACGTACACAGGCTGAATCGATGGAGGTGGAAGGCTGAAAAATTCAAACCTTCATTATTATGTAAAGGAAAATATTTTTCTCAATTTCAAGACCTCCAAATAAGTTCGGGGGTTCGATTTGCAATGTCGTCCACATTTTCCTTCTTTTTCTTCTGGTTCATTTAATCACTCGATTTTCTTTCATTTTCTTTTTTCATTCTCTGTCAGTTTTGAAGGAAATGAGTGTAATTTAGCTTCAGCATCATCGTCCAATATCTGTTGAGGTTAGAAGACAGTGTTCAGAAAAGTTTGTATATGCTGTTGAGCAGGCTTATAGGCCTATAGTTATTGAGGTCTTTGGGGTTACCTTTTTTTATTTAGAAGCATTATGATAGCAGTGTTCCAGTCCTTCAGGAATTTACTCTGTTTTAGACACAAATTAAATAGAATAGCTAGCTTTCTGTTAACCCTCTTCCCAGCTTTTTGGAGTAAACCGATGGTGATGTTATCTGGTCCAGGGGCTTTTTCTTTTTTTTTGTTTGTTTGATGGCTTGCTTTTCTTCCCATGGTGTAACTTCGGGAAGTCTTCGAACTGATCGTTGGCATCTTGTGTATTCTGGTCGTTGTTGTTGTACTGTCTATGTTTTGAAGAGTAGAGTTCCTGGTAAAATTCTTGGGTGTGTTCAACTATTCTGTCTCTATCTGTTGTTATGTCTCCGTTTGCTTCAAGAATGCTAGTTATCTCCTTTTTTCCTGTACTGAGAGCTTTGTTTATTGCTTTAAATACTCGACGTTTTCCGAGATTGGTCTTGATGATGGCTGCCATATACCTTCTTTTGTATTCTCTTAGTTTCTTCTTTATTGTTTTGTTCAGTTCGATTTCTTCTTTCTTTTCCCCTTGTGGCCGTTGGTGGTTTGAGGTTCCTGCGCTTTTCAATTAGTTTCTTGGTTTCATCTGAGATTTTGCAAATAGTCGCTGTGTTTCTTGGTTTAAACATATTGGTGGCTTCCATTAGAGAAGTTGGTATTCGGCTGTGGAGTTTGTTGATGTCGGTGTTGTTTTCGTCGGCAAGAATATCAAATCTGTTTTTCAATTCTAGCTTAAAGGCTGGGGTGAGTTCATTTGGTACTTTTAGTGATTGTGGTCTAGTGTGGAACATTTTCCCGTGTTCTCTATTTGCTTTTATATGCATTTCACGTCTTACAATTCTATGGTCACTTCCTACATTTACTTTGTTTAGAATGTGAACGTCTTTGATGGTGTGGCTTTTGTCCGTTAAAATGAAGTCTATTTCGTTTTTGGTTTCATAGCTGGGGCTCTTCCATGTCCATTTTCTACTGGTTATTTTTTTTTTTTTTGGAAGAATGTATTCATAATTTTGAAGTTGTTTGCAAAATTTACCAGATCTTCACATTTCTCGTTTCGTCTTTTGTATCCGAATTCTCCGTTGCAGCATTCATTTCCTTGTCCTACTTGTGCGTTGAAATCTCCCATGATGACATTGAAGTATCTTTTGGTATCTTGTTGCAGGGAGTTCAAGTCATCATAGAAGTTGTTTATTTCTTCTTTGGTTGATTGCGAAGTGGGAGCATAGATTTTGATGACATTTAGCTTGTATGTCTTTGAAAGTTATATGGTGACACTAGCCATGTGGTCTGAGATAGCTTTGAAGCCTAGCACGTTGTCTTTGAGGTCTTTATTGATGAGAAAGCCTACTCCACTTTGTTTCACCTTCTCTCTTCCGTAATTGTAGAGAAAATGTTTGCTATTCAATTTTATTAGTTCTTCTCCTGAGCTTCTCATTTTTCTAATTCCTATGATGTCCCATTCACCAACCGGATTACTAAAACACTAGACGAAAATCAACCACGAGAACAGGCTGGATTTATAGGTTACTCGGCCATGGACCATCTTCATTCAATAAATCAGCTGAAAGAGAAGGCAGCAGAATACAAAATGCCACTCGCTGTAATATCTATAGACTTCAAGTAGGCATTCAACTCTGTAGAAATTCCCATGGTCATGAAGGCCATCACCCTACAAGGTGTAGACCCTGTTTACGTTAAAGTACTGCAACACATATACGACCTCAGCAACTCCTTCATTTGGCTACATAAGGACGCTGAACCGTTTCAGCTCCAAGAAGGAGTAAGACAAGGTGAAACCAGCTCACCCAAACTATTTACAGCCTGTCTGGAGATGATCTTCCGAAATATCAACTGGGAAAATAGAGGAATCAAAATAGACGGCGAATATCTGAGTAACCTTAGATTTACAGACAACATCGTCATTTTCGCAGAGAACCTACATCACCTCCAATTAATATTAGACGAACTAAGCAAAGAAAGCAAAAAAGTTGGACTTCACATGAGCTTCAGTAAAACTAAATCATGAGCAAAAATCATGTTGAGAATAAGGACATAACTGTCAAGATAAGAGACGCAAAACTTGGCAAGGTAGACCACTCCATCTACCTAAGACAACAAATCTCCATGAGATCCTCAAAAGAGGGGGAAATCAAGTAAAGAATCACTCTGGGATAGCAAGCCTTTGGCAGAGCAAGCTCAACTTTGAAAAATCAGACGATTCCAATAATCCTAAAGAGAAGAGTATACAACCAATGCATTCTCCTGATAGTCACATAGAGCCGAAAGATGGAACCTAACCAAGAGACAGACCTGCCAACTGAGAAGTATGCAACGTGTGCATGAGAGGATCATGCTCAACCTTAAATGGAGAGATCACAGGACAGCACATTATATAAGGTAGAAAACGGGAGTTCATGACATCATAGAAACCATTAAAAAACTCAAATGGCAATGGGCAGGTCATGTTGCAAGAATGAAAGACAACCGATGGACATCATGTCTCACAACATGGATCCCCAGAGACCACATAAGAAACCGAGGCCGACAGAACAGAAGATGGAGAGATGAACTAGATAAATTCAGGAAATACTGGTTCTGCGACGCCCATGATAGAGAATTGTGGAGAATCCTAGGGAACATCTATGTCCAACGATAGACGTTAAAAGACTGATGATGATGAGTGTTCAGAGTTTTGATTGTAATATCCAAATGTTTCCATATGTGCCCCCTACCCCATGAACCCCTCGTTCTTATTAACCTCCGAGATTTTGACTGTTTGACTTTGAAACTTGTTTTTTCATAAATACGGCTCATATGTACACAAATTTCAGCTATATAGCACTTAAACTTTGAAATCAATAACTCTTTGGCATCCATATCATTTAAACATTAGTAAATGTAGAATAAAGAATAAAAACTTTCTTGTTCCGAGACTTTCATACTTATATGAACTCAGTAAATAGATACATTTCGTAAGTGCTGCTCCTGTTCAGTGTAACGTTAATGACTTTATTGGTAAGTTGTATTTTCTTTTAAATATTGACATCACTTTGATTCTCTCCTGTAACAGTCTTTATATCAAGTTTTATTTTATCAAATCTCTTGATCGCAATAAAACATAACGCCCGTTAAAGAAAGTTTTCAAGAGTGATTGTCCAATGGGAACGTGAGTATTAAGGTTTCCTAGAATGGGTGCTTCTTAAAAAATCATATTTTATAAATAGTAGTAGTAGTAGTAGTAGTAGTAGTAGTGATGCTATTTATCGTTCGTCGTTTCCTTTGTGTTCTATTAGAATCAATCAACCAGAACTGTCACTAAAATTTGAGTTTCTCCAGTTTTTAAGCTAGTCTAGCTGACAATGTATGCATGCGTGCGTGGAGCTAGAAGACTGGAAATTGGAACATTTACCCCTTATTATGTCTGGAAAACGATTTTTTTTAATTCCCCCCCCCCCCCTGAATAGACGGGGCGTTATGTAATTCATGCTAAATTGATCAAATATATTCTGCCCGGCAGCGTTCACGTTTTTTTGTTTTTGTTTTTTTCTTTTCTTTTTTTTTTAATTCAGACTTTCTAGTGATCACTGACCAAGAAAGAAAAAGAAAAACGAAAGAAGTAACTTATCCAGTGATCAACCATTTTTCATTTCATTCAATTAACCACCCCAAACGCGTCTGCTGCAAATGTACTTGTCATGTGACGGTTTCTTCAGTTTTTTCCTTCCTTCGTTTTTTTTTTCCGCATTGTTCTGATTGTCAGATTTTGTCCTGTGACTATTCACCCGCATAATTTTTTCAAAAAATATCGGAAGGGTATCTGTCTGTTTATTAAATCGTATTTTTTTATGGTACACAAATCCTTGCCGAAGTGTCAATTCCCTCGAGTCTGTCACGAGGCGCCCGGTGTCGTCTGCCACCTCTCCATCTTCAACACTGGCAGCGTGCTCAATGAAAACGTATTGTCCTGTCTGGTTTGATATATTTCGCTATCCATTTAATTCCTTTTCTGAAACAGTCGGTGATATTGGGATTCAATGCTTTGTAAATTTTTGTCCCTTTAATTTACCCCTCATCTGTTGCAAAATAAATAAGAAAAAAAAATGTTCCCTCGAGCTGTGAATGAAAAATCTTCTGTAATTCATCACTCGGCCCCTTTTTCCTGCCATTTTTACGTCATCATCGATATCCCAGGATTATCTTTACTCTCGTATGATTAATGCTAATTTCTTCTGCAATGTTTATTTACTATTTTATGAATTTTCACATCAGTAATGTTTTGCTGGATGTCAGTTGGCCTAGCGGTTAACGATACAGGGAATTAAATCGACAAAGCAAGTTTAATCTCCAGCAGGGACAGTTCGCATTTATTTCGCTTTTACGAAAGCATGAATCTTGCTATCGGTAAATTTAGCACGATGGTTCGGTCTCCATGGATCACTCTAGGATGTAGACAAAATCATCGCCTTGTATCTCGCGCGACATCGGAACAAATGAGTTGAGCTAAGATAGGTAGATAATTTTTCGATTAGTACCAACTCCCGGGTGATAAAATCTAGATACGATAAATGTCCAATAACAATAAATACAGTGTTCCGCTGCATTTCGTTGAAGCAAACTAGAAAAAGATGTTAATGAAATAAATTGTCCTATTTTCAACAACAATTTTCTCTCCGTATTGTATTCTTTATACCATCTTACCGTTTTATTCGTATCCATATATTGATGATTTATATACATAGATAGATTTTATCCTATGTACCAAATTATTATGAATCCTTCTCTTTTAATTGTCAATGGAACCACTACGATTATCATCAGAACGAAAAAGGCATGAAACTAAGCGCCGTTCATGATAGACTGACACAAATATTTTTTAGCACAACAAAGTTCCTTTCTCTTTTAAAGAGGCAATTGGGCGGGGAGATTTAATCCAGAGCGTACGTTAACAAAAGGATGAGGACGAACATGTTCCAGTGATATTTTCTTTCTTTGCCCCCAAGGTCATCAACCGACGTTCATTTACCCCTGCGGCATTGAAGACTCTTGTGTTAGTCAAACCTGATGTTAGACTCTATTGTGTAGATACACCGTGTCCCTGCCCACCTGCATGTTGTCGATATGGTGTTTGCAAGAGTAGGTGTGCGAGAATGGTGTGCCCCATAATTTGGGTATATCGAGAGAATCAGATTTTGAAATCTCCACCTCTATCAGGATATTAATCCTTTTTCAAACTGAATATAAACTATTGATATATCATCATCATCAGCCGTTATAAGTCCACTGCTGGTCAAAGGCCTTTCCCATTTCCTTCCATGAAGAGCGTGATTGCACTGGTCTTCAACATGTCTTTCTGACAAATATTCTGCATCTCGTGTTTGATCTTTTCCTACAGAATCCTCCTTCCAGCCTTAATAATGTGGTCCAAAGTAAAGCAGAGCACAAAACGTTTGGTTAAGCTTGGCTGCAGGATCTGTCGGAAGGACGTCAAATTGGTAATCAACTGCTTCAAGGGGGTCCACTCAAAAATCAGAGCTGTCTTTCTCTTTTTGTACCTCTATCTGGAGGAGAACGGCCCAGCAACACAGAGAGCAATTGTCTCGTTTGAGTGACGTATGGGAATAAAAATAAAAGCACAGGATATCGAGAGCTCGTTCTCGTACGAAACCTCCCAACCTCATATTGCTCATGCAACGCAAAAAAAAAAATCATTGATTGAATTTCGTCCATGCGCTGCATATTCCCCAGATTTGTCATCTTCAGACGATCGCTATTTTCACTCCATTAAACTACCTCTGGTGAATGGTTCCAACCATTTCAAGAGACGTCGAAAAATTCTTCCAAGAATCCATCGAATCAAAATCGGGAATGTTCTTTTATGATATAATACACAGTTTAGCTGAAAGTTGAGTTAAGGTCGTAGACAGTCAGGGGATGAACTTTGATGACTGCGTTATAGTACCATGAATTTATATGAATAAAAGATTTCTCCATAATTATAAGAAATTTTTGGATCATCTCATATAATTAGGAACACAAATTAACTGGTTTAAATGGTTTAATATCGTGGAAAGCAAAGGAAGGTACTTTCATGTTGTGTGCTATATGGTTCAAGAGTATATCGACCATGAGTGCAGGGATGAAAACCAATAAAGATGCGATGGAAGGAAGTCCTGTAATAAAATGATATTAATGAAAAGCTTCTTCTAATGAATTTCAAGGTTTACTTCAGCGACTGAAGAGTTTATCGAACAAAAAAGTGTAATAAAAAGCAGAGACTTCTTTGTATGTACGCCCGTTATGCTTTCCAATTATCATTTATTCTTCTCATACATTTCCACCTTTTTCTTCCACCCTCAACGTTTCGAATCTAATGAACAAGGGGAAATGGTTATGCTTGAACGGGAACAAAAAGGGACTCAAACTGTTAAAACATTCATCATTTTCCCTACCAGTTTGAAGCTTAATATTTTAGTCGAAGGAGCAGTAGTAGACCACAAGAATATTGACAGATAGAACAAGTCAGGTCTGAGGAGGTCAATGCAAGAGGCTGCACAGGACATCAACGTATAGAAGACAATTTATTATTATCATTATTATTATTATTATTATTATTATTATTATTATTCAATCTCACACCAATTGCCTGGTGGTTACCGCTGGAGTTCGAGTGACAGAAAGTCTCCTCAAGTCTCCAGCCCTCCTCTTCTAGTACTCGTAGGTCGCAGTAATTCTGCGATTTACGGTTTCACACCGGTTGCCCAGTGGTCATCGCTGAAGGCTGACTGACAATAAGTCTCCTCAGGTCTTCATCCAGCATCTCTTCTCTCTTTCGCCTATCATATCAGTACTACAATTTGAGTTTCCGCTTCGATTTCCCTTCTTCTGTTGGGTCACTATTATTCCTCAGTATCCGTGCAGTTCCCAGTAGTGCTGTGGTCTGTACAGTCCCAATCCTTCCCCTAATCCCGATCTCCTCCCGTCTCACCCTCAGCGTTTTGGGAACAGTTCATAGTGCACCCACTATGACCGGTACTACCCTGGCTTTCATGTTCCACATCTTCTTCAATTCTCTTGCTAGGTCCTGATACTTTTCCCGTTTTTCACTCTCCTTCATCTTTACTCTATGGTCTGCAGGTACAGCCACGTCTACTATTTGGCAGGTCTTTCTTTTCTTGTCTACAATTACCAAGTCCGGTCTTCTTGCCTAGATGAGATGGTCAGTTTGGATGTCAAAGTCCCAGAGTAGTTTGTGATTGTCGTTCTCCAGGACTGCCTCTGGTTTGTGCTGATACTACTTTTCCACATGGTTGAATCTCATTTGTTTGCTTAGTTCCCAGTGTATCATTGTTGCTACTCTATCGTGTCTATGCTTATACTCCTTCTGAGCGAGTTGACTACATTCACTTGTTATGTGGTTTACTGTCTCATCTCTTTCACCGCACATACGGCATTTGCTGTTTGTCTGTGTTCTATTTGTATGGTATTATAATTAATATAAATATATCCTATAAGTAATAAATTACGTTGTAAATATCATATATTTCCATTGGAAAAATATATATGCAGGGATTATGATGATATCTTAGTAGTCAACACCAGTGAAATTTCCACGGGTCTAGGGAGTAAAATATTAATAGTTCTCCTAGACATTGACAAACGGGAAGTGAAATTACGAGCATCAAAACTGAGGCCAAGAATGACATTCAAAGATTAGAATGACTTCAGTGAGTAGGTGTGCAACATTGATTATAAGTTATCTCACAGAGACGGAAGAAATACAAGGATTGATGAGAATGGTCGTTTTTTGTTGATTGAGAGCGTAAAGTCGGGCTGACAGTTGAAATGGACAATGCTGAATCATTACTAAAAAAAAAAATAACGGATATCGTCATCGGAATCATATGATGGGTGTTGTTGCAAACGGGAGAGAAGCCAAAAGAAAGAAAAAAGTAAAGAAATAATTCATCAGAAAGAAAGAAAGGCAAGCTTTGATAATGCGGAATATAACTCCACTCCAACTTCTAGTCTGACGGAAAATGATTACAGCAATTTCTATATTGTATATCATCATCATAAGTCTTTTAACGTCCGTCGTTGGAGATAGACTTTCCCAAGGATTTGCCACACTTCTCTATCATGGGCGTCGTGGAGCCGGTACTTCCTGAACTTGTCTAGCTTGTCTCTCCATCTAATATTCTGCCGGCCTCGGTTGCACATGTGATCTCGGGGGATCCATGTCGTGAGTCGTGATGTCCATCGGTTGTCTGCCATTCTTGCAACATGGCAAGCCCACCGACATTTGAGATTTTTAATGGATTCTATGATGTCCCCGACTCTTGTCTTTTCTAGGATGTACTGTGCTGTCTTTATCCTAAAGAGAAGGGTGTATAACCAATGCATCCTCCCAATAGTCACTTATGGAGCCGAAACATGGAACCTAACCAAGAGACAGACCCGTAAATTAGGAACCATGCAACGTATTGTATATAGATTGGAAAAAAAACTATAAAAATGTATTTTCAGAATAAATGTATTATTAGAATGAAATAAACCCTTGGGGATCTGTAAGATACATTTTGTAAGTATATATGAATTTCGAAGATATATATGAATTGTCAGCTTGGCCTACACTTACCTGGTCGTAATTTGAAGTTACGTTGGAGAAATGTTGATATATTTATAGATCTATTTACTCATTAGAATTAGATAAGCCTTTGCGTATTTCTAACAAATCATGGAACGAAAATTATGATTTTTACTCTCCTACATTTGGTGATGGTTGTTCTTGTTGTTACGGTTCAAAAACAAAGCTAAGGCCAGGTTTTTACTTGAGGTTGACAAAATGATGATAGAGAAACAAAGGTTGGAAAAGAACTGGTAAAACAGAATATGCTTTACGAGAAGAACAGAATAACATGTCGTCCATTGTTATGAATGGGGAGGAAATGAAAAGAAGGAGCGGAAAGTGTGGGGAGCAACGAAGAGAGTAAGAGGGGAAAAGATAAAAGAGTGAAAAGGACTGATGTTAAATGAATTGGCAACAATGAGGAAAGAGAATGAATGGAAGAAGCAGATAAAGGGAAAAAAGACAAAACGGGTGGGACTGAGAGAGGGAGAGAGAGGGGGAGGGGGAAAGTGTGAATAGGAAGAAAAGCAAATTAGAAAAGAAAACGAAAAATTGAATAAAGAAGGGAAAGATGGGTCTGGTTAGTCACTCAATAGATACTGCCACATGACCAAAGTCTTTCAGTGGTATGCCATGTTGGGGCTGATCAATCTTAAAAAATCGCAAGATGGGCTGGTCAATGAATTAGTTACCTTCCTCACCTTTTGTTCCATAGTGATCACAAGAAATGTCTGAATTTTCAAAAGAAAAGAAGGAAATCAAGTACGAACATTGCCGGATAATAAGGGATGATTTTAGCGTGAACTTGCATAACAAATTGAACTTAACGCCAAAAGATTATTGAGGAGGGAATTTTTTAACAAAAGCGATTTTTTTCTTGGTATAATATGAGCTTGTGCTGAAATTTTTACCCCTCAAACTTCATCGATGTGGGCTGTACGCGTGATACATACATAGCCAACCAGGGAGAGCAACTTAAAAACTGAAGAAACCAATGTGGACAGTTTTAGTCGACAGTTTCTACAAAAAGAAAGAACGAAAGAAAGGAATAAGAGTATCGTTAAAGGAACAGATAGGAAGAAAGAAATAAACGAACGAAACCATGATGAAGGAGAATAGATAATTATTTGTCGGAATGTCACAAGTGAAAGGATTCCATTGAGGTGACATTGTCGTTTGTCAAAGAAGGAAGATAGATTATCAATCCAATATATAAAAGAGAGAAGGGAAGGCCCATAATTGATATATGTAATCTGCATGTCAGGGTTGAAAGCCGACGAGATGACAAAGGGTTGTGGTGGTTGGTGATAGGCGTAAAAAAAAGGAGAATTACAACGTAACAGTCAAATAGATATTAGTTGTTTGAAAAGATGAGAAATAATTATCTCTGATGTTTATTCCTGTAGACCCTTTGTGGGGCATTGGGTCAGAACCATTCTGCTACAGTATCGGTAATCGGGATGGAGTTGCTAGCCACACACCGAAACCACCTCCATTACCCAGGTTTGGGACCAGCTAAGGCGACTCCCAAACTATTGGTTCTCTCTGTCAAGGTAACCTTCTCTTAGATAAACTACCGTACGATGCTGACGTTCAACAACAGCCCCGTTACTTATCCATAGCCTGGAAGGGGGAAGAACTGGATTCATGCCTTTTCTAAAAGCACTCTGTATCTTGGGGAAAATAGATTTAAATAAATAAGTAAAATAAATGAATGGGTCTACTAAATCACTCAGCAAAAACTGTCAACGTGCTTTGGCAGCATGTCGCGTCGGGGTGATAAATTGAAAATTTGATAAAAGTGATGATCAATGAATAAGTTATTTGTCATGCCTTTCGTTGGGCAGTGACCACTGGATAGAATAGACGTTCAAAAAGAACAACGAAGTGACTAATATAGCATAAACTTACATTGCAACTTGAAACACTCGTGTGTGTGTGTGTGCATGTGCATGTAATTTAAATCGACAGACAGATTGTTTTATCAGGTTTTAGTAAATTCATACTGTTTTCGTGCAAAATGATGGATATTTAGATCAAGTGTGTGTAAGTACGATTCCCACAGCTTACAAGCATTGTCTGGTTATCATCGCATGAAATGTAGATTTCATGAGTTAGAAATCCACGTAATCTGTGACATTTGTTTTCCATCTTGGCGTTCGTTCTTTAGAGCGATGCAACTTTTTTAATGGTCAAATGAGGGCGGCATCATCCGTTTCCAGTGTTATCGGTTATCAAACACGCTCAAAACACCGGTTACTTGTAATATATATTATTTAATTCATTATTATTTATTTTATGATAATGCCTTCAAATATTTGTAGCTTTATTTATTTTTGTAATTGGTCCTATAAAATTATTCCTACCAACATTCGACGGATAGCCGGGGATAACACGATATATCATGCAGCACAAATTGCGGGTAATAGAATTTTCATATTGAAGGTTTTATGAATATTCTAAAATCTTGAATGCTACTGATGTGAGGTAATTTCCTTTTGTCAGTATTTTTATATTAAGGACGACCTGCTAATTTTGAAAATGCATTTGAACTCTTATGTAAGATAAATAGATAACAATAAACATAGATAGATAGATAGATAGATAGATAGATAGATAGATAGATTGATAGATAGATAGATAGATAGATAGATAGATATGAACAGACTAGGATAGATACATAGATATAAACTGACTGAGAGGAAAAGATATAAATAGACTTAGATAGATAGATAGATAGATAGATAGATAGATAGATAGATAGATAGAAGTGAACTGACTAGGATAAATAGATAGATATGAACAGACTGAGATGGTTTTACGAAAAATGAATTTGGTGTCAAAATGATAACGAAAAATTTTTGATAGTATAAAGACCCCAAACAGAAAAAAACAGTTGGAAGAGAGAGATAGAGGGGGGAGAGACAGACATACACTGATGCAGAGAGAGGCAGAGATAAAGAGAGAGAGAGAGAGAGAGAGAGAATGGGGATTGAAAAATATGTAACTTGTTGTGCCGAATTACCAAAGTTAGCTCTTAATTAGGACCTTTAACGTTTCTACTTATGGAAATGCAAACGAATAATCGGACTGGCCATAATTCACCAGCTTTAGGTAAAATCTATCCAAAATTCTACGTACAAAATATTAGTGAAATATATCAAGGAATAAGGACGTTATCCAATGGAGAAAAGGGAGACAACGCCACCGACGACAGACACCCATAGCGAATGATAATCCACGACGGGGACAAAAAGTCCAAAAAGTAATCTTACTTCGAAATCTTATGAAGAAAAGGTGAGAAAATGAAAAAAGTTCGGTGATCATTCATTGTTATTTCTCATCGTGTGACAGAAACTGTCGCCGGTTGACAGGGGAAAATGTCGGGAGCTTGGCATGCAGTTGGCGCTCTTTTTAGACTAATTGGAATCTGTATGAAAGGGTTAAGGGATCTACATGGATTCTGTTTTCGTTGTCTTGTTCCTTGATCGTAAAGATCATGGGAAGATGGTCTGTCAATCTTCTCTTTTCGATCCCCACCCCTGCACTGGTTATTTAAAGTGCAAACCTGCTCGCGCACACCGAGTCCACTCGTTAATCTTGTTTTCCCAGTAAACCGAGACGGTCAAAGTGACTGCCAAGCTATAGGCATTTCTGTCAGGGTAGTCGACTCTTAGATGAGATATCACGTATATATTATTAATGAATTGATAAATAGATAAATGATAAATACATAGTAATCACGTTTCGGTTACATCTGTTTAAAATAGTCATTTTTTTTTAGCTCTGAAAGTAACGTCATTTTTGTTTGATTCTCAGACGACAAATCCTCTTAATAATGATTCTAAGGTTAGTATATGTAACAAAACTACAAGCTTAGTTCCTTCCTTACGCTCTTCTTTGTTGGAAATAGGTTACAAAAGAAGTGTTCAAATCGCTGTGCAGATCCATGCATAATTAGTTCCCCTATGTTATTGCTGCCAGCCCACACAAGCGTTTCATTTTAAAACAAGGGTTATGAATAGCCCGAAATGACTTGCTCTGAGGCATACAGCTCTTTCGTAATCTTAACTCAGCATGAAACTTCCTTGCCAATGATATATGATATGCCAATGGTTGATGAAAATGGTATTTTGCTGACTAAAACACCACAGCCAAAATCCGCCATATTGAAAGATGGCGCTAAAATTCTTTAGCACCTGATCTGGAATGTCTACTAAATGTATTCTTGCTCAGAGAAGGCCGTGTAGACTGTCCATTTAGTTTCATTACTCAACTCAACTAATAAGAAAATAATCACTTTTCGATTATATCCGTTTAAAACCGTTATTCTCTTTGACCTTTAAAAGTGACATGAGTTGATTTCTGAGTGGCAGGATTTTCAAGCTGTATTGTAACGATGGCTACGAGTGGAAGAAATCGTATAAAAAGATTTCTTAAAATGCTTTGATGAAAGTGGTTGTTGTGAAGAAGTTGATAGTGCCTGTCATGTTATCGTCGGTTGATTTTCTTAGTGTATAGACCGAAAATAAATTTATTTACGAGAACAAAAGTCTCAATGATAGATTTTAGATGAGATGAATATCACACATTCATTGTTATAGTGTCATGTTGTACAGTGCTGAAGATTAAAGCATTTTTTTATCATAAAAAGTGGCTTCCCAGCTTACATTCGAATTGAACAGACTTTGGGCATTAGTTAACATCCCTTCCGCACTATTAGTCCGTTAAATCAGGGACTTACAGTATAAACATGATGGGGGTATTCTTCTATTGGGTACGGACCATTTTCTTCACGTTGAAGAAATTCTTTGCTCCATTTACATACCGTTCCAGACATTGCCAGTCTGAAATCATCTTCTCCTTTCGCAGAACCGTTTTCATTTTTTTCGTTGTTTTCATTAACAATAAACACTAGAGACCCACGAAAAAAAAGTTGGTCATGCGTAGTCACTCCTGCGGAGAACAGACTTCCGGTTGACGTGTTTCTGTTCCTGAACTTAACCGACGCATGGGTTTTGCATAGCAAATTCAACGAACAGTTTAGTAAGGCCCATGAATATTGCAATTAAGTACTATCTATATATATATATATATATATATATATATATATATATAT
This sequence comes from Thysanoteuthis rhombus, assembly GCA_963457665.1. Classification (NCBI taxonomy): domain Eukaryota; kingdom Metazoa; phylum Mollusca; class Cephalopoda; order Oegopsida; family Thysanoteuthidae; genus Thysanoteuthis; species Thysanoteuthis major. The sequence continues at coordinate 17,417,097 of OY735227.1, read as the reverse complement.
ATATATATATATATATATATATATATATATTTCTAATTGAACATAATTTAGTCACAAAATTCCTACAGAGCAATGAATTAAATAAACCCTATATATAACGGTGAAGCGGGTAAAATCGGTTTCATTCGATGTTGTTTCCGTTCAAGTCGTAGTTTTCAGGAACTTAACTACGACCCAAATATATATATATATATATATATATATATATATATATATATAACACCAGTATTCGGATACCAGTAATCAGACAATTAAAAGAATAAAAGATAATGTGGAAGGCAAATTGAATTTCTGTTAAAAATTAAACAATTTATTACATTAACATGTTTCACCTTACAGCTCCATCAAAATGAGAGGAAATTCAAAGGTACACAGGGTTCTTGTAAGACAATTTATCATATGAAGATGTTATCACTCGAGGAGGACAACAATCTTGAGTCGTCTACACCCAGGAGGGTTGGTTGTGTAGAAATTCAGACAAACTTACCTCATCTCAGACACTACGGTTGGGGGTCGTGTCTTGTCTTTGCTAATATATCTGTGTTCTGGTTGTCCCAGTATGTGCATGTGCCTGGCTTTGGGTGTAGGGAAAGTGTTTCATTAGCCGGCCGCCGGTTAGTCTATACTGCTCTCACTAATCGATATTTTGCATTGATTAAGAAATAATTTAGCCACATAATGAGAAATGTTGTCGTCTCTATGCCGTTCGCTTTCCTATTGTATTGCTTTCTGAAATTATGCAGATTCAATGTATTTTCGTTTATGATTTGTTTTATGATAATTAACAATTGAGTCATCCACAACCAGCTGTTTCGTTCTATTACAACTCTTCAGAGTGGTTATAGACTATCCATCATCCCATACAGTAACATGAGGTAGGATCGAAACCTTCGCTCCAGACTGACATTTTACCCCGACCCTATGCAGAACTGGACGGTCACCCAGGTTGAATTTAAGCGATATATTTGCTTACGCACAATTCCCCATCCACCAGAGTGCTCTATTCCAGAGTTGGAAGAGCACTGCTGTGTAGCTTATAATGAACGAGTTACCTTAATTAAAGAGTGCTCGACCCTGAATAACTGATCGTTATATATATATATATATATATATATATATATATATATATATATGTGTGTGTGTGTGTGTGTGTCTGTATACATATGTATGCATATATCCGCTATCCAAGTACTTCATCCTGAGCCACTGATGTTTAGATTAACCATTTTAGTTTCCAATATCCTTCTCCATTTTCTTCTCCCATTTGGTCCTTTTTATTTACTTGTTGCTCCTTTTTTTCTCAAAGGCGTTTGCAGACAGCCATTTTACTTGCATTTCTCGTCAATTAATCAACTTCATCGCACGTATACAGGACATCCAACAAATGTTGTTTTTTTTTTCTAAAAGCTTCATCTTTTTCCACCAGTTCGTATGTTCACTAAAGGATCCCCGGGATACACGGGAGTGAGTTATCGATGTTATCAATAATAGTAGTAGAATAAGTATTATGAGTGAAGCGTAACTCACGAAAAAACTGCTCAGAAAGAGCAGCGGTTAAATTCTGTACAACAGTCGGTAACTCATTGAAACGGTGTTGAGTGAATTTGCGCACTGTGTAACCGTTGCATTTACAATAGCACAGTTTTAATGTCTCACGTAGAGTTTTCTTTTGGTGAAAAACCAGGTTTACCCTACTATCAAGACTTTTTTCTTTTTTCCAAAGCTAAAACTGACGTTTAACAGGAAACTTCAGACCATGGAGATAAACGTGACGAGGCAGTCGATGGTGATGCTGAAAGAGGACTGAAAAGTGGGAGGCACACTGGAGTACGTGTATGAGAATCCAAAGGGGGTACACTGAGGGAGCCAAGGTATCATTGCCATAGGTAGGCTATTTCTTAATTAACATTATATGCTACGATCCCAGAATAATTCTTTGCAGACTTTGAAAAGTGGAATTGGTGGTGGAATAGGTGTGCATGAAGTAAAAAGTACGAAGTAAAAATAAACCTATTTACTTCAATAATTACTCACATATACATAAATAAGGGAACTCAATTATGAAGGTCTGATCGATTACTCAAAAGAAACAGTCATGTGGCTGAGGTCTTTGGTAGCCTGCCATGTTAGGGGTGATCAATCGAAACATTTGAAAAATTGATGATTGATTAATAAGTTCTCTTGCCTTTTATTCTAAAAAAAAACAAAGATGACTGCCACTAAGCACCAACTAACGGGTTAATTTAAGGTAAACTTGCATTGCGAATTGAAGACTACTCTCACATTTTTCTGGCCTTTTGGCTCTGATCAAAGTGTGGTACCTGCACCACAGCTTTACCCGAGGTGTTGTCACTAACACTTGACAGCCAAATGAGCCGGAAATTGGATGACAGTATGAGCATTAGACCTAGTGCTTAGGTGCAACTAGGTGCATTGACAACTTACTACTTGGCTCATCTGCAGGGAAGCAGTTCGCCCCGGGGCGGCGCTATCCCATTGTACTTAGAGGGACAGATCAGGCGGGTCCTGACGCCTCCTCGACTTCGATTGCAACAGCTGAAGCAATTTTTGCTGGTGCTTCATCCCATGATAAACCCGACCTTGAGTCACATCTCTGTCTCGTTGGGGTGCGAGTAAATAGGTGCTCAGCCTCATGTGGAGAGATCACAATATATCCGGGTAAAAACTGGAGTCCGAGGCATCACAGAATACGTTTGGAAACTCGAATGGACTGGTCACCTGGCAAACATGGCAAAAAATGACAAAAACATCTCGACTCACAAGATGGATCCCTAGAGAGCTCATGCGAAACCGAGACCGGAAGATTACAACATCCAACACTCGTTGCTTCTGCCGTTAGTTTCTTTTCTTTCTTTTGATTTTCTTTTCTTTCAATCTAAATACGATTCTTCTTCTTCTTCTTCTTCTTCTTCTTCTTCTTCTTCTTCTCCTCTTTCTTCTTGTATTACCTCTTTCCTTTCTCCTACTTCATCTAACCTTTCCTTTCTATCTCACAAACATTTTCTCCTCTAACCAAATCCGTTCCCCTAACTCCCCTTTCGACTTTCTAGACTCCTCCTACATCTATTGTCTTTCTTGTACAATATGTTTCTCCCACCTTCCTCCCCTTATTCTTCCTGTTTTTCTGACCTACCCTTCCACTTCTCCTAAGCGATCATTTTCTTCTATTGCCCCTTTCTTTCCTTCCTCCTTTTTCCTTCCTCCTTTTTCCTTCCTCTCACTATCTTGTTTATATTTTATCTCCTCGTTTTGCTCCTACCGCTACTCTTTCTTCTTTTTCTGCGAGTTCTTTCCCAGCTTCTTACTCATCTCCAGATATTCACCATCCGTAAACTTCTTCCTTTTTTTTCCTTCTCTTTTCCTTCTCTTTTTTCTTTTTTTTCCTTTGATATTTTCCGAGCTATTTTCCTTGTCATTGGAGCAATTATTTTCTACTTTATCATGGTTTCATTTTATTTATTTTTTCTTACATCCATTTCAAGATTTCTTCTATTTTTCTCTATCGGTCAGTTTGTTTGTTTGTTTTTGTTTGTTTGTTTGTTTGTTTGTCTTCCATCGTGTTGTACATTGCTTCTTTCATTTTCACTCAGTGTGCTACGTATTTTTCATTACAGAAAACCTTCTGCAAAATTTCTTGAAATCTTGCCAGCGATATGCATTGTGATTGATGATTTTATGTATACCATGACATACACTACACACACACACACACACATACACACACACACACACACATATATATATATATATATATATATATATATATATATATTATTATTATTATTACTATTATTATTATTATTATTTGAATAATCCATAAGTTTAATCTTTGATACATAGCCTTCTACACGTTGACTTCCGGTATCAGCCCCTTTAAGGCCCCTCTACTTGTTGCCGAAGGATTGTGAGTCATTCTTTCCCTTCGTCATCTTCATGGCCTATGCCAATTTGAGAATTTACAAGTCAAAATTGTAAATCCCTTATTTAAGGAATGTGTGACAGGGCTACAAAGCAAAGTCGTGGATTCGTATCGTCTTGAAAAAAGTGACAAGATCTAGTGCGTGCAGTAGTTCTTATTGATATTCTGTCTAGGTGGAACACATGTATTAAAATAGGAATGAATTTGATATACCAATGACTGCCTGCTGTCGTAACTGACATTGAATATTTCAGCTTCTACTGCTATTTTCTGGTTTATAATAAAATAAGGAAAAAAAACGATCTTGTCAACTCCTATTTCATTATTGAATCAAAGTACTACAACTAGATAGAATGGAGACGATTGTTAATGATATAAGTTAAAGTGACTTAAAGTATTCAAAACAACCAGTTGAGTATAGACATTATTTATGTTACAATTCAACCAAACCTGAATTGTTTTGCTCTCTTCTTGTTATTGACTGCTTGTGTTCGTTTGAGAAGAACTATAAAAAAAAATCCACATATCTTCATCGATACATAGAACAACCCAGTGCAGCCCAGGCTTTTATTTTTTCAACAAAAATGATGACAGATTCCGGCACCCCTACCCCCAGAAGATACCTTCGGAAGTCTGGATGCAGTTCGATCCGGCTTACCCAATAACTGGGGAGCGCAATAGGTGTTTGTTTTGGTGCCGTTAATCCTATAACATTGTTATGCAACACTTGTACTAAACAAAGCAGAGCTTAGTAAATAAATTTACATCTACCTGTGACTAGCACAAAAAATATGATTTCTATCAATTTAGTTTGCATTAAAGAATACACATGCACAGGATATTAAAAAGTTGCGGCACACATTCGATCTTCACCTTTTTTTACGAGGATAGGTGTTCACGTCGGTACTTTCTATCCCTACCACTCCCTGTCGTTCCCTGCCACTCCCAGCCACACTTAACTGAATAATTATTGTGCAAAAACTATCCCTGCCACTTCTCAATTCTACTTCTTCTCAAACATTAATAAAGGGGATTTGTATACGTTTAAGAACTTGCAGTATTTAGTGATATGGACTTACTTTATGTTTCAAAACTAGTTGTATTAAGAAGTAGCAGGGAATGGCAGAGAGTGGCAGGAATAAAAAGTACTACACAATGTGGCCGGACACAGATTTGGCATTAACGTATCGATAATGGATCAGTGTAGTGAATTCAAAATCTGGCTTGGTAGTTTGTGTTCACATTGCTGTAAAGGCATTAATCTTTTGTAAAAGCATTAATCTGCATTTCCTAATGTGTCAGATCAGGATTATTCCCTGTCGTAGGTAACATATAACCCAGTAAAACCAGTCGACTGTTACTTGGAGAGAACAAGTGCACCTATCATACAGGAATAGTTAGCAAGCTTGCCCTGCAGATCAACTCACTCAAAAAAATGTATCGATCATCAATAAACTAAGCTGACGAAATAGCCGAATCATCTACCCATAGAATAAGATAGAAAAGGCCTGGATAATGATGGTTGGTTTCTTAAGAGCAACTCCATAGAGCTGTGGTTTCGAAACTTTGAAGACACAAGGACCTCTTCCATAAAGGAAATATTCTAGTAGACCCCAATTTTTAGCATTTTGTTTTTAGACTGAAATCAATGAACTACTATAAAAAAAATCATTTATGACCTTTAAAAAAGATAATTATTCTAAATGGATTACATTTGAAGTCTGACAAGACTGTATATTAATTATGTTTTTCGATAGATGTGCATCGGATGATGTTTCACTGTCACAAGGTTTACAATGTTAGCTTTAGAGGAAAGATTGCAACGGAACCCTGGGCATTATTTGTCGGACTCTCAGGGGTCCACATACCACAGTTTGGAAAGTACTACCTAGCAATTGAAGGAAAGATTCGAAGCATCTCCTGTTAAATAAACAGTTTTTTTCAACGTCTACCATAAGTCATCTGTCTTCTTGTTCAATTGTGCATTCTGTTGACACTCGAAGTATATGTTCTTCCCCCTGACTTATTTGTTACTGAACAAAGTACTTTTTCTTGGTTGACCTATTAATCGTCCCGAAGTGGGTGATGCGAATGTAATATATTTGACGACAAAGTTGTTTTTTTCAGTTTAACATTTTTCATCTCGTTTTTTTTTTTTTTTGATAATGTTGACATCACTCTTCTCTCTCTCTCTCTCTCTCTCACTCTCTCTCTCTCTCTCTCTCTCTACACACACAAATATATATATATATATATATATATATATATGGTGTATCACAAAATTCGTAGATGTATCTCCTTCTATAAATATATATATATATATATACTAAAATGTATTCCACCCCCTCTCTCTCTATCTCTATCTATCGCTCGCTCTCTCTCTCTCTCTATATATATATATATATATATATATATATATATATCAGATAAATAGATTGAGGAAATGATAAATGTTCATTCCACGCCAGCCCGAATTTTTTGCACCTTGCGCCATGAAATATTTCCAATTTCAGCGTCATTTTCTATTAATCTTTCATCTCGCAAAGCAGTCGGACGTCTACGACTGTCGATCCCTGTCTGCCTGTCTCCCCCCTGCCCCCACTTACCATCACCCCCTTTTTCGAAATAGCTCTCTCCAAGTGTGGTCTTCGCGTCCCTATGTGGTCCACACTACCATCCAGCCAGTTGATTGGTAGATGTCCTTTTCTGACGCAACCTTTCAACAGCTCCGCCAACAGCCAATTTCCCGCTCTCCTGTACCTGCTCTCACCCTATTGGGGAAGGTAGCGTCCGTCTGCGCACGTGATATGCGTGCTAATGATCAACGAAACACGACAAATTAACAACATTCATGAATATATGAATATAGAACGATATTGTCCCTCAACCGACGCTGGTGTGGCAACAAAGACAACGACAATGAAATCAATCTGTTATTGATGACGTTTGTTTCTTGCCTTGTGTCACTTTGATGCTCTTGTACGACGACTATTTTTCCAAAACTCGGAATGAATTGCAGTGTATTTGCGTATCGACGATTTTGAGCTTGAAAAAAATCTTCTCATATAAAAGAAGGAGTTGGCCTAAATTTCAAGACGGAAATGTGATCAATTACCATAAAGATGTAAACAATTAGGAAAAATGTCATTACACAGTTAATATATCACTCGCTCTAAACAACGTAAACAATTGAAGAAAATAGGACAGCTGCAGAAATCAAACCTGCTACTGATAGGATAGCCTCTCCAAAATAACGATACTCTTACCATAGAACTAAACAACCGCCTGCAATGCAATGACCCACTAATCACTTTCACACCAAATTCTCATCTCGTCTAATCTCGGTCTGCTCGTCTGTTTTATTTTATTGTAACATTGTAAATAACCCCCTCTGGGACCCTTAAATTTTCATATACAGATATCTGAAGTGCCTATCCATGCCCAGTGAAATATTTCAGGTGAAGAAAAAATAAAACTCTCAGACATGAGACAAACTTTTTGACTCCTGATTGAAGGAAAATCTTACTTCCAATTCCTGATCCCTGAGAGGGGAAAATAAAATTTACCTTCACTTCTAGCTTCTTAAAGGCAAAAAAGGTTTACTTGCAGATTTTAGCTTGAAAGAAAGAGAAACGTTTCCTTTCACTTTTGGTTCTTCAAGAGTGGGTGATGTCTCTAATTGATACTGATCCTTTAAAGGGAAGAAAAGTATCTTCACTTTTGATCCATCAAAGAGTAAAAAAAAAATTCACCATACTTATAATCACTGAAAAGTTTCCGGTTAACTGAGAATTAACAAAAGTCCTTTTAAAAGGGGGGGAAGTTTCCCTTCATTTTTGACGGATTAAAAGAGCAAAAGGTCGACGATTTAAAACTACAGAATCTTTTTTTTCAAAAATTCCCGTTTGTATTTTGTGTATGTATGGTAAATTTTGTTGGGTAGGGCTAATGTTTAGAGTTTTATATCATGAAAGGAAATCACACACCTCGTAAATATAAGATTTATAAGAAAGATATGATATAGTACACAAATAATAATAATAATAATATATATATATATATATATATATATATATATATATATATATATATATATATATATATATATATATATATATATATATATACATATATATATATGAGAGGAGAGATTCAGAAAAGCAAAAAAATCTACATCACGTTTGACCCTTTGCAGGGAAGAAAGTGTCCCTTCACTTTTGACCCATAACGGATTGGGGTAGTGTCCCCTCACTGTAGACACATTAAAGTATTTGATACATCAGAAATTTATGAAAAAATACGTATATGGACGGAAATTAAGTTCCAACTTTGATATTACAGAGACATTGTAAACAGAAAACCCACAAGAGTTTTTTTGTTTTTTTTTAACCCCCAGGTCCATCGAGTAAGCATATAAATCAGGTTGGACTGCACCTACTCACACATACGCACACTCATATATAGACACACGCTCACACATACACACGCTTGCATATATATATATATATATATATATATATATATATATATATATATATTGAGCATTACTTCTAGGGTTTCAAAAGATGAGATTTCTCTTTTTTTTTTAAATTAGATCACTTTTTAATGATCACCGCCCGACGAAAGGAGAGAGTAATTTATTCATTGGTCATCTTTTTTCTAATTTTTCTATCGATGACACCCCCACCAACACAGCATGCTGTCAAAAGGCGTTGGTCAGATGACAGTTTTTATTGAATGACTAACCTGACGTGTTTTTCTCTTTGTCATTTTGCATTAGGTGTGATCACTAGGCTCACATCTGACCTCATTTGGGACATAGCAGCCTCGGGCATGTTATAAAAAATAACTGTTCCAAACAATTACTGGGTGTTCATAGTTCGTTTGAGAAATGGATACAAAATCATCGATTCATATGTCGCATAACACGGGAGAAATCTGAGTCTGAGAAAAGAAGCAGGTGTTTGCTGATTGAAGCAGTGTGATTGTCACTTTTGACTTTGACGCCATGCGAGCGTCTTGCACGGCTCGAGTGAGAAGAAAATAACCCCTGCTTTGAACTGCTGGCAATGTTTAGCCTTATTTTGGTGGGAACATTTCCTCTTGAATAAATCCAACTTGATTTTCAGCAGCAGCAAATTTTTGTCGATTCTTTAGCGTCACAAGAAGAGAAAACTTCTCGTATTCATTGCTGACAAAAACGTATACCTTGAACAAAATTTATTTTTCTGTCGATTTTCTACAAACTTTCATATTTTCTATTTTTAATAACCTTAAAACAATACGGCAACAGAATAAAACAACAGCAAAAAATGAATCCCGTTTTTTTTAATCCGAGAAAAATATAAGTTTTATTCAAGAAGAATCAGAGATGCCTACCTCTTATTGAATTATTTTCCGTGATACTACTGTAACATCATCATCATCAGTAGTTGTAGTAATGTAGATTCGAACCCAAAGACAGAGGAGAGCCTAGCTTCACCCCCTTCCTCTTTTCCAGTGAATAACAAAAAAAAGTGACCAAAGCATCCATATTATACGATTTAAGAACTGTTTTAGAATTAAATTGATGTGTGAGTTCACGAAAAACTATTGAAAATATTTTGGTGACTGAGAAATGATGTCATGAATTTATATGATTAAAATACTTTTGCCTCAACATCATATTGTGGAATATAAAATTTAAATGGTTGATGGCATAAGATCATGGGGAATCTTGGGAAATACTTCGGTGACTTAATAAGGATGCCATGAATTTAGATGACTGAAAGTTGGTATCTTTTTCAAAACAATGCTTAAAAATTTGATAATCATCGAATCCATGTTGGAATATCTTGTACAACTGAAGGGCTATAATTCAGCTGAATATATGAAAAATACAGGACTGTGTCACTAAAACACTCGTTTGCATTGTAAACAAAGTTCAGTGTTTTATCACTGCTAACAGCACTGCCATGGTAGGAAATTCACAAACTAATGTTGGCAGATTCAAAACCTTCCACAGAAAGCCGGATAAAAGAGGTTCAATCTGTAGTTCAAACACCATTCCTAATATTCAGAATCTAAAATATAGATGAATGTATGAAATTAATAGAACAATGTCACCAAAACGCTCAGCTATAGTGTGAAAAAATGGGTGTGTACCTAGGGAATTGCTATGCCATACATTGTGGGTTAAAGGGGTTTGAACTGAATTTGGAATGTGTTTAAACGATTTTGAGATGATCTTTTTCATGATCTCAAAATAATGCTAGACGAACTAAAGGAAGAAGTTGGTCACCACATAAACCTCAGTAAAACAAATGTCATGTGTAACAAGCATGTTGAGGACAAGGACATTGCAATCAAAATTGAAAACGCAAAACTGGAGAAAGTAGACCACAGCATATACCCAAGACCATGAATCCCCATGAAATCTTCAGGGGAAAGGAAATTACTCTAGGTTGGCAAGCTATCAGTAGAGGAAGCTCAACTTTTAAGAACAAGAAAATCCCACTAGTCCAAAAGAGAAGGATCTACAACCAATACATCCCATCGACAGTCACCTATGGAGCCGGAATATGGAACCTAACCAGAATATTGATCTTCAAACTAATAATGCAACGGGCACTGGGGAGAATCATGCTCAACGCCACATGAAGAAATCACAAGACAGCACAATATATCTGGGAGGAAACAGGAATCTGAGACATTACAGAATCCATTTGAAAACTCAAATGGCAATCAGTTGGTCATGTTGCAAGAATGTCAGACAACCAACGGACGATGCAGATCTCCAGAGATCATTTACAAAATTGCGGCCGACTTAAAATAAGATGGCATGACGAACTAGATAAATTAACAAAACACAAGCTCTGTGATGCCCATGATAGAGAGGTCTGGCAAATTCTAGTGGAAGTTCTATGTCCAACGACGGACACTAAAAAGATCATGATGATGATGATGATGATGATGATGATGCAATTTACATTCTTTCTTAAAGATTTTTACCACCATTAATTACTAGGATTTTTTCTTTCTTTTTTCATTAGTACTTTACAAATCACCAACATTTTTATCAGCCTCTGATTTCTTTCCAACCAAACATAACAAATCGAATATGATCGAAATAAAAATTCGTACATAAGCCGAGAAATTTGTTTACACGAATTTCGCGTCTTTTTAAGCAGAAGAAATTCATCAATTTTACGGACAAAATCCATTAGTTAAACATCATTTTTCATAAATATTTCAGTTTACGATATTTCTGTCAGGTTATGTTTTCCTTTAGTTATTATTTCTGGTTATTTGTTTTGAATGATCACTATATCAATTTTTTTTTTTTTTTTTTTTTTTGCACACGACTTAGACTTCTGGAAATCGTTGGAAGATGAATGAAAAAGATGAAATTAAATTTGTAAGCTGAAAAAGGTTGAATGGGTCACAAGGTGGGATATTTATTTTAGGGGAAAAATCAGACACTGACAAGATTGATTAAAGCATTTTTGAATAAACAAAGTGAGAAATATCCCTACTTATTTATTTGTGTTTGTTCTCTTCAATCAATATAGATACGTACTTATATATATATATATATATATATATATATATATATATATATATATATATATATATATATATATATATGCGTGTATATTTGCGTGTGTACTTGTGTGCATGTATATGTGTACGTATCCATGTATATATAAGTGTGTGCAGCTACACTCAAATGCACACTCATACATAAGTATGGACTGAGTCGATTTGTGAGCAATGTGTTTGCTATTATTCATAAAATATGGATTATATATATGTGTATGTGTGTGTATGAGTGTACTGGCGCGTATGGGCGCACGCGTTCCAGAATACATCTCATATATTTACCCCAAAAACATTATCTGTAATATATATAAAACTTTATTTTTCATTGTATATTGTTCGAGCTATGTGATTATCATTCACCACTTAATTAAGGACATCATATTGAAAAATAAATGTCTCTCTGAAATAAAAGTTTTTCCCTATTTTCATTAAGCTACGGACTCGAAGCATCTTGGTTAATATCTCCAGTCCCCAAATACTGCCTGACTTTAGGGTCATCTTCCGATGAAATCTCCGCTTATCGAATACTAGCAGAAGCATTTTTTAGCAGTACGTTTGGATAAACGAGTATGCTTCAAGTAAAATCCTAACGATAAATTTTCCATATCATGATTCACAAAACGTCCATCCGACCATCCCACTGTCACAAAGTCTAGGGTTGGGTGGAAAAATACTTGATTATAGAATTTATTCATGAAAATATTACTTTGTGGAAAAATAATGGAGATTAATGTAAAAACTCCCAGTTATTAGATTCCATGATATCTCAATAAATATCGCACTGAACAATTATGTCTGTTTCTTTGTAATGTAATTCCAACGTCTGAATTTTCTCCGTTCAGAATTATAACGCAAACCAAAATCTATAATAGAACCCAAGTCAATCCTGTGTCAGTCTAAGCTGTTTATTTATTTCAAGTTCGATACACGGTGTCTTAAAAGTCACGAAAAGATTTTTTTTAAATCTTGATTTTTCTCTATTTTTAGAATTTATTATTATTATTATTCTTTTTGGACGCATGAAGACACCGTTTGAAATTTACGACGAAAAAGTATACACCTGAGCAACGAACCAAGATACTACATTTTTACTTTGAACACCATTAATTAATAACGTTACCCAAAGGGTACATTCCCGTTGATTGAATGTACGTACACTGTTCAGGAACTGTCGTTTAGAAGTGCCTTTTCGAACGTTTGGTGATCATCCACGAGACAGGAACACCATGTTCAGACCGAAATGTTGATAGAATGTTTTCGAAATACCAAGAATTCGTGGTGACGAAAATAGTTGGCATTTGAAAAAAAACAAATTCCCGTCCATAGAGTTATCAAATCTCCCTCATATATATATATATATATATATATATATATATATATATATATATCAAATCTCCCTCATATATATATATATATATATATATATATATATATATATATATATATATATATATATATATATATATATATATTCCTTAGAAACACTTAAAAGATGTGAATGCTGTGGACCCATTCGCGACTTTTCCGCCACACTGTATAGAATCTATTGAACAAAATCTTGCGTTAACCTTTCGAATTATTGAGTAAATATATTGACACAGGACATAACTTCAAGTATATCGTTAGCCAAGCAACGGGTATTAAACAGTATTTTTAATCGCTGAAGACGTATCTTGACAGATGCAAATTTATGCAGAATTGATGAAAAATAACATCCTTGCCTAAAAATTCAGGGATGACAAGAGAAAAGAAAGATGAACAAGTGGGAAAATGATGATGGAAATAGCTGAGTCATCGAAAAATCAAAAATTTGGAAAAAGAAACGTTAAATTGTGAAAAAAAAACTTCCATTTTGAAAACGTATTTGATATTAAATCCTAACAAGTGAAAATGATGAATGGAAAATGTTATATGAGGAGAAAGATGCGTGGGAAGGAAGGGAGAGGGAGTCCTTTGTATGCGAGAGGATGAAGGGAAGGGTCTAAGTATGGAATCGAAGGGATATAGAAACCAGCTCTACAGAAACAAAGTTATTGATGATAGCAAATGTGTAGATCAGATGTAAATGGATAAGAAAGATAGGAAGGAAGAAAAGAAAAAACGAAGAGCGTAAAGAGGGAGAGCATGTAAAGAAAGAGAAAAAAAAGAAAGATCGAACAAAAGAACATGAAGAAGGAGAGCACGTTTGAAAAAAAAAGAAGAAAGAATGCAAAGAGAAAAAGAAAAGAAGAACTTGAAGAAAGAGAGCACTTAAAGAAAGGAAGAAAGAAAAAAATAATGGAAGAAAGAAGGAAGGTAAAGAAAGAGAGTAAGAAAAAAGAAAGAGTGTAAAAAGAAAGAGAGCACGTTAAGGAAGAAAAAGGAAGGATGAACGAAAGAAAGAAAGAAAGAAAGAAAGAAAGAGAAAAAAGATAGAAAGAAAGAACGTGAAAAAAGAGAGCACCTTAAGAAAGAAAAAAGGAAGAAAAAACGCAACGAGAGAATGAAAGAATGTAAAGAAAGATAGCACGTAAAGAAAGACAGAAAGAAAGAAAGAAGAAAGGAACGTGAAGAGTAGGTTAAGAAATAAAGAAGAAAGAATGTAAAGAAAGAGAGCCCATTAAGAAGGAAAAAAGAAAGAAAGAATGCAAGGAGAGAGAGAGCATTTTAAGAAAGGAAGGAGAAAGAAAGGGTGCAAAGAGAAAGAGCAAATTAAGAAATAAAAACGAAAGAAAGAGAGAACGTAAAGCAGGAGCAAACGTTAAGAAAGAAAAAAGAAAGAAAGAAAGAACAGAAAAAAGGATGTAAAAAAAGAGAGCACGTTAAAAAAAAAAAGAAAGAAAACTCAAAGTTACCCCTCTTGCATTTTGTTGGGCAGAGATCACTAATAACTCTGAATAGTCAAAAAAAACCCCATAAAAACAGAAACTTACCTTGCTAATTGAACCCCCAGCTAAAAACCTATTAGAGGGAAATTTCCCAAAAGACTGTTTCATTCCAGCCAGACTCACTTAAAAACTTAACAAACTTATGTTTACAGTTTTTATTCACGGCTCTCAAGAGAGAAAGAATGAGAGAAAATTGAAAGATCCACACAAGAAGATAAGATCAACAGTCGGAAGAAGGAAATATGAAACGTTATGTTGGGGTATCTGCGCTCACGTGTGTGTGGATGCTATGAATATATATATATATATATATATATATATATATATATATATATATATATATATATATATATATAATTAATGCTCCTCTATTCAGGGTTGAGCACTCTTTAAGTGAGGTAACTCATCCATTGTAAGCTTATGCAATGCTCTTCCATAGGAATCGAGTACTCTGGTGGATGAGGAATTTCTGCGTAAATGAATATATCGCTTAAATTCAGCCTTACTGACCACCCAGTTCCGTAGTCCAGAGGTAGGATATCGGCCTCCGGGTCCAATGCCTTGTGGTACTGGATTGGATAAAGTCTATAGCAACACTGAAAAGATGTAATACATCGAAACAGCTGTATGTGGATGACACAACAATAATATATATATATATATATATATATATATATATATATATATATATATATATATATATTTATATATATATATATATGAGTGAGTGTATATATCTTGTGTGTATATTGCTTGTGCTCTGCATGTATAGGAGTGAGTATGTGTATCTCGAGAGTGTATATATTTGTAGGGATTTTGAGTGCCTACTTCTAAAAGCTTTAACGATTAATGCACAACTATCCTCCTATCCGCAATCTTCAATTCTATCCTCAAGATAAGGGAAAAAATGTTAAAGAAAGGAAGAAAAACAGATAGAAATAAAGAGTGGAAGAAAAAGAGGGAAAAGGGATGAAAATGAAAGAAGCAATAATTCAAGAAAGAATTGACACCAAAAAATATCGAGCAAGATAAATCTAGAAAAGATAAGGATGTTAAGGGAAAAGCGGAAATGATGGTTAACGAACTGGAGACGAGGAAATGCGAGATTTGC
Source organism: Thysanoteuthis rhombus (assembly GCA_963457665.1). Classification (NCBI taxonomy): domain Eukaryota; kingdom Metazoa; phylum Mollusca; class Cephalopoda; order Oegopsida; family Thysanoteuthidae; genus Thysanoteuthis; species Thysanoteuthis major. The sequence continues at coordinate 17,401,598 of OY735227.1, read as the reverse complement.
AAGCTAAAATATAATTTTTTGAAATAATTATCAGAATATAGCAAAACGTTGAAAAATTCAAATTTCTATGTTAAAAATTCCAAGAGAAAAAGCAACAAATCAGATAAAAAAATGACAGAAAAGGAATCTGAAGGTTTCTTGTCCATGACAGAATACGAAGGATCAAACAACACCTGGATAGTGATTGGATAGAAACTGACACGTGACCAACGTGTTTTGGCAGCATATCTATTAGGAATGATTAAATGAAAAATTGTTGAAGAGAGTAATCAATCAATAAGTTATTTCTCTTGCCTTTGTCTGGGCAGAGATCACTTAACAAATCAGAATTTATAAAAAGAAACACATAGGCGTGACCACTGCTTGACACAAACTAAGGGGTCTATGGAGCAGTAACTTACTTTTGTAGATTAACGACCCCCAACAAAAATCTTCTTGGGGAGGATATTTGCTTTCCTTTTTTTAGGGAACAAGCCCTGACGTCATTTTTGCTCATTGCTTTCTTCCGTAAGAGAGAAATAATGGCGCAAAGTGAACTCTCGGGAAGTGAGCGATACCCGAAGTGAATAAAGTGTAGAAGGGGTTAATGAAGAGTGGAAGGAAAGGGAGAGGGAAGGAAAGAAGGAATGGATGGAGAAAGGGAGAGGAGGAAAGAATGAAGGACAGAAGGGAGGGAGAGGAGATGAGCGGAAGGGGAGACGGGAGAAAGGATGGAGAAATAGAGGAAAGGGAAAGACAAAGGGGAGAGGAGGAGAATAAAGGAGAGAAAGGGGAAAGGGAAGGAAAGAAGAAAAGGAGGAGAGAAAGAAGGAATGAAAGAAGGAAAGGGGTAGGAATAGAGAGGGAAAGAGAGAAGGCAGGAGAGAAGGAGGGAAAGATGTGAAGACATTATCAAAGCACTAAGCGATGCAGAAGAAATATCCACTGACATTAATTAAATAATGTCAGCAGATTCGAGTAAATGATTGATGAACTCACGTTAAAAGTGGTTAAAAAAATATGATATTCATATTTGTTTGTCAAAAACAGATTCAGAATCAAAGGGAAATAACTCTTGTGAAAAGTGAAAAAGAAAATGGATGAACAAGAAAAAAAAACGAATTTAGATTGATAAGAACTCCAGCCAGTTAGCAAAGGGGAATCACACAATAGAAATACAGCAGAAACCTTGAATACATAAATACATAAAAATCGCTAAACAGAACAGAAATTATTGTGGAAATTTTGGGAATTATCAATAAAACGTTGTGAATGTAGCAAACGTTACATGACCAACATAACTGAGAGTATACGTGTTTCCAAACAATCAGGGTCAGTTTTTCTCAACAATTGGGGTCGGTGTTCAAGCCCCCAAAAGCCTGGAATTCGAATGCTGCATTTCAAAGCGATTGGGATCTCCACACTTGGAACATCGGCACAACAACAAAAATAATGTTCTCCATATTTAGCCTGCAGTAGGCTAACCTTAGTTAATATATACGCAAAATCTGTGATGAACCTTCAAAAAAAAGGGTCTTTACCCATGTTATAGCCGCTCTACCGATGGTATCGAGCACTATTTTGAATAAAAAGAGGGAATGAGAGAGACTCTCCTATGGAATGAAATTGCTCAATATCATCCCGGTGCCTGTGGCCGATGCTCAAAACACAATGTCACCATAAGACATTTTTCATTTTAATTCTGCCGTACTATGTAAAGTAAACATATTAGGTTGTCCAGAAATGATGCTGTTTTCAAATATCAAAGACTAGAACGAAAAAAAAAACATGATATATAACAGGTGTAATCAAAGTAATTTCCATGTGACTGGTTACGCCGTTGCCAATGTTTAACAGGATGGTTTATGTCCTTAAAGTAAAAAATCAATATCACTAGATACAATAAACACTCTGAAAGCTTCTTCTGCAGCGGCTAGGTTGTGGAAGTGTTTATACATTTAAAACCTGTCAAAAGCTTTAAAAAATGAAATTCTAACGGAAGAAGGTTGGAGGAATAAGGTGGATGTTTAATTTCTTAAGTGCCATTTTCGACACAGGTTGAACAGCCCGTATATCTGGTCTTCCCTCTGTTAATGTAGAACCCATCTACTTTCTTTTCCTATTGTGCGTTAATGGGTAGAAGCGCTTGATTTTCTTGATTCCACAATTCCTGTGAGAGGACTGACCGCTGATCGAGTGTCTGCCTGTGTAGCTTCACCAAGTGTGTAGTAATCAAAGAATCACTCCCCCATCCTCCAGCGCTGTACTGTGCGAACAGGAACCAAACCTAGGCCAAATGATTGGTTGATGCCGCGTGCAGTTTCGGATGCTTTCTCTCCAAATCTGCGTTCATAAAGAAAAATAACATGGAAGTCCATTTCATCCTGTCTCTTGATAGGGGCTGATAATTCCAACATGTAAGGAGAAGGGCCATGGTGAAATGTGAAAACCTGTAAAAGAACATCTGCTCTATGTAGTATGGCATTTTATACTCCAATTGTATCATCCAGATTACTTAGCGTTTTGACGTGTGTCAAGGTAAAAAAACGCCATTACTTTCTGGACAACCTAACTTGTGGATGTGCGAGGGTGCATGCTTGTGTGAATGCATATGTTCCATTCAACAAGACTTTACTGTCCTTGTATGAATAGAAACTGTTCCGGCAATGAGACTACCCTGAATGGGCTTGTGTACGGTGTGGCGGTTGCACTCAGTGACCCAGCGAGTCATTCTTTACGTCTGGTGCAGGGGATTTTTTTTTAAAAAAACAATTCATCATCGAGGTCTATCAACGCCTCTATACTCCAAATTCACCAGCTTGCAACTTCTGCCTTTTAAGTTGTGAGATATATATACATATAAGATTTTTAATTTCGTTATATCATCATCATCATTATCATCAGTCTTTAACGTCCGGCGTTGGACATGGACCGTCCCCAGGATCCGCTATAAATCTCTATCATGGGTGTCACAGAGTCAGTATTTTCTAAAATTTGTCTAGTTCATCTCTCCATCTAGTTTTTTGTCGGCCTCAGTTTCGCATGTGATCTCTGGGGATCCATGTAGTAAGTTGTGATGTCCATCGGTTGTCTTTCATTCTGGAGATCTGCATTGTCCAGTGGTTGTCTGACATTCTTGCAACATGACCAACCGATTGCCATTTGAGTTTTCTAATGGATTTTATGTCTCTGAACCCTGTTTGCTTCCTGTTATATTGTGCTGTCTTGTGATCTCGATTAAGATTATTGGGATAATCTTGTTTTGAAAGTTGAGCTTGCTCTGCCGAAGGCTTGCTATCCTAGGGTGATTCTCCGCTTGATTTTTTTCTTTTTTTGTGGATTTCATAGAAATTTGTTGTCCTAAGTAGATGTAGTGGTCTACTTTCCCCAGTTTTGCATCTTCGATTTTGACATTTATGTCCTCATTCTTGATGTGATTGTTGCACATGACTTTTATTTTACTGAAGTTCATGTGTAGGCCGACTTCTTTACTTTCTTCATTTAGGTCATCTAGCATTAGTTGGAGGTCATCTAGGTTCTCTGTAAAAAGTACGATGTCGTCTGGAGTTGCTGTGATTGTATATATGTTGCAGTACTCAGACGTATACAGGGTCTACACCTTGTAGAGTGATAGTCTTCATGACCATGGGATAGTTAGGCTCTGTTCAGAATGATACCATTATTAAACAGTGAGTACATTATTTGGCTCAGACAATGCAAAAAAAAAAATAAATAATTGAGGAAAATAAGGCTGCTGCAGGAATAGAACCTGTGACCGCTGGGGTAGCTGCTTCGACGTTACCTTGTTCTCACCATTGAGCTAAACAGTAATGCAAAGATTCAAATAACTGTTTTAACTCCCATTTACAATACAATACAAATCAATAATTCTCATTTTTATTCGTTCACAGTTTTTTATCGACTCTATTTGATTCTTTCAACGCGAACAATCGTATTATTAAGAAATGGAAATGTGGTCCAACAGAATGATTACTATATACGTTATATTATAGAGAACGGTGAATACATAGGGTAGCTGCTTCAATGGAGCGTTGCTCCCACCATTGAACTAAACAGTCGCCAGTAGTGAAAGACCAATATATATATATATATATATATATATATATATATATATATATATATATATATATATATATATATATATATATATTGGTAACTAAAATAATTTTCCTCGCTCCGTGTACTTTTCGATGTCAAGGTCTATCTGTATATGATTTCATTTCCTCTCTTCATCTGCTATCTTATCTCCACCTGATTTTTATATCAGTCGTATTTGCACGTGTGATGATTGGGCCAATTTACATGAACACCCACACGTTGAGCACCCACGCACTCAGCGGGTACTATTTCCGTTTGGTGGAGGGATTCACACCGTGAGTCAGTGGACGCAGGAAGAAAAAAAAACGGACAGAAGATGGAGGGACGAGATGGATAAAGTGGCCGGAGATTTGTACAATAGTGGTCATCATAGAAGGAGTTGGGAAACGCCTTTGTCCAGTAGACCTAGAACAGCTGATGATATATATATATATATATATATATATGTATATATATATATATGTATATATATATGTATGTATATATATATATATATATGTATGTATATATATATATGTGTGTGTGTGTGTGTGTGTGTGTGTGTGTGTTTATATATAGTTTTATATTTATTCCCATACTAATATATAGATGTGTATATCTGAGTGTGCGTATCTGAGCGTGAATAACAAATTTCAACACCTTCACTTGCTTACAGGATTTTATCACTTACGTCCCAGATCCGCGTCCCAACATCCAGACTGCGTCAGACTTATCAACTTGCATTTATTGATGCCCTTTTCCCTCACCTGCCATCCCCCCACCACTCTTTTTTGCTTCCTTTCACTGGCGCTCATCTGCCACACCCACAGATCCCTACAAGCCCGTTCCTTGTGGCAAGCATGATTGCTTTTTTTCACATCATTTCACTGCTGACAAGAAAATTAAGAGATAAATGAATTCACCAAAGAAAAAAGATAGAAAAAAGGGAATAGATGTCGATCCAAGTTTCTCTATTACAGACTGCAAAGGCCTGCAGCAAGTCCTGTCGCTTGCTTGTTGCATCTTCGCCAAAGAATTATACACGACACTTGTCTGCATCATATATATATATATATATATGTGTGTGTGTGTGTGTGTGTGTGTGTGTGTGATAAAAGAGGTCGGATCAATAAGTCCATAGTCTGATACGTATTTTCAGCTGAGCTTTCATCTGAAGATTTCACAGCCTTGATCTTAGTGTTATCAATATAATCTGATCAAAAGTGCATCCTAGCATCACTGGCTTAAAGAATCAAGCGCCAACAAGTCAGACCTCATTCTATAGAGATGAATCACTTTTAAAACTTTGTCTCACTTTTCATTGACTTAGAAACCGTATTCCATTTCTAATATCAACTTGTTTCTCCACAAATGGAGGAGTGCTTTCCATTCGTACTTACTTTTTGGGGTTATTATTAGTATATATTATAACCAATTTATGCATAACGATTTATGTTATGTCTTATTGTTCAACCTTAAGACTATGTGTTCCATGCTACAAGAATGAAAATAAAAAGTTAAAATTTGGAGTCTTTCATTCTTTCTCTTTACTACCTCCATTATAATTGCAATGCAATGAAAAAAAAAATGGGAACGAAAAAACTAGCTCTTTCCCTTAATTGAAGGGAGGTCCATCCGAGTAAAAGAATTGAAGAATGAGGGTTCGAGGTTAAAAGATGAAAAAGTGATCCTGATAGCATCCCTTGGGTAGGGAGAAGAAGTCTGGACATCATCATCATCATCATCATCATCATCATCAGTCTTTTATCGTCTGTCGTTAGACATAGACCTCCCCCAGAATGTCTCTGACTCCTGTTTCTCCCTGATATATTGTGCTGTCTTGTGATCTTCCCATATGAGGTTCTTCCTTGTGCACATTGCATGTTCTTCAGTTTTAAGGTTGGTATTTTGGTTTGGTTCCATGTTTTAGGAGACTATTGGTCAGGTGCATTGGTTGTATACTCTTCTTTTTAGGACTTTCTTGTTCTTGAAGATTGGGCTGCTCTGCCGAAGGTAACAGGCCCATTTTGCTCAATCAGGCATCCGTCGAGAGAAAGACAATCCTGTCAAATCTACGAACTAGGGACCCTGCTGCTATTCACGCCACTTTGGTGGATTAACACTTAGTTTTAAGGGTCGGGTTGGCCCAGAGAAAGTTACATTTTATCATTTAAACTCCATAACTCAAACTGGAAGGTTATTCTGCACACAGGCAAGCCATCTATAGTCTTATTGATGAGGAAAACTCAACGAAAAAAACTTTGTCCGTAGAGCCAAAACCATTATATATAAATGTGCATGTGAGTGAGTTAAAGTTTGTTGAAAAGAATAAAACCCAATCTTTTAGTAAATGAATAAAATAGAATTTTTATGTTCTGTATATTTATTATTAAACTCGCTACAGGAATTTATTTCTCGATGTTTACACATCGTTTCAAGCAAGATAACGCTAACGGATCGAATAGAGAGGAAAAGGAACCAAACATTTATTAACAGAGAGAGAATAAGCGTCGCTTACCCATCCACCAGGAAGTAGACTTAACGTGACCCTGCTCCACGGACCCGCTAACCAAGAACATTGTTTGTTCAGTTGGTAGGGCAGAATTGCATTGGAATCCTGCGCATTCATTTACGTAGTCAGCTGTTCAATTTGCTCCTCGTCTCTTCACTGTGTCGGACGGTGTTTCCAAATAAACTGCCCTATCCAATCATATATATATATATATATATATATATATATATATATATATATATATATATATATAGCAGCCAATTTTCTTCGATTGTTTATTCTATTTACGTTGTTTAGGACCTATATAAAGTGAAAAAAAATCGGTGCACAAACACGTCTATGGCAGAAATATAAATGTGTGTATAACAAATCCATTATCAACTTTAACTGAATATGAAATGTATCGAACACTTCATGAAATAAACCCATCACACACCGGATATTGAATCATTGATTAGTATTTATATACATTTATAAACATATATTATTGTGTCATCCACAGACAGCTGTTTCGGTGTATTACAACTCTTCGGCGTGGCTACAGACAATCCATTATCCTATCCAGTACCACAAGGCAAGATTGAAACCTTCACTTCAGACCCGAAGGCCGGTATCCTACTGCTGAGCCACGGAACTGGACGGTCCGTAAGGCTGAATTTAAGCAATATATGGTCAGTAAGGCTGAATTTAGGCAATAAAACAGCTGTTTCGTTGTATTACAACTCTTCAGTGTGGCTAGAGACAATCCATTATCCCATCCAGTACCACGAGGTAGTTTTTATTTGAGTGTCTGGTTGTGTGTGTGTGTGTGTGTGTGTGTGTGTGTGTTTGTGAGTATGTGTGATAAGTATATAGTGAAAAATGTTCTTAATGTAATGTTTTTTATAATTATCACATTCTGTCGGATATAAATTTTCCATTTACTGATATTTCACACACACACACACACACACACACACACACATACACACATATATATATATATATATATGTATATATATATATATATATATATATATATGTATATATATATATATATATATGTATATATATATATATATATATATATATATATATATATATATATATATATATATATATATTCACACCTGGAATTATAACGATTCAATTTTGAGATGTTCGTACAGAAGCCAACGTTGGGCATTTCACAGACATCTCGATTTCGCTCATGCATGCGTATACACAACTGCACATGGAAGGGTTAACACTTTCATTTTCCGTTGCAAATCCTTCCAATCTCACCGTTCGACAAGGGTTAATCAGGGATCTTAGTCTCCACCAACTATCGCTGCCCGAATTAGAATAAGCATTAGTCAGGAAACTTCCTATTTCAATTGTAAATCCTACTTTTCCTTTCCCCACAAAGAATCCCTGTATTTCCTCTACTTCAGTCCTTTCTATCGCTTATTTTCTCTCTTTTCTCTGTTTATTCCGCTTTATCGTTATCTTTTTATTTAGATATATTTAGATATATTTCTTTTATTCAGATAAATATGTCTGATTTTATTCCTCTATCTCTTTCTTTTCTTCCTTTTTTTTCTCTCTTTTTGTTCATCCTCATTTACATATTTTGTATTCTTCGACATCTAAGAAAAAGCATTCCGTGGCATTTAGTCCAATAGAGCTAAGCTTCGTATCTATCTATCTATCCATCTATCTATTACGGCTTACCTTATGGCTGAAAAAGTTACATTTTTTTTCCCAGTGAAGCCAGAGGATTGTTGTCAATTGCAATGGATGCATGAAACTGGCCAGTTATAAACTAAATTGTAAATATCTATCTATTCACAGTTTATTTTTAAAGTATTGAATATTATCACCTGAGATAAACTAATCCCTGATATAATGAATATTTCGGGATATTTTCTTATATGGGACATCTATCAATCGAAAAAAGTAAAGGACAAAACTGATTTGCACATTAAATGAATTTACATATATATATATATATATATATATATATATATATATATATATATATATATATATATATGTGTGTGTGTGTGTGTGTGTGTGTGTGTGTGTGTGTGTGAAAAATTACATGCACACACATATATATATATATATATATGATTTAGAAATGAAACAAACAAAAAGGGAGCGAATGAAAAGAGATTTTATCCGTTGTAGATATTAAATCACTGTGCTCAATAGTTAATACAGTGAATAGAGCTATTGATATATATATTAAAAATATTCATAAGGACACGTACCCGGTGGATGTAAGCATTTCGTGCCTCTTGCATTCGTCAGCGACCAAAATATATATATATATATATATATATATATATATATATATATATATATATATCAAACCTGTGAGTTGGGACGGTAAATGAATAAAGAGAATTGGGAAGGGGTGTTAATGGATCAGGTTTGTTTAGATTGAAAAGGGTTTTGGGAAGGATCAGAGTAGCTGGGTTGTTTGGGACCTCAGTTCTTCTGTCCCTGCACCACCTGTAACCCCGCCCTCTGCACCTATTTTTGACTTAATCATTCTTCACATTGCTACAGGCAAAGGTAATAACTGTGCTCCCCGTTCATTTTGAAAAAAAAAAAAACTTGCTAACCCACCCTCATCACCTTTTCACTCATTTCCGTCAACATACTTATCCATTTTCTTGAATTTTTTTTTATGCCCTGGTCTTCCTCACGAAAGACTCTTCTTCTGGACAATCTCTTTTTTTCTTCACAAGCACTTCCTCTATTTTTTAAGCTTATTCCTTATGTCTTTTTCTTGTGCCATTTGATTCCCTCTTTTTAATCTTCATTTCTGTCGTTACTCTTTCCTTCTCTTTTTCCCTCTCGTTTCTTTTTCGATGCATCATCCTTTATTTCATTCATTCATTATTCATTCTTACTTATCATTACTTTGCCCATTATTTACTTGTATGTATTTACTTATATAGATTTATCATTTTTATTTGTTGATTTATTCATTGTTTATGGTTCATTCTTTAGAAAACGTCAGACAAAACTGTCACCAAAACAGTTAACCTAAGTTTCTCCAGCTTTCAAGTTGGTCTGGCTGTCTGGCTTGCTATGTGTGTATCACACGCACAGGCCTTACCCATGGAACAAGGGGTGAAAACTTGAACATTCAATCCTTATTTTGGTTAGAAAAAATATCTTTTTTTTTTTTAGATTTTTAAAAATTCAACCCCCTGGAATACATTTTGAGTGGGGGTTCAATTTGCAACGAGAGTTTGAACGAAGTTGATCCCTTTGTGTTAAGCTGCATCCATACTTGTATTGTGAAAATTCAGACTTTTTTAGTGTTCGTTGCCACAAAAGAGATGAGATAAGTATCTTATTCATTAATCACCCCCTTTCCCAATTTTTTAATTGATCGAGCCCAAAAATGTCACATGATTTCTACAAAGTGATTAATTCATGTATTATTAATTTTTATTCATCCATCATTTACTTTTAATCATTTTTTTTTATTATCGGTTTTGGATACTATTTATTTCTATCAAAGTTTGAAACGCCCTTTTCACCATAACTTTCACCTACTCTTTGAATGAAATCGGTTTTTAAGACCCTCTTCCCTCTTTCTCCATTTCCTCTACCTTATTCTTCTTTTGTATAGATATACTCAGTTTTACGTCTCCTCTACACTTGTACGGAAATAGGCAAGGACCTAAAGATATCATTCGGTGTAGTGCTTCTTCTGCAGCGATCTGTGAAAGAAGCGACGGACCCCTCCTCCTCTCTGGCGCACCCAAGTTTCCTTCACCTCTTACCAACTTAAGCTCTACGACTTAAAGTCAGCCAAAGAACTTTTCCATGAAAATTAACGGAAATTGCTTCTCTTTTTAGGGGCTGCTTTGCTTTCGGATAGCGAGGCATATTTTTTTTCATTACCAGAAGCAATTAGAATATTAAGGAAGATTCTTAAGTGTCACAAGGGTCAACACAGAACTTGCCGATTATTTATAGGGAAATGACCTTGCTTGAGAATTGAAAAGGTTTAGGACCACAAAGGTGACATCTGCGTCCCTCATTGTTGAAGGATTTTGAACATTCCCGAAGACCCTTGCGAAATGAATACAAATAGATATCTAAGTAGGAATTGGAACTATTTGGAAGACCGGGTCTACTTGAATGGACTCCGTTCTGTTTCAACAGACCCTGGAATGTCCCCCTCCAGGCGAAGCGTATGGAAATCTTAGGATGCCCAGTCGCTAGACCCCCACCCCTCTCAGCCTTCCTGATGTAGTCCAATGGAAAACAGAGAGAAATATCTGGCATCAGCTTTTCTTCAAGAACTGCCGGAAACTTTAAAGGGATTTTACTCCCAGGTTTTGGAATCAATTCTCCCTCCCCTAAACTGGTTGCCTTCCAAAGCCTAGGGCACCCAATCTGCACTGCTATTCTACCAGGTCCATGCCATCCCTAAGGATATTAGTATGAAGCAAACATAAACAGCCCCGGCAGAAGATTGAACTCGGGTCGCCTATTAGCCATTTTCTGCGTCGTTACAGACAACGCCAAGTGTACCTTCAGACCTAGTCATCGTAACAAAAGAAATTTTTTCATACTGAATATTGCTGTCATAGCTGGCCACGGGTGAGTGCCAAGAGTTGTGCTCAGGGTTGAAACTGCTTCGATGGGCTAAGTTGAGAAATCTGGAAATCTGAGGAAGGCAATTTATAAAATCAGCTAAAATACTGCTCCTGGTATAATGCAGAGGTTTATCATTACTTGACCCATAAAGAAAAGCACCACGCACTATTTCTTTGAAAAATATAGGCTTCATCATTCAATAATAATAGGAGAGTTCTGGAAACATGAGAGCTACAACCCCTAGTTGTTGGCAAAGGCCCAACAGACAGGACAAAGGCATGTTGGGAGCAGTTCAAACCACAGCACTGCCATGATAGGTGAAGACGATATGTGAGGAGAGCTGGAGACCTTAAGAGACTTATTGTCACTCAGCCTTTAGCGATAACCATCTTGCAACTGGTATGAAACTGTAAACCAATTCTATTAATAACTGCTTTTGAGGGAGAAGTTATTTATACAAAAAAAAATATATATGAAACATCAAAATAAAAACCAAGATGTCGTCTGATTTATCATTATAAGATGGTAAATACCATTTTTGATTAAAATAAATTTTATCAAATTTTATTAAAAGACATCTTGTCTCGTGGCACCCAAGAACTCTTTCGCGGAACCCACTTTGGGAAACACTGTTCTAAACTAATAGAAAGTCACGCAAAAACTCTCAACAATTGTCCGTGTCAAAAGATAAGGTCAAACTGAAACTTACGGTTCAGTCCAAAGAAATATCTTAGTTTTTTTCTTATGGTTTTAGTAACAACAGATGATTATTTATTTTTCTCCCTGTTTATTGAGTTCGGTTGTTCAGTGTTCCAGTTTGGTCTTAACTAAAGCAACTCTAAATCCCCCGCTTTGTATTTTTATATGTTTTTATAAGTGCTGCCACACTTTCACCATTCTTTTCGGCATAGACTTTGTTGCTTTGGCTTGGAATAAAGAAATCGTTATTTACGAATTGGACACGTAAAACCTCTCGCCAAAGCCGGAGTTGGTTTATGACACGATTTCAGGAACAAATATTTGGCTGTTTTATTGCAACTTACACTTCGCTCGGGTTGCAGTATTTGATTACCTGGAAGAAAAGACAAAATGTCCGGAAAGAAAAGAAGAAAAAGACAAGAATGAATGAAATAGACAAAACGAAAAGAGGAAAAAGAAAAAAAATTAATGAGCAAAATTAAATAGATGAAAAAAAAAGGAAAGAGAAATGAAACCGGAAGAAAGGGAAGAAGGGAAAACAGAAAAAAAAATTTAATTGGAAGGAAAAGGGGTTGAAAATAAACAAAATGATTGAAAATATCATAAAAGGAAGAACAAAAAGATAGAAATAAATGAAATTGAGAGAAAGAAAAGAAGGAAAAGAAAATTAAAAAAGGAAATAGAAAGAAAAAGAAATAAAATAAAGAAAGAGAGAATGGTTGGGATTGACAAAACGAAAGAAAGAAAAAGGAAATAGAAAAAATAAATAAAATTGAAAGAAAAGAGGAAAAACAAAATGTATGCAAATAAAAGGAAGGAAGGAAGAAAAAAGACAAAATTGAATTAAATTCAAAGAAAGAAGAGAACAAAAAGAAAATTTGTAAAAAAGGAAATCGAAGGAAAAAAGAAAAAACAAAATTAATGAAAATAAAAGAAAGGGAAAAGAAAAAAGACAGAATGACTGAGATTGAAAGGAAGCAGAGAAGAAAAAGGAAATAGGAAAATAAATCAAATTGAAAGAGAAAACAAAATGAAGGAAAATAAAAAAGGAAAAAAGACAAAAGACAAACATGAATAGAATTGAAAGAAAGAAAAGAAGAATAAGATAATAGAAAAATACATTAGATTGAAAGAAAAAAGGGGAAGATGAAAAAAAGGAAATGAATGAAAATAAAAAAAGAAATGAGAAAGAAGTAAAAAATAAATGAAATTGGAAGTAAAAAAAAAATAAAGGATGAAAATAAAAAGAAATGAAGAAAAAAGACGTAAAAATGGAATTGAGGGAAAGAAAAGAAGGAAAACTGAGTCGAAACGGAATGAAATAGAAGTAAATAGATAAGAAAAAGCAAGAAAATGAAATCAGAAAAGAGAGTGTGAATGAAATGACAAGCTCATTAGTACTTGGCGAAAACAAACAGCAAGAAGAAAAAAGAAAATTAAAAACATATAAGGATAGGAAAAAGGGTAAAGTAAAGAAAAAAAAGGGCCTCAAAGAAAATCGTGATTGTAATATGAGTTCCGAAACTTCACGTCGTATTGGGGCGACAAACCCACGTTATATTTCGAGGGTCTGCAACAAGTGGATTAGGGTTTGCAATCATCGCCAGGGTTTCCATAACAAATGAGAAAAAGGTCAGAAAAGAAAGCAATAAAACTGGCAATAAAACACAGCCTTACACGTAATGAAATGAGTAAGAGATAGATAGATAGATAGATAGATAGATAGATAGATAGATAGATATGGGCAACCTATGATAGATAGATAGATAGATATATAGATGGATAGATAGATAGATATGGGCAACCTATGATTGATAGATAGATAGATAGATAGATAGATAGATAGATAGATAGATAGATAGATATGGGCAACCTATGATTGATAGATGGATAGATAGATAGATAGATTGATAGATAGATATGGGCAACCTATAATAGATAGATAGATAGATAGATAGATAGATAGATAGATATGGACAACCTCTGATAGATAGATAGATAGATAGATAGATAGATAGATAGATAGATAGATATAGACAACCTAAGAAAAATAAATTGATATGAACAGACAGATATATATATAGAGAGAGACAGACAGAGACAGGGAGAAAGAGAGATGGACAGACAGAGAGAGAAATGAAAAGAATAGACAGTGGAAGAGAAATAAAAGACAAATAAAAATATCTATTTCAGACTGTTCAATTCTCTCCTTATCTGTTTCTATCCCCTCTCTCTCTCTCTCTCTCTATATATATATATATATATATATATAGAGAGAGAGAGAGAGACAGACAGACAGACAGACAGACAGACAGAGACGGATAGACAGGGAGAGAGAGAGACAGAGAGAGGATTGAGAAGAGAAAAGGAAGAGATATACATGAAAGTAAAATCGTTTCATTTCAGAGACACATATTACGCATAGAATTAAGTCTGCAGTTTCACATATCCGGCTCTGGCCTCGGGCTTGATCCCTATTTCGTGAATAAAGACAACGTATAATAGCCAAAAAGAAAGAAAAGGGATTCTATAATCTAAAATGAGATGTAAAGGAGCCTCTAGTTGAGAGTCTGGGATCGCTCCCGACCAACACCGTCAATAGATATCGTCGTTAATACACAAATATCGATCACTGGCGATTCCTGCGAGAACCTGTTGCGGCGGTCTGTGATGAGTCATCTGTTACCTTCGGTGGGGAACGGGGCTTACTGATGAACTATTTACGCTAAGAGGGTGTGTGCATGATTAAGTTTGCTCTTGTCTTTCTAACTTTCTTTCTCTCCCACAGTGTGTGTGTAGGTGTGTATGTTTTTTCTCTCTGATCGAATTTCTATGTTGATTTCATATTACTGATCACACCGTGCACAAATGTATATGACCATTCACATATACATAGCTACACATAGCTAAGAACAATTCTATACTCTATACATGAACAAAATATTATTTATATATATACATATATATATATATATATATATATATATATATATATATATATATATATATATATATATATGCATGTGTGTGTGTATACATATATATATATATATATATATATATAGTGGATAAATAAATCCGCAGTCTGAGGCAGTTTTCAGCCGAGTTTTGATGTGTTCGTAACTCATGTATACACTCCATATATATATATATATATATATATATATATATATATATATATATATATATATATATATACATATATATATATATATATATATATATATATATATATATATATATATATATATATATATATATATATATGACCTTTTTTTATTTCCCAATGAATTATATTGCATTTCGGACGAATATTTTTATTTTTGATGCAATGATCATTCATTCCTGTTTCGTTCGTTTCCACAGGGTTTAACTTAGAAAATTTGTTGGAAACATATGTTTGTATTACTGAAATAAATGCTGCCAAAAATGTATGAACAACGTTGCAGAATCTGTTTTGTTTTTTTTCTTGATGGCTCTGTAAATAACTTCCATTCAAATTTGTCCGTTTCTGTTAGTTTGTTTAGTGCATAGAATTTCATTTTTCAAATCATAGAAAAAAAAGTGAAGGATTTATCTATGTGATTTTCAAGTTCAATTCCAAATTATGATGAATGCTGATGAAGCTGCTGATAACGTAAACAAAGCATTTTGAGAAAAAACTACTACAGTCCGAAAAGTTCTTCATTGGTTCTATATTGAACCTTGAGGAAGGTCCAATCCTGTTCTCAAAGATGAATGATTATCGACAGCGATTGCCAACGATCCACGAACATCGGTTCGAGCACTTCCCGGAGATTTTCGGAATCATATCAAGTCATTTCGAGGCAGAAGGAAAGTTCAAGTAGTTGAGGAAATGAGTCCTACTTGAAGTGAATGAAATGTTCCATGACAGTGTCAGACTCAACATTTCTCAGCTGGCTATGTTTAAGCTCAGGGAATCGGGATATGAAGTCTCGCAAAAATTGGGATATGAAGTTTTGCGTCATCCTAAATATTTGCCTGATTTTCCACCTACGGATTATCATCTTCCGATCATTTTGAACTTCATATTCGTAATAAATGGTTCAATAACAGGGGAGCTATGATTCGTGCTTTTACTGAATTTGTAACCAGCAAACCTAAAGAATTTTATGGAGATTGCGTATTATCAGTGAACGGTTGTAGGAAAAGATTATTGCCTCAAATGGATCATATCTTTATTAAATAATTACCGTTTTTTGTTGTTTGTAACATCTTCGAACTATAAGGCAAAAAAAAAAAAAAACCGACATTTCACATGTAACAACCTTCTACATTTCTTCTGTCAGTCGTATCCTCTCCATCCTTTCGTCCTTCCATCGACACGGGTGCACTGCTGTCTGTGTCTCCATCTGTCCGATTTCCGAATCGCTTGCTCTATCTTTCCTCTTCGTCCAATCTGGGCCTCTCGCGAAGTGCGTTACTCATTTCCATAGTGTAATAGAATCATTTATGCTTCACTTGAAAACTAAATAAGGAATCCCTTGGGCTGATTTATCAAATAGATACAACTTCATGTCTTCGTTCTGCAGACATCACCAGAGATGATATCATTGTTCAAAAACACCATCAGTGTGAACCGTAATCTCTGAGTTGGCAACAACATGAAATTTCGGTCAGGATTTACAACAAAGAAAGCCCCTGTAGCGATTCTGATAAGCATCATACCGACGAATATTATCATGTTAGTTCGGACATCATCAACAACTGAATGACTACCAATGAACTTCTCATTTCTAAAGATTTTTATCACCTTTTTTTTTATTGAATGAAGTATTATAAATTATTAGACACCATCAATTGGAACTGTCATCAAAACTGTCGACATAAGTTTACGACAATTTTCAGCTGGTGCAACTGACTGGCCGGCTATGTATGTATTACACCATGTATAGCACCAATAGAGCTAAAGGGCTGAAATTTTCAACATTTACTCATTATGTATAGACAAACGATTTCTATTGGGTTTTCGTGATTTCCTTCTCTAAATAAGTTTTTAGCGCTGGGGTTCCAATTTGCAATGCAAGTTTATGTTAAACTGATCTCTTAGTTTGTGTCACGCTTGTTTTTGTTTTATTATTTTCTTTTGAGAATTCAGACTTTTCTTAGTGATCAGTGGCCAACAAAAAGCGAGAGCAGTCACTTATTCATCGATCAGCTCTTTTTTCGATTCTTTAACTGATCACATTGAGACACGTTGCCAAAAGATGTTAGTCACATATCAGTTTCTATTAAGAGACCAACAAGGCCTATCTTTATCAATTATTGACTAATAATCTCATTCATCGCAGTTTTACTCACTATCGTAGATCGACGACCTGGGTTGAGTTGTGTGAAAGGTGACTAAAAATCAGGATGAAGGAAAGTCGTGGTCAAAAAATAATATTAATGGTTTACCATACTTCATCGAGTAAAAATGAGAAATAGATGATAAACCATTATTGCTTTACTGATAGCAGTGCTACTCTCATCATAATCAGTCTTTTAACGTCCGTCGTTGGACATAGACTTTCCCCATGATTTGCCACAATTCTCTACGATGGGCGTCGTTGAGCCAGTATTTCCTGAATTTGTCTAGTTCATCTCTCCATCTTGCATTCTGCCAGCCTCGGTTTTGTATGTGATCTGTGCTATATTTTGATCTCTCCGTGTAAAGTTGAGCATGATTGTCTCATACGCACGTTGCATGCTTCTCAGTTTGCAGGTCTGTCTCTTGGTAAGGTCTCATGTTTCAGCTCTATTAGTGACTATCGGGAGAATGCATTGGTTGTAAACTCTTCTTTTTAGGATTATTGGGATCGTCTTGTTTTTGAAAGTAGAGCTTGCTCTGCCGAAGTCTTGCCATCCCAAAGTGATACTTTGCTTGATTTCCTTCTCTTTTGAGGGTCTCATGGAGATTCTTTGTCCTGGGTAAATGTAGTGGTCTATCTTGCCGAGTTCTGCATCTTCTATCTTGACAGTTATGTTCTTATTCTCTATATGATTGTTGCACATGATTTTCGTTTCACTGAAGGTCATGTGTAGGCTGACTACTCCACCAGTACATAGTCTAATACAAACATGGCACTGGAGAGACCAGAAATGCAGTGTGTCTTTGAGGGTCATATTGTATCTCCTGCCAAGTCTTAGTGTTCTTGTTGCTGAGGAGCTGAGAGCAGCTGGTCGCTTGCCAGGTTTTCCTCGAGTCAAAAGGACGTGAGTTCGCGTATTAGTAGGAGCTGATTCACGTTCTCGTATCGACACTGGGTACTCACGTTTGTGATGTCAGCAAAAAAATTAGGATGAACGAAAGTAGTTATCAAAAATTTATAATAATGATTCTAGGGACTAGGATTTCTTGTTTGTTGTTTTTATCCTAATGCTTATCGGTAGATATATTATTTGGCCTTCTTCAGCTGTAAGAGGGTGGATCAATACAACTGTAGCATGAGACAGTTATGAACTTAATTTGATCTGAAAATTTCACTTCATAATGCTTGATCTGTCCTATCTATGCAAAAATATTGGGTTAAGTGTATTGGCAAGAAACAAGATTATATTTCAATATTTCTCAATTAGAACAATTCACAGATACAAGCGTTAAACCTGCTCTAATATTTCGGTTCAATAGATTGACTAGAAAACTATTTTTGTGCCCTAAACAGTGTCATTACAATTTTCCGAATCATACAGACAAAAAATATAGATCAAGCTAGCAGGAATCGCTTAAGGAATCATCCAGAGTAAAAACCTCTCCCATATCAAATGGATTACATTAGCCTGAGCAACTAAAAAAATAGGTTTGGTCAATTACTTGATAGAAACAGTCATCTGACCAACATAGTCTGGTTGCATTCTGTGTTTGGGGTGATCAATCAGAAAATTGAAAAAAAAGGTGGTCAATGAATAAGTTACTTCTATTGCCTTTGGTTGAGTACTGAAAAAGCCTAAAATTTTTAAAAAATGAAACGCGAATGTTGATGGACATAATCTAGGAGATCAATTATTGGAAAAAAATTAAAAAGAAAACTTTTTTTTTTCATTTATAAATTTTCACTCCTGTAGCTCCATTGGTGTGGTCCTCACAAAAACCAAAAGAATGATAATATTAGATTAAATAACTCAATGATTATGACTCATCTTTGAAATTCAGACGATATTTACCTAAGAGCGCTCTGTATTAACATTATTGAACAACTGAACAAATAAAAGTCTTTATCTCGCACTGGAATGATTCTCCAATAATGTTTTCAAAGCAAAGTACATACAATCAATTCCTCATCCATTAATTTATCGTGAACGTTCTCCCGAAAAACAGGAGCCAAAGCACAAACATTCACATTGCAAAGAGCAGATAATTCAACGAGTTTCATTTTTTCAATGGTCAATAGTTGAATGGCACCAATTCAGGAAATCTCATTGAAAGTTTTGTCTCGTTTCTAAGGAAGGAAGGAAGTCTATTGGTTTTAGTATTTCTTTCTAGCGTTTCCAATATAAGTCAAAAAGGAAAAGCGACTTTTATAATCTGTAATTGAATAATTGATTTGAAGGGTGGGGAGCATGCAAATCAATGAAATCCCTGGCATCAATAGATTATTTAGTGCTGAGATAAAGAAAAGGAGAGAGAGAGAGAGAGATAAATGGAGAGAGAAAAATAGAGAGAGTGAGAGAGAGAAAGGAAAAGTATAGAGGAGATGGTAAGGGTGAACGAGAGAGGGTGAAAGAGGAAGAAAGAGAACGAGAGAGGGAGAGAGATGGAGATATAGAAGGGAACCGGGGGTGCAGGGCAGCTTGATTGCTTTACAAACTCGAAATGAAATTAACTGCTCCAAAATTAAAAGTATTAGTTTGTTTGGAAAATAGGATGGCATTTTAACAAAATGAATGAAATAATTACCGCTATTTGCCTAACGTAAAAGTCATTCCCTGTCACTGGTATTTTTATTTCTTTCCATCATATTCACCCTGTGGTATTCAGGAACAGTTTAGCATCAAGTGACAGCAAATCTCCTGCAATCTCAAACACTCTCCGAAGAATATTCGACCCAAAAGTGCCGTTGATTGAATTTTCTGAATTTTTCATTGGGTATATAATGTTTCAGCAGATTATTATTATTATCATTATTATTAAAATTCTAAACATTTATCCCTTCTTATTTGCATGCTCACATCGGTTGGTCATCGCTGGAGACTGAGTGACAGCTAGTGCTGTGATCTACAAAGTCTCAATCCTTCGTCCTATATCCAATTCTTCCAATCTTGTTTTCAAAGACTTTGGTACGATTCCGAGTGCTTCTACTATTATTGGTACTACCCTGCCTTCCATGTTACACGCTTTCTTTAGTTCCCTTGCCAGGTCCTGGTATTTCCTCAGCTTTTCAGTCTCTTGTGTTTTCTCTTTGATCAGTTGCTCTGCTTCGGGTGCTTTTTATAATGTGTTGCACATACTTTTCTAATCATGTTTTGGATTTTTTAACGCAGTTTTTTGTTTTCTATGCTGATGACTCCTCTGTCGCCCTCTTTCTTCTTCACATACAGTCTATCTGTGTCATCTCTTAGCTGTAAGGCCTTGTGCATTGACGTGACAGCTTTTCCTTTGTCCATCCAAGAAATTGCCCAGTGATTCTTACTACCGACACAGCTCATGTGTTCATATTATTATTATTATTATTATTATTATTATTATTATTATTATTATTATTATTATTATTATTATTATTGCTGTTGTTGTTCTTGTTATTGTTGTTGTTTCTGCTACGTCGTGCAGTAAGCGTCTTAATCAAAGATTGACTTCTATATTATCATTACTGGGGTGGTTGCTGTCTGGTCATAGCTGAGGAAAGGCCCCCAATGAGGGGGCCCAAAATCTTCAAGACTAGCTCTTCACCTACTGCATTTTTACAAAGATCATGTAATAACAAATCTCACTGAATGTTGGAAGGGTTCTTTCAAAGTACTCCCTTCCCCCGGCCTGGCACTGTAACAAGGCTTTTTAAATGTCTGTTTACTCAACGATCTCATACACCTCAGATGTTTGAAAGATATGCCCACTGACTCCATGGAATGCCCTTGAGGACTATCAGGGGTCAGTGGCCCCTGCTTTGGGAACCACGACACCAGATGTTGAGAGTGGAGTCACACTCCAAGTCTATACATCACCGTATACGCTCTTTGTTGTTGTTGCTGTTTATAAAAACATTTATAAAAATACAAAAGAGCATTTGGTGCCATGTAGAAGTTTTTTATTCTTATTTGTCTGATTAAAGTAAATGTACTGTCACAAACACAATAATATATATATATGTGTGTGTGTGTGTGTGTGTGTGTGTGTGTGTGTGTGTGCTCATCAATTTATATGAATATGCGTTAGCGTTGACGTGAGATGGGAAAATGTGTACATACACATATGTCTACATAGTAACGTAAACAATATCTTCTTCAATTTCTTGTGCAAGTATTCTTTATTACTATCAAAGATCGGCGATTTAGTCAGATTTCAAAGCAACAGAACCCTAACCATGACCGATTTAGTTAAAAATGGATCAAAATGGATTCCCCGAGCGGAACTCTTCACACATGGAGGTGGGATCAAAGGAAAGTCGAATGAATTCATCACAGGTTGAATTACTTTAAAGCGACGACGAGACAAAGAGCAGAACAGTTTGTTTTCGTTTTTTTTGTTTTTTAAAGAGCATTGAATTTTTTTTCCCGGAAGATACAATTGTCGAGTAAAGGGAAGATGAAAACATGAGGAGCAAGATTTAATAAATAAATATATAAATAAATAACACGGTGAATGAACTTTCGGTGTTCAATAGCTTCTAAGTACTTCCGTCTGACAACAATGAAAATTCCTTGAATGTGAGCCACGGAAACACATAACATGAAGAGGTAAATAAAAAAAAGTGATGGCTTAGAGAGTAAATAAGACTCAAATATGCCTACATCAATAAATGCGTGGTATTTAAAGGGGCATGAACACACACACACACACATACACACACACACACATACATCGATGAACGATAAAACCCAGCAAAACTGGTCGAGTGATTTCATTTCATCCCCACACTTGGAATACGTTCTCGTTTTTCCTCTCTCTCTCTCTCTCTCTCTCTCTCTCTCTCTCTCTCTACACACATATATATAAACATATATAAATTGCATTATAACAATTATATATATATATATATATATATATATATATATATTATAAGAATTATATATATATATATATATATATATATATATATATATATATATTATAAAATGCGTTATATTATTTTCTAACTCCACTTGAAATGATCTCCAGCTATTACACGGTGAATTTATCATTTGGTACAGAGAACGTAAATAAAATAAATAAAAAAAGTACATATAAATATATGTATACATATATATATATATATATATATATATATATATGTATATGACTGCAGAATACTAGTATATATATATATATATATATATATATATATATATATATATATATATATATATATATATATATATATATATATACTAGTATTCCACAGTCAGGGTCCAATTAATGAGTGAACAGAAGGAACAGCTGTACTAATTGGAGATTATTTGATATTAACTCAGTACGTGCGGGAATACTTGCATGCCAGAACGAATGTATGCAGGCATTCATTTGGTTCAGGTACATATGTGCTGAAAGTAGTATGCGCTTTGTGTTCCCTACGTAAACGATTAAGCACGTATCATATATTTGACTGAACTGACATATCAGTATATGACTGAATATTGTATATCAACTTAATCGATTAACATCATTCTATGAATCTATATTGCACGTACGGCAAGCAAAACAATGCCCCTACACTGCACTGATATGTTCTATGCACTTAAGTCATGGGTATGTAGTCATATCATGTATGTAATTCTGTATCGCTGGAATACCGTGTTTGGTCCGGGTATGTTTGTATGCATACACACTACATACCAGTAGGACGTGTATTATTATATGGTTGCACACTTTTTTATTAAGACTGCATATTTCATGCATGCACTAACATCTGCATTATATTCTCAGATGTATTCGGATGGTCATACCTTTGCAATACATTCCAACATAGATCATCATCATCAGTCTTTTATCGTCTGTCGTTGGACATAGACCACCCCCAACATAGAATTGGTTACAACTAACTTTCCTCAGACACCACACATACTCTCATACTCAGGAAAAATCTCCCTTCTCACCGAAAACCAAAATGAATTAACCATAATCGCACCCCTACACATGTGCCTATCCCCTATCCAACGTAAATAGCATGGTGACAGACATAATCCATCCATCCATCCAAGGACGATCTCTTACACACTCAGATCCCCATCCACCCACAACATAGATAACTCCTGTTTTTTAACATTCTTTCTCATTTTCCCATCTCGCCGATGATGTGGGATCTTTCCTTAAGAAACATCCGTGAATAAATTCCTATTCATCCAATCTGTGTTTCCCTCATTGTATAAAAGATTTTCGTTATATATATATATATATATATATATATATATATATATATATATATATATATATATATATTGTTTGTGTGTGTGGAGATAATGATCAAGTCCATTTCATATATATATATATATATATATATATATATATATATTGTTTGTGTGTGTGGAGATAATGATCAAGTCCATTTCTTTTGAACGTGTTTAGATCGAAACATGAAAATTGTATGAGAATTGTTGTTCTAACATCAAGCTCTTCAAGCATAATTGGAATATATATATATATATATATATATATATATATATATATATATATATATATATATATATATATATATATTCACCTGCGTCGTTCAGTTTCTTCACAAAATACCTCCAAATGTTATCAATGAATTGGTTGGGCAATGGGCTACATAATTTTCGGCGGATCCTGGATTTTCAACGTAGCAGTATACAAACAACCAATAAGATTTCTACAGAAGAGTGAATTTAAAATATTCTGGTCCCCAAACGGAAATAAAGAAATTTTGACCGTTTGCAGTGACCATCTAGCATGGGGGTTCTCAACCTTTTTAGCATTATTGCCCACTTTTATGTGGACCATTTTTCCATCACCAACTCGAATAGTAAATATAACTCGTGTAAAACAATAAAAATGATCAGCTTTTGCATCATAAGATTCTTTAATGGAAGTAACGTGAAGTGGTAATATCAAATATTGATACACACATACCGTTTGTATATACCGCCTGCAATGTCTGGTGCGACGCATCTAGCGCAGACAGGGGTTTGAAATTAGTCATCTTTTACCACAAGGCACCTGGCTCGGTTCTACTTTTAATTTTAGACGGTAATGTAATGGCCTGACTGAAACCAGGGTTGTCTTTATGGTCAGTATGCGTAGAATGTAAATAATGCTCTAAGCATGAAGGTTTCATGACTTTGATGCTTAAATTTTGCTTGCACAGAAGACACATGAGTAACTGACTGCTCTCTGGAGAAGCAATAACCTCATGAGGAAGAGATTCTCACCTGGAAGCATTGAAATGTTCAAAAATCGATCAATAATCAGTGAAAATAGAAGGATATAAGGAATTAATTTCTAATCATTTGTATGTGAATTTAACAACGAATCGAATTATAGCATCCATGAAATGCATGAGAGATTTGCATATTGCGAAAACACGACTTGTAAGCATCAGTTAACGTTCAACATGTTATATATTTACTTTCTATCTTCAATAATTGAAAAAATACGAGAATAGAATAGTTGCAATTGCAATCGCTCAGTGATACTGCGTAATCAAACGATTACAAAAGACGGTCTGTTTACATGAGCACGAGAACCGATCGTCTTTCAAGAGTGTTACACGCCTGAGGCGCTACTCCAATATTCCAGGAATTTGAACATTTCAGGAAAATAACATCGTAACTCCAAAGTTCCAACTGTTGCCATCGAAGTAGCCCTCTAGCCATGTAGTGGTTCGAGTGTTTTTCCACGATTCTACGATTCCCTTGGAAGACTCCAAGCGTGATTGCCTTGAGTACCCTCTGTGATTCCTTTTAGAAAACGAGTCAAAACGAAACCCCTTCAGTCAGAATTCCAGCTCGAGAAACAGGGAAAAGTTGCTGGGGGGTAAGATCAGGCAAATAAAGTAGATGGAATGACTATCGTGTTATTGGAAGCCAGGAACTGCAAGATATCACCACTTTTTACACACATTTTGCAGCTATGTGCGTTAGACCCTCTCATACGACAGTCTTACTGTATAAAAAGCATCATAGTCCGTCTACGACTTGTAATAATGGCTTTTTTCGATGTTCCCTGGTATTTTGCTCATCAACGGCCCTCCAGAACGGTCATCGTCTTCAACGACCACTCGTCATTCCTCGAAATGACTGTGCCAGAAAACCTGCCTTTCGACCGTGGCATTTTCATCAACAGTAACTGGTGAGTTTTTGCAGCCGTCTTGTAGATCTTGAAGCTGAACTTGGTACAGGTTCTTTGCTCCGTGGGGTTGCTTGGTAGAACCTCTAAACCTCTTAAACAAGACATAATCGAAATAAGGGTAACTCAACAACACATCCATTCATGCACACGGCCGCTGGTGAACTGACACAAAAGAAAGCTTCTGTCTCCACCTAGCGAAAGAAGGCATATGGTTTGCCAATTGCTCAAATTCCTGGAACTTTTGAATGTTTGGTAAATTAATAATAATGAAATGTTTCAGTTGACTCATTTTTATAGTCCATCACAGACTTCGATACTCAAACTCAAAATTATATACTACCCACCAAAGTTTTAAAACTGTTCAGTGGCTCATCGTACGCCCATGAGTTGAAATCATCCACTGATGGGTGATATCACCCAGGTTGAGAAACCCTGATCTTGAGGTTAGGACCCTTCAAAGTGGCCATGTTAACCATGTTTAAATACTTCTGTATTCCGTTTTTACATCTGTCAACGAAGTGGGAAGGATATATATATCTGGTTGGCCATTTTGTCCATACAATATATCCACAGGTTTTCAATGAATTTCGTCATCATTTTGTCGAAAGTTGGCCATGAAAAGAGGAAAAACTGATTGAATTTGGGGGTCGATCCGAGAATTTTTGATAGATACTTTTTGGACAATAGTCTGAAAAGTGAAAAAAAATCTAAACTCATAGTTACATGACCTGAATGGTAGCTATGTATGAATAGTTTTTAGTTGGTGCATAGCGTCGTAAGCCATATGCACTCTGTGTGTGCATCATAGTTTTTAATATAAGCTCGTATCTCTATTTGCTTACACGCTATCCCATTAATTTTGATAGAAATTTTATGGAAGGACGAACAATGGGCTACGAAAGAAGTGTTTGAATTTCGGGGTGGATAATAATTGTTTCTCTGCATCGTAGCTAAATATCTTTCAATGAGATTTTGTGGAGGGTTGGTTAATGCACTGCTGGAGAATGTATTACATTTTGGGGCGGATCCAGGGATTCATTTCTCTCCTGCATCATAGCTTTATGTCTGCGCTATGCAATCTTCCTGAAATGTCTCAATTAATCGCAATGAATTTTCGTCGAAAGTCAAACAACGGGCAACGAGATAATGAATTAAATTTTGCAGCAAATTCAGAAACCTTTCCACGGTTACCATCCTTGCATCGTATCTATTCATGGACTGACTTTCAACCAGTTCCTTGTGATAATGAGGTAACCAGAGGCATATGCTCTCTGGGTGCTTCCTAGTTTCTTGCGTCAATAGAAGATTGATAGTATTACTTGTGTTAGTCACATAAACAACCCAGGTACATAAACAGTTAGCAAAAGACAAAATACCATTTATATATAAGC
The DNA here is from genome assembly GCA_963457665.1 of Thysanoteuthis rhombus. NCBI lineage: Eukaryota > Metazoa > Mollusca > Cephalopoda > Oegopsida > Thysanoteuthidae > Thysanoteuthis > Thysanoteuthis major. The sequence goes on along the minus strand of OY735227.1, from coordinate 17,374,891 downwards.
GTCTTTTTTCAGCAAATCTTTTTTTTATAGGTGACCTACTTTTGAAAATCTAACAAAAAAGTTATCAGCCAACACTTCGCCTGTTTGTGTATTGAATAAAAGCGATAATTGAGGGTGTGTCTGTATTCGAGGGTAAACCTTTTAAATATGTCAGCTGACGGGTGCGGGGATATTTGAAAAATGAATAATTGAACATTTTCAAAAAAATAGAAGGGCACGTTCATTTTGTATCCCATCAACTCCAGTTTATTTTTTTATTCATAAATAACATCTCATATATATATATACATAGAGAGAGAGAGAGAGAGAGAGAGAGAGAGAGAGAGAGAGAGAAATGAACAGCCTGAGTTAATCAAGCACATAGATAGATAGATAGATAGATAGATAGATAGATATAAGAGAGAGAAATGAACAACCTGAGTTAATCAAGTACATAGATAGATAGATAGATAGATAGATAGATAGATAGATAGATAGATAGATAGATAGATAGATATCCAAATATATGCCAACACACTCATACAAGCTAATTTTACTGATCATTAGGAGTGAGTTTGATACCCTTTAGATACTGCATGCTTCTGTCTTTACATCAAAACTAACCTCTTAAGACACCTCGTTGTAGTATGATGGTAAAAAAGTTGAGTTTGCTGATTTTCAGTATTGAGTTTGCTCCCCGATTGGTGCCCACATTTGTGGCCCTAGTACCAAAAGTGAGCTCATCTTAGTCAATATGCCAATATGTATTTGCACTTCATTATGATTTCATGGTTTGCAAGCTGGTCGAGCGGATCATTACAACTGAACAGCGAGATAGATTCTCATTGGTTGCCTCATAATTGTCGTCTTATGCCAAAACTTAGCTAAGTTTTGTAAATAACTCATTCACACAAAAGAAAAGAGACAGGACAATAGAATTTGTGTTACGTGGTTGATTCATGATAGACCGTTGACCTTCAATCAGGAAAGAGCGCACCCTTTACTTTCATCATATTTACGGTGTTGTCTCCCTGGAAAAATTAATGACCCGTGATATTTGTTTATATCCTTTGCGAATAAATCACGAGTATCTTTCAAGAAAACTTATGTCGTTAACCGAATTTCATGCTTAGATCGAAAATGAAATAAAGTCGGCATCAATCTCTCGGCTCATAAGAGACTCGTTAGCGTGTACAATATTTTTTTTCTAACTGTAAAATCCATTGATTGCTTGTATTCATGTGTATCTGCTTGCATTTATACGGAAAATGAATAGAATGAAAAATGGAACTCTTCTGTAGATTGAAGAAAAGAAGCAACATTTCAATTCACCTGATGGTCAAATGAGTACACTTTCAATAAGGAGTTATTTACCTAAATTCTTACCTTTCATAATTTTTATGAATTTAAGAGTTAACAACGAGCCTGGTGGTGTGAACAGATGATTATCTATCCGGCGAGCTTATGTCTTTTCCAGCGGCTGGGTCTGAGATTTAGTAGAACTGGCATTTTGATATTAAAATATCTACTGTTAAATTATGACCTGCTATTGGCTGGGCTGGTTGGACGGACATACCATTTTTGCTTTGCTGTAACTTTTTGTTCTGAAATATTCTATTTATTTTTTTTCATGTTGTTATTAAAGTATTTCATTATTTGTTTTGTTTAATGTTTTGTAATGGTATTTTTAAAACTGTTCGGTAAAAAAAAGATAATTGATAATTAGAAAGAGCGATGTGGAAAGAAAGAAAGAAAGAAAGAAAGAAAGAAAGAAAGAAAAAGAAAAGAGAAAAGAAGAAAAGAAAGAAAGAGAGAAGGGAGGAAGAGAAGAAAGATAAAAAGAAAGAAAGAAAGAAAGAAAGAAAGAAAGAAAGAAAGAAAGAAAGAAAGAAAAGGATCGAGTGGAAGGACGCCCATGAACCCACAAAGAATGAAACCCTTAAAGAATTCATTGACTCGTTTTAAAAAGAAACGGACAAAAACAACAGTGATTGAATAATCAGTGATATCCATTTCGACTCTCTCTCTCTCTCTCTCTCTCTCTCTCTCTCTCTCTCTCTCTCTCTCTTGACCCTCGTTGCATTAGGTCCTTCCAGTTGAGTATTGTAAGTGAAATAGGATAAGAACACACATTTCTCTACTCAATCTTCAGTCTTACCCAAAAAAATGTTCCCTGCAACAAGAACAGGAACAAGAAAGGCTTGAATAAAGGGGGAAGTCAAGCTATGTGAAGAAGAAGAAGAAGAAGAAGAAGAAGAAGAAGAAGAAGAAGAAGAAGAAGAAGAAGAAGAAGAAGAAGAAGAAGAAGAAGAAAAAGAAAGAGAAGAAAAAGAAGAAAAAGAAAGAGAAGAAAAAGAAGAGAGAGAAAGAGAAGAAAAAGAAGAAGGAGAACAAAAAGAAGAAGAAGAAGAAGAAGAAGAAGAAGAAGAAGAAGAAAAAGAAGAATGAAAACAACAACAACAACCATTCAGAGTACTCATCCGAAATGTCTTTGAAATTGTCACGTTAAAAGGATCGGTTAAAAGTACAAATATTATGGAACGTTTCAGGAGGGAAAGGAAAAATGTCATTGAAGACAAAACGAAAAATGATATTTGAAGGAAAATAGTATGAGTGAAGACAATAATAATAATAATGATAATAATAATGATGATGATGATGATGATGATGATGATGATGATGTGCATGGCAAGGTTTAAAAAGTGAAAAAAGAAAGGTTCTGGAATATTTGAAAGATACTTTGACAAAGTACAAAAATAAAGAAAGCAAAAGAACAGGCAGGGGAAGGGGAAGAAGGATTAGAAGAGAGAGGGAGTTGGAGAAGAAGAAGAAGAAGAAGAAGAAGAAGAAGAAGAAGAAGAAGAAGAAGAAGAAGAAGAAGAAGAAGAAGAAGAAAGAGGAGGAGGAAGGATGGAACAGAAGAAGGAGGAAGAGGAGGAGGGCAAAGGTGGAATAAGGTGAAGGGAAAAAGAATTGATGTCAATATGCAGGACTAGAAAGAAAGAGAGAAAAACTAAGAAACAAAAAATAAACCAAGAAAGAAGCAATTAAAATATTACAGACAAATATTTGAATGAAAGAAAAAAAAACCGTTCAACTTGAACAATAACAATTTTAACAGATCCGGCAAGAAGGAAAAAAAGGATTGAAGTGAAAACACAGTAAAAGATGAAACGAGATGGAATCAAAAAGACCGTTCTTCGAGGCTGCAGGGGTGGAGGAGGGCAGTCAGCAGCAGGACATTTTACAACAAGATCAAAGGCCCAGGTAATGAATGAAGCCGATCAGAGGCAAAAGACTGCAGCAAATTAATTAAAAACGTTCGTCAGAGGATTACACACTCGACTCTCTGATTGCAACATAATAGGCCTTTTTATCTACTGTCGTTTAATGTCTGTTCGTTTTTTTAAATTTTATTATGTCGCTTTTCCAAGTGCGGTTCGTTTTACTTCGTTGTTATTTGTTCACTGAGCGTTACTACGTAATGGAGATGTTTGACTGGTAAGTCGGCAGCGAGGTGTTAAATACGCATGCGTACTATTTACTTCCTTTCCTTCTTCCCCAATTGTAGCAGGATGTCTGTCTTTGCCTCGAGTGTAATCTTCAAAATATGTTGGTTTTCTTTGTATATATATATATATATATATATATATATATATATATATATATATATATATATATATATATATATATGCTCATGCATATACATACACCGTATAAGTATTTCCAGCTACATACATTAACACTCACACGCGTATAGACATGTAGACAGACGTTCATTGATGCGAATAGCTGTGGTTTATCGTATACTATCACATATTATTCAACATTTTCTTCACGAAAATTTCTATAGATAATTATATCGGTGATGAAAATGCTAAGATATAAGGAGGACAGCTGTTTAAGGTGTCAAAACACAGAAGTACCGTTTTTTTCAAGACATGATAAGGTATATCTCTGAATTTTTGAGATGAGGTATTATTATTTCTATTATTATTTGGACTATCCTCATCTTGGTTGTTTAGTATGAAAAACCACCAAGATGAGGATAGTCCGAATGATAATAAAATTACATGATAAAGTGTCGATGTTCAATTTTTAGCCCTGTAGCTCCATTGGTACGGCTTGTACGCGTGATGTATTCATACATACATACATCGAAATTGTAAAAGTTAATTATGAAAAAAAAATACTCAATAATTTTGATAGCACTGTACTTATTTAGCCAGTCAGTCAGTCAGACAGAACAACTTTAAAACTGGAGAAACCTATGTTGACAGTTTTGGCGACAGTTTTGAATGACGGTTCCTTATGATGATGGTGATGATAACAAAAACGACACCTACAGGTTGTACGTAAATAATGGAGTGCTACAACAAATATGGTTTAGAAAGAGATTGTAAGTCCAAATAGAACCTACAGAGTAATTCAACGGATAGAGTTGGGACATCGTATTTACTGGCAACCCCACGAGAGCAAGATGTGACACAAGGTCGATGTTAATGTGGGATCCCAGCTACGGGAGCTCCAAAAAAAATTGCTCCAGGCCCCCTGCAATTAGTATTGCGAAGGCGTCAGGGCAAACCCGACCCATCCTCTCTAGTGCGATGTGATGGTGCTGTCTCGGGCGTACTGCCCCTCGCCCCCGACCGACCCGACACATGGCGAATCCTAGGCATCTTGCGCTTAGCGAAGCCAAATGTCATTAACCCATCATCGGCAAGCTCTAACCTCTGGAAACCTGAGCAACTGCCGTGACGTACTAGTTGGAATTATGAAATTTGAACATCATCATCAGTCGTTTATCGTCTGTCGTTGGACATGGACTTTCCCCAGGATCCCCCCCCAAACCTCTCTATCATGGGCGTTGCAGAGCCAGTATTTTCTTAATTTGTCCCATTCATCTCTCCATCTTGTATTCTGTTGGCCTTGGTTTTGCATGTGATTGCTGGGAATCCATGTTGTGAGTCATAATGTCAATCGATTACCTGCCTTTCTTGCAACATGGCCTGACCATTGCCATTTGAGTTTTCTGATAAATTCTATGATGTCTCTGACTCCCTTTTTCTTCCTGATATACTGTGCTATCTTGTAATCTCTCCATGTAAGGCTGAGCATGATCTTCTCAGACACAAGTGTTGCATGCCTCTCAGTTTATAGGTCCGTCTCTTGGTTAGATTCCACGTTTCAGCTCCATAAGTGACTATCGGGAGGAGGCATTTGTGGTATACTCTCCTTTTGAAGACTATTTGGATCGTCTGATTTTTCAAAGTTCAGCTTGCTCGACCGAAGGCTTGCCATCCTAGAGTGATTCTTCGCTTGATTTCCTCTCCTTATGGGAATCTCATAGAGATGAGGATCTCATGGAGAGAGTTTTAACATGGCGTGCGATAACACTATCAGATAAGAGCAACGGGATGAAAGCTATTATTCTCGAAAACCAAGGGGGACTACTCTGTTGAAACCTAAACACGTACAGGATCGTTTGACATTTACCAAAGAGCACTTGGAGAAGTCAATGTTCCTTGGGAATTCCATTAGTTGGTCTGAAGAGAGTAAGCAAAACTATTCACTCAAAATTCGATGAGCCATGTATAGAATCAGAAGAAGTGTGCTGCAACCATAGGACATTATCCTGACAGTGAAGTAATGGTATAGGAATGTTTTTCCTTCAATGGTGACAGGCACCACCATCTGATGGAGGGAGGTAGTTGGTGCTATACATCGACAGATTTCGGAAAAGTACCTTCGATAGTCTGCCAAAGCCTTGAAGCTACCAAGACGCTGGACCTATCAACATGAAAAAGATCCTTAATATAAAGCTCAGTCGACAGCAGGGTAGTTCATGAATATTAAAGATATGAAGAGGCCCAATCAGTCTCTTGACTTAAATCCCATTGAGGATTGATCGTGAAACCTTGCTGATCTCCTGGTACTTTGTTAAGAACAATGGGTTAGAATACCGACTGAAACCTGTGTAAGCTTAGTAGCATCCTCATCCCAAAGGATTGAAAGCTGTTTTTGCTTATGAAAGCTACATAGCTATATACTATATTATTTTCCGTCCTGTACCGGATGCCTGCAGCTTTTGCTATTTCTTACTCCTGTACTTATTTTTTCAATATTTGATTGTGTTTCAAAACATTTTTTTTGGTATTTAGTATAGAAATATTAACCTATGATCCAAATTCTTTCGATTTCGAAGTTGTGTGAGTATATAAACTCTTTGCAAAGTACCACATACTTTTTTCACCAACTGTACTGATAATTTTAGATAGATGGATAGGTTTGGTTAGTCACAATAGAAACCGTTGTGTGACTGAGGTCTTTCGGTAGCATGCTCTGTTTGGGAGGATCAATTAAAAAATTGGGAAAAGGGATGATTAATAGATAAGTTACTCATCTCACCTTTTGTTGGGCAGTGATCATTAAAAAGTCTGAATTTACATAACACAAGCATGAAAGCTGCCAGACAAAAACTAAATGACCAATTCAGCCTAAACTTACATTGCAAAATTGCAACCTTTGTAAAATCTTATAAGGGGGAGCTTTAAAATTTTTTTTTCTTCTGGATACAATAAAGGGTAAATGTTTAAATTTGCAGCCTTCTAGCTCTAATATTTATGCAGGCTACGTTGAGGTGGACAATTTTGGCCGACGGTTTCTAATTGGTAGATAGATAGATAAATAGATATATAGACGTGAAGGGGGTGAATGGTGTTCATTGAACGCGTCAGAATACAATGCAAACAAACTGTACAGAACCATAGGATGAGGAGGAGCGAAGTGTGAAACGACGGGAAAATTGGAGAATCGGCTTCGTTGATTGGCTTCTTTCCGGTGGGGTTGGGGAGTCACAGTGAGTGGCAGGATTGAGGGGATTTTTTTTTCAATCCTTGGGTCAACCAGTACGTAAGAAACCGACGTACAACCGAAGGGGTTTGTCTTCAGTAAGAATTAGTAAAGGTATATTGCCTGATTTGCTTGCTACTTCATTCAAGAAGAAATAATAGGGATGAAGTAAACATGGCCTCAGCTTCTGATAATTCAATGTTGTTTTTTGCTTTGTTTTTTTCTCACATTTTCCGTTTAAGTCTCTTTTCATTCATTTTTTTTCTTTTCATTCTGATTTTTCATTTCTTTTTTTTATTTCTTTCTGTTGGTTTTTTTTGCTTTATTTTTATATATATATATATATATATATATATATAGATAGATAGATAGATAGATAGATAGATAGATAGATAGATAGATAGATAGATAGATATGCTATTTGACAATTTGGAAAAACGACTTAATTAAAAAATGTTCGCACACACACACACACACACATATATATATACATATATATATATATATATATATATATATATATATATATATATATATATATATATATATATATATATATATATATACATCCCCTCTTCCCATTTGTTCACTCATTTCAAAGATAATTTTCGGTATTTTCATCTGTAATTGGTCTTCTTTACCTAAGGTTATATTTTTTCATCATCATCTCTTTCTTCTTCTTTTCAACATTCTTCTCCTTCTCCTTCTTCTTCTTCTTCTTCTTCTTCTTCTTCTTCTTCTTCTTCTTCTTCTTCTTCATGTCCTTGTTCTCTCTCATGTTACTTCTTCTATTTCTTCTTCTTTTCTTTCTCTCCTTCTTACTTTCTTTTTCTTTTTTCTCTCTCTTTGTTAGCTGTCTTCCCAGTCTCTCTTCTATTTTCGACCTGTTCCCCATTTTTCTCCAAATTCATTCTTCCCCTTTCATCCTGTTAGCCTTTCTCATTCATGTTCCTTCCTATTTCGAGATTATGATTTCACTTGAGAAGATTCCCTCCATCGTTGCTTACAGTCTTCCATTCAAATTGATGACTCTCTCTCTCTCTCTCTCTCTCTCTCTCTCTCTCTCTCTCTCTCTCTCTCTCTCTCTCTCTCTCTCTCTCTCTCTCTCTCTCTCTCTCTCTCTCTCTCTCTCTCTCTCTCTCTCTCTCTCTCTCTCTCTCTCTCTCTCTCTCTCTCTCTCTCTCTCTCTCTCTCTCTCTCTCTCTCTCTCTCTCTCTCTCTCTCTCTCTCTCTCTCTCTCTTGTGGCTTTCTTTTTTCGAATGTATTGAGTTTAGCAAGATTTTCCTTCTTATTTACATTTTCCACCCTCCTTCATTCATTCCTCTAATATGCTAGGGTTTTTTTTTTCAACTTTTCCCCCACTTCTTCTCTCCTTTCTTTTCCTCATTATTAAAAACCTCCAACCAAATCCATCACCAAAATCGTCAACAAGGGTTTCCCCAGTTTTTAAGTTGATCTGATTGTTCGTCCATGTTACAAACGAACAGATCACACCGACTGAGTTAAAAGGCTGAAATGTAAATATTTCCTCCTTATTATGTCTGGAAAAACAGATTCTTTGTTTTTTGTCTCCTCTAAGTAGGAGTTTTAAATGGGTGTTCAACTTGAAATATCACTTTTTTGCTAAGCTGGTCCCTCAATTTGTATCCAGCGGCTATCTCGCTTGTTTTTGTTTTGTTTATTTTTTTTTTTTTTTTTCAAACACTTTTTAATGATCACTTCCCAACTAAGGGCGAAAAAATCAACTTAGAGACTGATCAACCCCATTTCTATTTTTTTTCAATTGATCACTCTTAACATAGCATGATGCCAAAAGACGATAGTCTCTATTGAATGACTAAACAGACTTGTCTTTTTTCTTTCTCTCTTTCTCTTCCTCGTGCTTTATATTGTATTCTTCCATCTGCAACCCTTCGTTCTCATTCAGACAGTTTTTTATTTTTATTTTTTAGAACATTTTTTCTTTTATATCAATCTTCTCTTCATTGTCTGTTCTCTTTCTTTTTTGGTTTTTTCACCGACTCAACTTTTTCTTATATAATCTTTCATTCTTTTTTAGTGTTTATTCTGTCTTTCATTCCAATTTTCCTCTGTTTATGTTTTGTGCTTCTTCGTGATTTTTTTCCTTCGTCCCTTTTTCATTCACTCATTCACCCGTCTTCAATTGGATTTTAATCCTTGTTGCTTTAAGCTCATTCTTTCCTTCTTCAATTGGATTTTGAATCTCATCACTTTAGGGTTTATCGTTTCTTTCTATATTAGGATGTTAACCCTTATTATTTCAAGTTTCTTCTTCCCTTCTTCAATTGGATTTTCATCATTATCCCCTTAAGTTTATTCTATTCTCCTTCATTTTGATTTTTGCTTCAAGTTTATTTTTTCCTTCTTCCTTCTGTTATCTCCTTCTTTCTTCTTTTCCTCTTATCCCTCTTTGTTTTCATTAATTCTTACATGAATCAAAACTAAAACTGTCAACATAGGCTTCTTCAGTTTTCAAGTCGGTCTGGCTGACTCGCTATGAATGAATGTGTCACGCTTAAAGACAGTATCAAACGAGCTAGAAGACAAAGAACTCAAAGATTTATTCCTTATCATGTCAAGAAAAAAATTTCTTTGAAAAATTCCCCTTCATAATTTATATTAAGTTTATACTTAATTGATCCTCCAAGTTAGGTCCATGCTGCCTAAAGACGTTGGTTGCATGACAGTTTCTATTGGGTGACTAACCTGATTTATACATCTTTGTTTTCATCATTTCATGCCTGGATGATTCTCTCACCCTTTTCTTTCTCTCTCTTTTTTTTTTTGTTTTTTATTATTTCATCTCTTTAAAATAACTGCTCTCTCTGGTCTTTATTCACTTGATGATTTTCTTTTTTATTATTTGTAATATTCCTTCAGTATTTGCCATCATTTTCTTTCATTTATAAATCTTTGTTCTGTTTCCCTCTCTCCTCTTTTCTTTCTTCCTTCTCGTCTAAATCCATTTGGATCATTAGTCGTCCTCCTTTCTTCCAAAATCGCTCGAATTTCATGTCTTTCTTTTGTTCTCTCTCATCTTCCTACTCTTTCTTTCTTTCGTCCTCACTTTCTATATTTATTTAACACTCTCCAGCCTGTACCTCTGTATCCTATCTGTACTTATAAATACCGCTCAAAACTCAGCTTACGTCTTAACTTTCTCATCGGTCCCAGCTCCGAATACTCAGCATTTGTTTTATATATGTTTCGTCTTCTTTCTTTCTTTCTTTATTTCTTTCTTTCTTTCTTTCTTCTTCTTCTTCTTCATTTTTCTCCTTCTTCATCATCTTCTTCTTCTTCCTTTTTCTTCTCCTTCTTCTTTTTCCTTTTTGTTGTTGTTGTTGCTGTTGTCCTTCTTCTTCTTCTTCTTCTTCTTCTTCTTCTTCTTCTTCTTCTTCTTCTTCTTCTTCTTCTTCTTCTTCTATTTTCCGTATATCCCTTCCGGAATTGATGTCTTCTTTCGTTACATTAGACGCTCTCCTCTTTGTGCAAATGACCCCCGTTCCCCCTTACCCCGTTCCCTGCCCACACTCGATCGCCGTCCGGTGCACTGATTGAGCCAAGATTGAAAACAAATTCTATGACGAATGCCAAACGAACCTAAACAACATCATACACCTGCATGCGTCACATCAGTAATTTACAATTATATATATATATATATATATATATATATATATATATATATATATATATATATATATGTGTGTGTGTGTGTGTGTGTGTGAGTGTGTGTGTGTGTGTGTGTGTGTGTCTATGTGTGTGTGTCTATGTATATGCATACTCCAAGAGGACATATATTATGGATTCACCATGTTTTTGTAATATGTATAAGAGATGATTTTAAAATGTTTTGTTGGATAATGGTTCATAACCTGAGCCGATAACTTATAAAGTCTGATAATATAACCAAAGGACCAATCTATTAAACTACAGAGTCTGGATTCCGGGGAAATATATGTGTAGCTAATTTTTTCATTTGTTTTCAATTGCAGCAGCCCATGAGATGCAGTCCATGAATAAAGTTGTTAAAGTACCTTTGCTTCATAGTTTTCCTGGTACTTGTTGTTTAATGTATTTTGTTGCAATGATCATTGGTCAATGGCATTTCGTGCATGGCTGTTGTTAATCTGACACATGCGAATGGGGTAGCTGTGTGAGAGTTAGCAAAGGTAATCTCCAAAAACACCAAGATCATCGTTTCTCGCAACACGAATTTATAAATACATATTTATTGTGTGTGTTCATTAACTCTCATTCACTCTCAAATTCATGAAATATTTGAAGGGGAAATTATCAAGAGAAATAACTAATTGAAAATTGACCATTTGGTGAATATATTTTCTTCTCTCTCCTATTCCCAGAAGATTTGTGATACATTGAAATGTTCCATTGTCAATAGAAGTGATTACAAGTGGTCCATGAATGTAAGAGCTAATACAAGTTTGATCAAAGACGAGTGATAATGACTTTTTTTTTAATCAGTCAACATTTCTTGTTTACATACAAGAGAATGCATGTTTGGATCAAATAAATGTACGTTTTGTAAAAACAGTTGTGGTCCTTAGTTTCAAGGGTTGATTTTATCCATTAAAGAGTTTGTATGTAATGATAAGGTAATTCATGATACGACACGCAAGTTAAATTATTGACCGGGCTAAATGTATCGGTCGGTTATTAAATGAATTTGAAATCCCAATTTCCAAACTATGTACTATATAGCTTGTGCTTTCCTACTCTTATGATAAAGGCTTAAAAAATCTGAAGCATTTATTTACAATAAAGCTCTATAGTATACGCGTATTGTTCACTGGTATTTGGCGTATATTATTTGGAATGTCTGGAAAGCTTTGTAACTTTAAGCACTAAATATGTTACTGAAAATATTTTTTCTTTTATCATAATAGAAAAGTTTTTCAGTCTTGAAGCACTTGAGATGTTACTTCGTGACTTTTGACAAAAGAAAATGTCTTCTTTCTTTTTACTAGTTAAATGCATTTATGTTAAGTGAATCAATTGTTAACTGTAACTCAAAATATGTCAAAAAATTTATTTCAGTTCTTATACCCCCCAACATACACACACACACACTTTTCCATCAAGCATCATGTCATGCCAGGGACAAGACATTATATTCAGGTTTGTGGCAATTGGACAGGGTGCGAGAGGGAGTGGATTCATACCTTGTCAAATGCCATTAATGGAAAATCGACGTAAGCATTCACAGGCAAAACCCCAACTAGAAAAAATAGTAAGCATCACTTTCAAATGAATACATTTAACGATCTTTGTCAAACACCTGTTCAGAACTTGGTTTTTCGCCCGTACCAAGAACAATACAAACAATCCCCACCGGACTTAGATGAGTAAACTCTCCACCGTTTGTCTATTACGTCTCGTTAAACTAAACCGTAGTATTGATACTTTACCTGCGATTTGATATCATGGCCACGTGATCAGGAGTCGGTTCACTTACCAACTGAGCCAAACTGACAAGTCTTACACACCTACGAATTTATCTATCATATATACAATACAAATGTTGCAGTGATCACCTTTCGTCGGATTAAGAGTAGAAGTCGTGATACACCCAGGCTTGTTGTAATCGATTGATGATGAAGTCAGTATAACTGGGCATCTTCCACACAAAGTAACGATGGTTTGCCACAATTTCCCTGTTGGATCTCTCTCTCTCTCTCTCTCTCTCTCTCTCTCTCTCTCTCTCTCTCTCTCTCTCTATCTATCTATCTCTATCTCTCTCTCTCTGCTTGTTGCCCAGGAGTTTTCTTTTGTTTCTTTGATCAAATGATTTTTTGTATCTTCTTTGATATTTATTTAGTTAGTTATTTCTTTGTTACAAAACCCAGAAGCCATTTTCATTTTATTTCTTTCGTCGTTCTTTCATTGTCTATATTTAAAGTTGGATTTACTTTAAAAATCATACTTTTTTCCAAGTTTTAATTTTCTCATCATGCCCGATAAACCGTTTCATGCGCTCAGCAACTTTGAACTCGTTCACCTTTCCAATTACGAAATTAAGTCTACAGGGCTTTAAATCTAGCAGAAACCAGATTTACAGAGACTTCTCCCCTAACACACCGAGAAACACACACACACACACACATTCATATTTGCTCATGTATAGGTACTTCAACACACACTTAGATATATATCATCCATAAGTGATGTTAGCAATCTTTCCTCCACCGATATTAGCATTCGTTCGGACTAATTTATATATATATATATATATATATATATATATATATACATACATATATATATACATGTGTGCGTCTGTGTGTGTGCACTTATGTGTGTGAATGGATGTATATAAAGGCATTGCTTGAATAGTTGAATATTCGTTCAAGTGATAAGTTGAAGCTTCCACAGAATTTATTAAAAGGCAAGGAACAAGTATATAACAATGTATGTGTTGCAGACACACACGTACACACACGTACACACACACACACACACACATATATATATATATATATATATATATATATATATATATATATATATATATATATGCAATTCTCGACTACCCTATCGGTGGCAGGTTCGATTCCTACAGAAGTCTTATTTTCTTCAATTGTTTATTCTATTTATTTTGTCTAGGGTGAGTTATTCATTAGCTGTGTAATGACGGGAGATTATTTAAAATAAGTTTCTCTATAATATGATGCAATTCATAGTTCATTCTGTCGGACCAAATATATCCATCCATTTATGCATTCATTTATGCATATATATATATATATATATATATATATATATATATATATATATATATATATATATATATATATATATATATATATATGCGTGTGTGTGTGTGTGTGTGTGTGTGTACACAGACAAGGATGAATCAATAATTGCATAGCCACACACATCTATTAGCTGGATCATGATGTAAAATTTTCACTGTATGATATATGATCTATGTGATCAATCGAGAAGCCTTAGGATATGGTAAACGACAAAGGATGAGATTGAGTGGTCGGGGTTCAAGCTCAGGTAAAAGCCAGGGTTTTTAATGTTGATTTTCATTGTGAGCAGATGTTTCTCATTCATACACATTCATAGTATCATAATTCAGTCATCAATGTATTTCCCTTGCTTTCTTTCACTTTACACCAGTTTTCAGATAAATCGTTCATTTCATTGTAAAATTCTTCGATTAAATATTCTGTTATAAAAATCGTTGATAAGACCACGTGTATTACACGGAATGAAACAATATTTGGAAGATAACAGATCTGGAGAATATTTTGATGATGACGGATCTGGGGATTTTTCTTGCCCTGAGAACTCTAGAGAATATTTTGAAGGCGCCAGATCTGGAGAATATTTTGATGATGACGGATCTGGGGATTTTTTTTGCCCTGAGAACTCTAGAGAATATTTTGGAGGCGCCAGATCTGGAGAATATTTTGGAAACTGACAGATCTGGAGAATACGTCACATATGAAAAAATCCTATTCCAGCTCTATAATTGCTTGCTTTCTTACATTTGCAGCTTGATGATAAGCGTCATCATGCAGCAAAACCAGGGGTCAACTTGATGAATGAAAAGCTAAACAAATTTCTGACACAGTTCTAAAATTTCCCTAATATATATATATATATATGTATATATGTGTATATATATATATATATATATATATATATATATATATATATATATATATATATGTGTGTGTGTGTGTGTGTGTGTGTGTCCTAGTATATTTCCCTGCTATCTGAAAGTAGAGGGTTCCTCTAAAACCTTCAAGCCGAAAAAACGTGAAGCAAAGAAGCAGTTATCAATAATTTATAAGGAGATAATATTTTAGTGTTTTCAGACCCCAGGCCCTCAAAATAACCTTGTTTTATGTCTGTGACTTTTACGCAGGGCTTAACACCCTTATGGACTCCCGTTGGGTTTTCTGATACCATCTTGCCAACGGATACACAAAACAAATCGGAATAAAACACAGATGCTCACAGACACAGCTTATAGCTTTTGTGACTTGGGGTCTTTCTCAAAAGCGAAAAGCGGACTTTCATAAAGTGGGGGTATACACGTGTATGTAAGTACATGTAGAGATAGATAGAGAGATAGATAGATACTGCTTCTCTGTCAGATTACGTCCTTGAATGTTCTAAGGGCGATAAGGACGTTTTTATACACATCTTTCGATTCCTATTTATGTAGATACTAATGTATGTGCATGATCGTCTAAGTACAAAGCCACGCCCCGGGGCCCTGTGACTCATCAGATAAAACAAAAACACAAATTTTCCCTGTGGTTACCTGTTTTATAGGGAGCAGGGAATTGTACCTGACGTCTCGGACCGTATCAGTACCATGTTATCTATGATAGGGTGAACACGTCGCGGGAGAGGATATGCTACAGTGTCAATATTGACTAGAACATTTTTTGTTTCGTTTTTATCTCCTTATTTTTACTGTTCCTGTAGGATTGATATCTGGGAAGAAGAATCTCCAGCGATCATGGAATTTTAACAACTGGGAATAAGGAACAAATACCTCCGATCGGGACAGTGTGTAAATGATGACAGAAAAAAAAAAACGAGAATCGTAAATCAATAGTGATGCGTACAAAACCATACTTTTAGGCATACATAAAAGCTCACACATACACGCACATACTCATACAGACATTCAAGTGCACGCACACACTCATACGTATACATCCGTACACGTGTGAGTTTATGCGTAAGTATGTATGTATGTTTGTACGCATGAAGCCACAAGTGTGGAACAGGGCTGCCAATGAGATTTTAAGGAAACCTCTGGATCAGGGTTGTAAAAACATGAACTCACCCCCCCCCCCCAAGATAATAGAATTATCAAGTTTTTACTTACTTATGTATGAATAATAAATTGCGTGTTATTATATAGAAACATATTTGAAATGATGTACCGTCATTACCCGGTTGATATATCACTCAATATAGACAACGTTAATAGAATAAACAATTACAAAAAATTGGACTGCCGCAGGATTCGAACCTGCCATCGATAGGGTAGCCAGTTCAATGTAGCAATGCTCTTACCATTTATTCTCGACAACCCTCTTGGTGGCAGGTTCGATTCCTGCAGAAGTCCAATTTTCTGTAATTGTTTATTCTATTTACTTTGTCTAGGGCGAGTTATACATTAACTGTGTAATGACGGGAGATTATTTCAAATAAGTTTCTATATAATATGAAGCAATTCAAAATTCATTCTGTCAGACCAAATATATTCATTTATGCATTACTTATATATGTAGATCATGATAATTGTTCTTTCTTCTCTTCAGTTCCACTTGAAAGATTAATCGATGCATTATTAATGTCATGACGATTAGCGTTTTCTTATTACGAGTTTTGATCCCCCACCATCAATTTTGTTCATTTCATGTATATAGCTAATACTACCACAGTCCACATATCATACAAGAATCCCTCGCATTTAACCATTGACTAATCTATCAAACAGCTTTGAAATAGTTTTTCTTTTAAATTCGAAGGTATTTAAAACATTCTATATGAATATGATTTATTCTCGAATATTTATTTATTAGAGGCATGAAAATTCCCGAATTATGAACTGAGCAAGGCATTTTTGTACGGAAAATTAAATCGTCAGCTACAACAGCTGATGCAGGACTCCAGCGTACATATTTTCGTCCAAAAATACGTACTGTCAACCACGTTAATTGCTGCCGGTCTCAAGCTTGGAAAAATTTCATGACGTCGTAAATGAAAGTTCATAGGTTGCAAAGTCTACCGTAAACCCTAACTAATTGAGATGACCAGTAAAGCACCCCTATTGGGGAGTGAGGGCCAAACATTGGCAGCATTGGTGTGGACTAACTAGTAGGGATCAAACTCACTTCAACAGTAATGGACTGCAAGATAAGTTTGCTAACAACTGCTCCATGGCGAAAATTCTGATTCCTTTGAAGACCCTCCAGTTGTGCCAAGTGGAAGCAACACAGACAGATTAACTAGAAAGCACCTAGAGAGCGCCTACCTCTGCCAACTCTGTATACCAACTAAGAGAGAAACAAACGTAAAATATTGAAAGAAAAAAATAAATAAACAGGGAAGAGTAATCAATTCTCTTTTCATTCACTGTTCGTTTTCAACATAATTTCATGCAGAATAATCAAATATCTCAAAATCGTGAAAAAATTGCCAAAATTTAATCAATGTACCCTTACATTGTGACCAATGTTTCCAGAGAATTTCATTGAAATTCAATGAAGACTTTTGGAGACGTCGTGTGAACAGAAGGACAGAAAAATACGGTCGAATACATATACCTCCCCAACTTTGTTGGCAGAGGTAAATTAACAAGAATCATTTTTTTTTATTATATCTGTGGAAAACCATCGTTTTCTTAGAGTTTGGGAAATTTTGAATCTCGGATTCCAAATAAAATAGACATTAGGTCAACTGAAACTTTCGTTTTTTATTCGTCATTAAATGAGCATATACTTGAAATAATTTCTTTAAAAATCTTTTTGTATTTTGGTACCTTCAATATCAGTGTGTATTCGGAAAAGATAAGTCTAAATTGGCGATTTTCTTGTTTATTGATTCGAACAATGAACATAGGAGAAAATAAGTCGCATATATGATTTTTATCATGAATAAGTTCTTTTTTTTAAAAATGCGACTCAAACGCCAAAAAGCAAGATTTGTGTGTTTATGATGGGATTAAATGGGAGTCCTCTACTATGAATTTCGAAAAAGAAAATCACTGAATCGAATAAGTATTGCCCCCCTCCAATTCGATCAATCAAAGACAATTATCGACGAAAAGCGTCCGAAATTTTAGAGAAAGGTCCTGATAATGCTAAAGTGAACGTATATTTTGTGACCTGGTATCAATTGTTACTGTTTGACCGGGTAGTTCCCTCTCCTCCGCCAGATTGCACCTTCAGATGATCATTTATTCTGGTCTTTACAGAATCCTCGCTATAAAAAAGATTAATTCTCTGGAAGACGGCAAAAAGCACCCGGAACAGTTCTCTGCTGAGAAAAAAAGTGTTGGATAAAATAATGAAGAGACTGGAGCAAAACGGTAAATACTTCGTTGAATCGAATTAATGTGAGAAATTTTAAAAAATTGTCTTTGTTCTTACTCAATGAACTGAAGGAGTTTGCTCAGTTTAACAATACTCGGAGTTTAATAAGATACAGGCCAACCACCAATTCTCCTCAGTTCCAAAACCGTGCCGGATTATCCATTCAGTCAGAGCAAAGGATATCATATAACAATAAATCGATAAAAAAAAAACTTTGATTCGCGAAATATGCATGTTATATATTCGAAGTATCAAGTTCTAACAAATATCAAATACGAGTTAAACGATTAAATGCAATGCATCAATATGAATGATATGTATTCATATAAATGAAGCAAATACTCATATACTAACAAATCAAACACAGAACTATACATACAAAGTAATTGAGTTGATGTATATACTAGCATAATACCCATCGAATGACGATATAATGTACGTATGAATTGAAATTTCTGCCTTGGATCAGTGCCTCTCAGCGCGCGGCTTCAGATCAAAGAGTTATTTCCCGCCAATTCTGCTTAGGGGAAAGAGTGTGCACTCATTTAAAACATTACTCATACGCACAATATATATACATATATATATATATATATATATATATATATATATATATATATATATATATATATATATATATATATATATATATATATATATACATATATATACAGGAATTACAACTATATATACTTGGTGAATGCTACTTATCGTGCTCAACGCACTCATCAGTAAGTGGCATTTTTTACGAGGATATATGCCCGGTGAATCAAACCAACAACGAATAAATATCTGTTTTCTATTTTCTTCTTCTTTCTTGTATTCTTACAAATTAAAAATATATAACGAACTATATATATATATATATATATATATATATATATATATATATGTTTGTGTGTATTTATATGGATACACATTGCGTTTGATGTATGTGGATATACTTCTTTCAAGTCACATTATCTTACTATGCCTTCATCATTCTCTCTTCATTTACTCTCATCCTACGCTCTCTTGTAATTTCTAACCTCACTCTTCTTGAATTCATTTTCTTTCCCCAATATCTCACAATTTCATTATTCTCTGTATATCATTGTTATCTCACTCTTGCAACGTTCCATTCCCTCTTTCTCGACTTCATTTTCATTTCGCCTTTTCTCTTCTTTCCTACTTATAAGAATCCTTTAGCCATTCCTCCATTTTCCCGCCTCTCCGTCTTCAATGGCCGATGGCTAGCACTATCTTTTCTGCCTGATTCTTACCTCTTTTATGCTATTTAATGAAGACAAAAAATGTTTCCTGTCTCTGAGCAAAGCAAAAGCTATTTTTATCTATCTTCCGGCCAATGTCTTGCTGATTAATTCTACATTCCATCTGTTTAATTGACCTTTTATTCAAATATTCTTGTTGTAGAGTCATAGGAAGGAGGCTGTTAATTAACCCCCAGTTCTACTAGGGTGAAAATAAGATAACACTTGCTTAAACAAATTGGCAGAATATTTGGGTTTATATCATGGGTCATTATGTAGGTACGTTTGCGTTATTATTCAATACGGGTCTGGTTAATCACCTGATAGAAACCGTCACATGACCAACGTGTTTTGGCTACATGTGTTAAGGATGTTCAATCAACAATTAGAAAAAAGGGGAGATCAATGGATAAGTTTCTTCTCCCGCCTTTTGTTGGGCAGTAATCACTAAGAAGTTTTCATTTTAAAGAAAAGCGTGAAACTAAGGGATCAATTTAGCATAAACTTATATTGCAAATCAAAACACTGCTAGGTCCTATTCATGGGTGGAATTCAGAAAAAAAATCAGTTTTCCTTCACACATTAGAGAATAAATGTTGATGACGCCATTGGTGCGCCCTGTACACATGCTACACAGATAGCCATCAAGACCAACTGAAACACTGAAGAAACATAAGTTGACTGTAATAGTTTTGGTTGACAGTCCCTAATAAAAAATAATGTAAGCATGTGTGAATGATTGTTTACTAATATTTGAAGAAAAACAGTTGGTCGTTCTTACGTATCATTTTTCTCGTTGACAGGTTTTGATATTCCATAACAATATTCCATTGACATTGTGACTGACATCGTTGATCCTCAGATACATAACTGTGGCTGGGAAAGAAAGAAAAAATGGCGTTCGATTTTGACAAGTTCAAAAAATATTTGCTCAACAACTCCCACGATGTAGAGGTCCGGCTAATCTAGGGGAAGGTCTGTGCCCAACAATGGACTTTAAAAGGCTGCTGTTGCCACCGATGATGATCATGAACATGATCATGATGATTACGCCAGGGCGTCTGAAACATTTTTCATTTTCGACCCCTTTTGATAAAACAAATTATTTTCACGACCTCTCAGTCATTGTTATAAAAGAAATCAGTACTAAGACTAATCGTAATCTAACAGTAGTTAGGTATAGAGACGAATGAAAATCAAAAAATTGCAGAAAATAGCAATGTATTCATGGTCTGTATCAATTTATAAGGTGAATACCACGAAAAAGAGTAGATTTTACGTGAAATGAATTATTAAAACGTGACAAAAACGAATTTTATTATTTAGAAAATAGTGAACAGCATCAAATCATTACAATAAGCACCAGAAGGTGGACATCTTTGTACGAGTGTTACCTTTTCAATGTTGAATTCAAAAGATTTTGCCTTAGATTTCGCTGCACCATCTTTGTCTGGGGGCCTCAGAACGGCATTGTTTCATTTTTGTCTGATCAGTTTTCCCTTTTCTAATTTTATCAGTGAATTTGCTAGTCTCATTTTTAAATGGAAGCAGAGAACTTGACCATTGTAATTTAATGAATTTCCCCACAAAGGATATGAGATGGGTTTATAATTTGAAGGTTAGTGTTTACTGTTAGGGTTACGTTTACGCAAGATTAGGTATAGGTCTAGAGTTAATGTTAGGGTTAGTGTTTAGGGTTAGTGTATGGGTTAAGCTTATATAAGTCAATCATGGAACAAAGCTGCAAACTTGTCATTATCACAATAGTAGTTTCGTCAATACGAGTTTAAGACGTCCATCTGTGAACAAAGAAACACTAGCCTAATTTTGTATAGAGATTTAGGAAATTAGATTAGTTATATGATTATTCTTTTAGAAGATTGCAACTATTCTTGCAATCTCAATAAATTTTGACATAACATCCGCATGGCATCTCGAATCCTGTTATCGGTGTGTCACTCACACGTATTTTAGCTTTTAATAAATGCATATAGATAAGCGGTCTTTAGCCTAGTATATCATAAAGTAGGTATATAATCAAATATGACTTGGAATTTCAAAATATACTGTTAAAACTGGGATAATACAATAAAATTTAAAAAGGTCTTTTTTCCCACCAAGTCCATCGGATGTCAGCAAAAAAAAACTCTACTGGATGTCACAGCTGACTGTGTGTGTATCTCTGTATGCGTCGATATCTGTGTGTATTAACAAGAATATCACATAATCATGCGCGATCTCACCTTGATACTGACGCAAAGGTATTCATTAAGCTATGTTAAGTCTGGCACAAGATTACAACTTTTGTACACAGTGCACTCATCAAACAGTTATAATGGGCAGTCAGACCACCTGACCATTTATCCGAAGTCACTCATATATATATATATATATATATATATATATATATATGGATGTGTGTGTGTGTGTGTGTATGTGTGTGTGTGTACGTGTGTGTGTATTAATTAGAGAGATTTCGTAATTCTAGTATACTGTGTCTTCTACGAGCATTCACGCCGGTGTGTGTGTGTTCGTGTGTAGGTTGAGAGATTTCGTAACTCTGATATACAGTTGTTTTCTACGTGTGTCTTTATGTGTAATAACAAGGGAAATTTAGTAATCATGGTATACAGTGACTTTAAAATGTGTGTGCGCGTGTGCGTGCGTATGTGTGAAAATTTCAAAGGTATGACCAAGATTAACCGAGACATTCTACATTTCATTCAATTATTCACTTATGTGACGCGCCTGAAAGGCCACGATAGCGAAGTATAGGTTGTCGACTCATTGATAAATAAGAAAAGAAAAAAAAAAAGAAAAGAAAGAAGTGCCCCAAAATAAAAGATGTAAGTTAGTAAGACAAGTTGACAGGGAGACAAATCAAATTAGAACTTCCGCAGACAATTACGATCATATTGTGCCACCTGTCTTTCTGTTGACGTTAACATAGAACAGGCAAGCGTGCATCTGACCGTGGCGAGGTCATTTAGTACAAAACATGGATGGCTTTACTGAATAGGGTCATTAAGTTCAAGAGCGACCGTCTGGATCAAAGGAAGGCGGGTGAGTTTTTTTACATTTTTGGCATATTTGGGGGATAGATAGATAGTGGGTAGGTATGAAAGAAATATATTCAGGAGATAGATAGATAGATAGATAGATAGATAGATACATACATACATACATACATACATACATAGATGGATGGATGGATGGATGGATGGCTGGCTATATAGACAGATAGATAGATAGATAGATAGATAGATAGCCTCGTTATAGAGCAAAATTAAGCCAACTTGAAAATAGTCTTTCATACCATTAACACTATAATGAATCCGGTCCAAATTGAGTTCCACATATTTCTGTCTCTGCTTTACTAAGATAAACCAAGGACAGACAGATAGACAGACAGACAGAAATAGACTAAAGAAAGAATGCATTTAGGTTCCAGTTAATTGAGGACAAAGAGTTTTTTTTTTTAGTCGAGTGATAACGAATTCCCAAATCAATTAAATATCATGAATTGCGGATAAGACATTTTTCTTCGTGACTTCTAACACGACCCATGGAATTCGACGCGAGTCCAGACCTGCTTCATGCGTCGGAAGATGCAGAGTGAATGTTTGTCCCGAAGCGTGAGAAAAGACAAGGGAAGTACAGTCAACACTCACGCGTGGAAAATCACGTACAAAAACTCAAAAAATTGGAATTCTTTGGAGTCGCTTCATGGCGGTAGTGTGGTTGCTTGTCAGGGATAAAATTTTGATTTATTATTTTTTTCTTTTGGGAAGTGTCGTCACGAGTTCGAGCCGACAATGTTACCTCGTATCCTTCATGGCCTGCACGGGACCTCAAATTCGTGAGCAACTGACGAAGTAAAGTAGTTAGAAAAATATTTTCCCAGGAGTGGATTTTTTTTTTGGGGGGGGGGGACTAGACAAGAATCTCAGTAAGGCGGGGACGTATAATGGAACGTATAATATCAAAATTCAAGTTCCGACCAGAAATATTTTCGACGTATATGTTTTGGTTCTCCCCATCCACTTCAGACCAGTGTTGTAGAACCCGACAACCAAAACTGTCATCAAAATTGTCAACATAGATTTCTTCAGTGTTCAAATGGGTCTGTCTTAATTGCTGGCTACTATTCGTGTTTAACGCGTATAGACCACACCAATGATACGAGAGAACTGAAAATCCAAACATTTCTTTCTATTATGTCTTTAAAAAAACTGTTTATTTATTTTTTAAACTCGCTCAAATAGATTTTTCATGGGAGGGTGTTCAATTTGGAATGTAAGTTTATGCTTATTTGGTGTTCAGTAGCATTAGTTTTGTTTTCTTTTAAAATCGGATTTTTTTTTTGTGATCATATAAATGATTGATATTTGACTCAGTGCTTTGAGATTTTTCTTAATATGAAAGCTTTGCATTTGGGAGCAGGGAAAACGTATATCTCATCTATCGGTTTCAAGTGGTCAACTCGCTTGGCAGAGACTTTGTTTGGGGAGCTTCAATTGTTATGATTTACAAAACTTATCTTTGTACGACTCAGGGCATAATCATGTGAGAGTAACGTTGAAATAGGTGTAGTAAGATTCTGCTGCTGCAATTCACTAGTCGGCATTCAAAATTCAAGCTTTTACCATGTTTCGAACACCGACCTATATTAACAGTGGATAATATGCAACTATTTGAACCAGGAAGTAAACCACATTCAGCTATAATTGAACTTTTCTAATGCATGGAATAGGTTATGGCAACTCCTGTGAATTGAGCTGTGATTTATTGGTTCATACATCGACTGGGGTGAGGGCTGGTCAAGCGATTGATGGTTCAAACTCTAGCTGGGATAGTTTGTGTTAAATTTGTACCGGTTCCTTTTTATGGGTATGAATCCACCTTTCTTTCGACCTTTAGGGTAAAATGGCACAAGATAAAGTGAGTGACGCCACTTCGGGTGCTTGTTGTCTTTAAGTCTATTCCACACTTGGCAAATGGGAAGCGGGTATTTTAGCATAAAATCAGATATGTATTCATCATTTTTCTGAATATTATAAATCATTTTGAAACAACCAATCAAAAAAGAAAGCATAAGCAGACGCAGTTATTCGTCATCTATTGGAAACTGTCAACCAAATCTGTCAACAAAACTGTCAAAATAGTTTTTTTTTTTTGGTTTTTACATTCGTCAGTCTGTCCGTCAATCAGTCTGTCTGTCTATCAGTCTGTCTGGCTGGCTGGCTTGCTATGTATGTATTACATATATAGGTCGCTTCAATGGAGCTAGAGGGCTGAAAATGTTGGGGGGGGGCTTAATATACAATGTGAAATTATGCTAAACTGGCCACCTAGTTTGTGCCCGGTAGCATTTACGCTGGTTTTTAGTTGTTTGTCTTAAGTTTTGTTTTATAATTCAGACTCTCTTCAGACTCACTGCCCAGCAAAGACCGAAGCTTATTCATAAA
>OY735227.1:17340227-17345227 GCA_963457665.1 Thysanoteuthis rhombus | reverse complement strand
TATTCACAATCTTATTAATAGCGCTTTTTATATTGACAAAATGTGGGTATCAGTGTGATATACATAAATATAAACATACTCATAACTGTGTGTATATATATATATATATATATATATATGTGTGTGTGTGTGTGTGTGTGTGTGTGTGTGTGTAAAAGTGAATATATCGTACAATACCAGGTCATATCAAATGAAGTTTCAAATAATATAAAGCATTCATAACTATTCTGTCGTATTATTTATCCATTTCTTGATAATATATTTGAATACGCATGAATATATATATATATATATATATATATATATATATATATATATATATATATATATATATGTATATATATATATATATATATATGCTTGTAAACGTGTATATACATGTAAAAGTGCATATACGTACGTATGGACTTATTTCAAGACACACCTGAACATCAAATACTCTAGTTCATACAACCGACCTTTTCTCGTCTTATTTTCGTTTTACCTTTCTTTTTCTCTTCTCTTCTCCTCCCTGTCCCTTCTTCCTCTCTTCCTTTTTCTTTAATCCTTTTCTTCGTCTATTCTCTCACTATTTACAATTATTAATGCAGTTTAATGCAACTCTTTCCCTTTTACTTCATTGTATCACCGATGTGCAAGCCAAACCATGAAGACAGTCTAGGAAAATACTATGGCAATGAAAAAACTTATAAAATGTCCTACAAATGAACTCACCTGATAACAGAAAACTGAGATCTAAACAGATAAACCCTTATAAAAATAGTGGGAAGAAATACATGAAGAAACGAAATATTATAAAAGATCACTCAAAATTTGAACTTTAAAACGAAATACAATCAATAAAAAAAATGAAAAAATCTTTTTTTTATTTCATCTTATCCCTCATTTCGTCATCAGATACAACACGTCCGTGTTTTCATTGATACGAGGACAACAGTAGCACCCTCTGTTGGTTGAAGTTTTTTTTTCAATCACACAGAATTGAGGCGACCGGTTTACCGGGTTATTGTGATTGGCAGCCGCTGCGAAATTGATGGATGACTTCAAAGACAACTCAAAGATATTACTGATTACTTGTATCTTGGAAAATATCGAAACGTGTCTCTTTTCATGTTTTATTAAGTACGTCTGCATAAAAGAACTATAATATAATACACGCATGTATGAATCATATATTAGAAGCAATAAATGCTTCTCTCTCCCTATATATTTATATATATATATATATATATATATATATATAGTATTAGTATCCAACAATTTGAATAAGGAAAGGCCGAATTATTTAAGGAAGTAAGCGATGGTGATATGACCCTCGACTGGGATTCGAATCCACGCCTTTTTCCATGGGAGCACCTATGTAGTCTGGGTGTGTACTAACGGATTGAACTACCCAGACTTTTATTTCGACCTTTACCTGCTGTCAAGGGCTATATTATTGGGAATTTAGTTTCAGTCAAGATAGAGAGAAATAATTTCATTCAAACATTTGCAATATCAACCTGCACCTACGTAGCAAAAATGAAGACATTCTCTGCAGTAGTTAACAAACAGAAAGCCAAATCATCATGTAACCGTTGCAAAAGTATAAATATATGAGTCGTAAATGTGCTTTATCATGGGCTGGGAAGAATCATATCATCTACACTTTCTAAGAGCAGTACATTCCTTGAAATGGCGAAATTGTTTGACATGTAACGTCAAACAGTGAAAAAAATACGTTGAAGACCCAGGTGCACCAAGTGGAATGTTAGAAAAGTCGAGTGTGATAATACATCAAGAGGTGTTTCGAATTAAGCAAATTGTCTGAGAAAAATACTCAGCCCTGAACAGCAAAACTATATTAGAGGAGGTCAATCGATGGAAGCTGTCGAAAACTTTAAAATCTTGATACCCAAGGTATAATGTGAAAAGTCTGGAATGGGCTTCAATGTTGATCTTTTTAATGATGAATATCGAGGGTATGGGCTGAGTTGCAAAGGGTGAGAAGCGACTTATACGACTAAACATCAACCTGGCTTGAATTGTTGAGGGTGGATTGGTTGGACCTTGGCCTGTATCCGATGCAGTGAAAATGAGTTCCCTAGCTCATATCGATTTTTCAAAAGACAACTTTTGATCTATGTTTATTAACAGGTCTCTTGTCCTTCGCTCGAAACTTATCATCATGAAAGGTAATGCACGTGCGCATGTAACGCCAGACAACCGGAGTAAAATAGGTTTCAGAAATGGTGATTAATGGACTGACCACCATTTTCTCCTGATTTCGACCCAATTGAAACTCCCTGGGGCATCCTCGAAAGGAAGGTGCATTGAAACAGGCGTCAGTTAACAGCAAAAGAAGCCTTACGGTAAGCTATTCTGATTAGTGCAGAAACTATTACAGCAGGAGAAATTCAAGATTTAACAAAATCAATGGATGATCAACTAATATCTGTGAATCGTGGGCAAAGATCTTACATTTCAAAGTATATGATTTGTACCGGAGATTTTGTTTTCAAAATTGCACGCTGTTAATTCATAGGCATCAGTGTTTATCTTCATTAGTTTCTAATAGCTTGTTTAATCTTTCTTAAGTCAGTTTCCTCAATACATTATCAGTGTATGATTATGCTTTCTACCCATGCTTGTTAATTTATATGTGCTGGCAAATACAAACTTACTTCTATTAGGAAGTTTTTTTTGTCTTTCAAGTTGAGATGACCACGAATGAAGCTGTTTTTTCAATAATATTTTTCAGCAACAGATGTTGTTACATTTTCCATTTTATTGCTATTGCTGCCTGGGTCAATGACGTACACTTTCTCTTCATCTCATTGCATGCACTCTTCCGACAGTGTCTCTAGCTTAGGCTTTCAACAGGTGCCTCTCCAAGTTGCTATCGTTTACCTTCCTAACATAGTTCACTAATGTCTGAATGTCTTTGCCAACTTCTTGTAATCTTTCTAAGTTGGAGTCCGGTTCTTTACATTCCCCACGGCATCACTTGTCCATCAAATATGACTCTGTATCTGGATCTCCGTGTAGCTCCCTAAACAAGTGGGTCTTCTCCATATCTGCCTTTTCCGTTCAATATCTTCTTTATTCTTTTCTGGCTTATCTTTTTTTAAATTTATAACTTGCTGAAGTTGAATATTCTGTCATAGTTCTCAATTGCACTTTGGGGTCTTCGTCACATCCATAGATTATAGAGAGGACAACCGATGTGATAAGGCATCGGACCAAGTGAGACAATACGATGGTGTGTGTATGTGTGTGTGTGTGAGAGAGAGAGAGAGAGAGAGAGAAAGAGAGAGAGTAGAAGAAATATTATCGTGTAGTACAATCCTGTAAAATCTTATATATCTGTCAGATCATAAATGTTTTAGTGAATATTACAAATTGTGAGAAATGTATTACATACCAGTGTGACAGAGCTGAGTAGAAAACTCCCCAAATAACACATTTGTGTCCATGTATATCCATTAGAAAACTCAAATGGCAATGGGTTTGTCATGTTGCAAGAATGGAAGACAATCAATTGACATGACAACTCATAACATGGATCCGCGGAGATCACATGCGCAACCGAAGCCGGCAGAATAAAAGATGGAGAGACAAAGTTGGCGAATTCAAAAAGTCTTGGCTCTGCGACACCCATGACAGAGAGGTGTGGCAAATCCTGGAGAAGGTCAAAAGAGTGATGATGATGATGATGATATAGGAAGGGTTAACAAATGGAGCAAAACCCTGACTGATCAATGCTGTTGGACAGTGAACAGTTGGGAAAGACCTGGCACAAGATAGGAAGACGATATAGAACTGATTGCCGGTAAGATATGACAGAAATTAGCGCTGTCACGAAAGGAGATGGAAAAGGCATTCGTCTAGCAGAGGACTTAAAACGGCTGCTGCTGCTGCTGCTGCTGCTGCTGATGATGATGATGATGATGATGATGATGATGATGATGATGATGGGAAAAATGTACTCCATCGAATCCCCGAAAGTAGAAATCAAGCGAATAATTGCTCTAAAGCAACCTCAACCTTCAAGAACAAAAACATCCCATTAGTCTTTAAAAGAAAGGTTTACTACCAATGCATCCTCCCGATAGTCACCCAAGGAACATAGAATCTTAGCAAAATATTGATTCTCAAACTGGGAACTGTGCAACGTGCACGAGAGAGAATTGTGCTCAACATCACATGGAGAGATCAAAAGATATCATATGTAATGAGGAAAATTAAAACAGGAATCTGATACATCATAGAATCCATCAGAAACCTCAGATGTCAATGGCCCAATCATGTTACAAGAATGGAAAGTACTCGATGGACATCAAGACTCACAACGTGGTCCCCCAGAGATCAGCAAAGAGAGCACTGGCTCTGCGACGCCCATAATAGAGAGGTCTGGCGAATCTTGGGCATGGTCTTTGTCCCACGACGGACGCGAAAAAGGGCTTGCAAAAAAAGGGGGAGTAGGAAGGTAAGGAATCCAATCGTTCGTTCGTGTTTCGTGAAATCATATCAATAACTTTATTCTTTTCATCTATCTCCTCGAGGGTTGATCAATGTCCATTGCCAAACATTCCGTGATTTATATTCTTAGCTGGTCTGGTAAGTCACTCGATAAAAACTGTCACGTCACCTATGTCTTCGTGTCAGTTGGCGGTGATCAATTAAAAATTGTGAAAAGTGGTGATCGATGAACTTTCTTGTATTTTGCTGGGTAGGGATAAAATAATCGAAGTCCAAATACTGCCGGTCAGAAACAACGGGCCAATTTATCATGAAGTTACATCGCAATTTCAACCCCCACCCCCCACTAAAAACCTACTTAGGGGTATTTCCGAAAGACAATAAAAGGAGTAAATGTTTACGTTTTTAGCCCTCTAGAACCATTGGTGCAACATGTACGAGCTAATATATAAATACATAAGCAGCAAAACCAACTTAATAACTGAAGAAACCTCCGTTGTCAGTTTAGGTGACAGTTTTGGTTGACGGTTTTTAAAACT
>OY735227.1:17315227-17335227 GCA_963457665.1 Thysanoteuthis rhombus | reverse complement strand
ATAATTCACATATATATATATATATATATATATATATATATATATATATATATATATATATATATATATATATGAGTGTGTATGAGTTCTAGAAAAAATGGAGAATACTGCACGAATAAAAGTACAATCGAAGAAAAAATGAGAATGAGGAAAAAGATCGAAAGAGAAACAACTAAAATGATAGATGAATTGGGTTTTCTGAATATGCATAACGTCCATTTATAGACATGGGATATAGATAATGTTTTAGGAAGATAAGTAAACATACCAAACTTATTTGAAAAAAAAAAAAAAACAGGAGTAAAAGAGAAACAGGCTGATCTACGATCACAAGTTTTTAGGTTGCGCATGCGTATTTTGTCTTGTTTGTATTCCGGCAGAAAATGCTTAGAAAGATGGAAGTCAGGTGAAGGTCAGATTGTTTATAGATAAGGAAGTTTGGGGTGTCGATTCAAGAGGAAAGGGTAAAAATCAATTCCGATTTATCTATCTATCTATCTATCTATCTATCTATCTATCTATCTATCGCTTTATCTCTCCATCATTTTGTTTATTATATGTATTTGTTAATCTCTGTATTCATCTATCTATCTAGCATTTTATACATACACACATATATATATATATATATATATATATATATATATATATATATATATATATATATTTCAACTTTCTTAGATCCATATACGTAGCCCAGATTTCTCTGAACATGTGTTTGATGACCTGTGTATACAAGTCTAGGGAAAATCTTCATGCAAACGGTTTTACTAAACAAATGCTTTGAAAATCATAACCGTAGGCATTTTCAGTGTCCAAAACAGCATTATACGTTGTATTGCATTTCAAAATTTCAAACATACACCGAGGAATATCTTCGTGTCTTACTTCTAAACAATGACCGAGATTTTTCTCTTTTAACTTCGCTGTTTTTAATTATCTTGTCTTCGTATATGATCAATCACCTGCCTTGCGTTTTTGTCCAAACTAGTATGGTGATATTGTGAGAGAAATGAAATATATATCATAAGGTTCAAAAGACTCCAAGCAATAAATGATGAGACCTTTTTTCTATTTTATTTTCTTGCCCCGGTACTGTGTCGGTCAAAAGTTTTATCGCTTGAAATTTACTCAAATGAGAGATTCCATACGTTCCTAACGCTCTATCGTCTCTGTGCGGATATTTGATTGAATTGTGTCCAAATACTAGGTGATTATAATTATTGTGGTAAAAACTGTTCAACCTCTCTAATAGACTAAATAATCTAATCAGACGCTCAAATAAATATATGGATTTATTTAGTGGAAGAGGTGTGCACTATTGGGATAAATTGATCGAAAAAAAGTATTGACAAAGTTTGAGAAAATGACATGAGAAATAAATCAAATGGTCATTACAGGAAACTATCAGAAAAAATCTTCGAAAGAAGAAGTCTTTACATACAAAGTATGGTAAGCTGATGTGTTATGTAGTAATGCTGGGCTTCTAAGAGATTTTTTTGTTAATTCATTTACGTGAATTTATCTTAAGAAAGTGTTTTTATAATTGATAACGATGTGTCATTATTGCATGTCCTGTGATTATTGTAATGTTTTTTTTTAGTGTTGACGAGATAATATTTTATAATGAAATGCTCATAGAGACATTCAAATATCTTCTTGTCACCTTTGATGTTGACACAACGTTCCAGGATATATTACACCTGAAGAAGGTCGAGGAGTGAATCAGCCAAAATGTTGTGTCACCAGTAAAGATGAGAAGAAGAGATTATATTGTCAGAACAAAATTTGATCTGCCTAATGCTCCTCTTCAACTTCAGACATTTTTGTCTTGCACATTACAGTACAATTTCTGGCAAACAAAATTAAAAACACATCAACTATTCTGCTCTGCCAACGCACGATTTTTTTGCACCTTTTTCGATGCTATACTGTTCTTATAACACGGGTCAATAACGAATTCTAATCAGGCATGTGTTGTGATGTATTTTATGCAGTTTTTGTACCATGTCTAGTTTTCATGAAGCTGTACTTAAGCATAAAATCTTCAACGTTTTTAGTTCGTTCTTCTAAATCGTATTGTCTTTGTATATCTTATACATAGGAATTTTGATTTTATTAATTGAAAAGTTTTTATTGATACAAATCTTGTTTTCATTCAACTTTTACCTATATTGGCTTGTTTGTTGCAGAACTGGAAACAGAACGTGTCTGTGATAAAAACATTAGACGTGCTGGGGTGAAGAAGACTCGAAATTCGTTATCTGCAACAAAAATTGATCTCAAAAGTTGTACTGCAATCTTGATGAGAAAAAAAGAAGTTTCATTTTGTTGACTGGTGCTATCCAGGGGGAAAATGGATCTGTGTGATATCGTCACAATGTTTTCTTATTTCCCTCTTCCTACTCTCACTTTATCACTTCCTTTATCTCTCCCTATGAACTTCTCTCTTCCCTTTTTATTTTCTTCCTTTCCTGCTCTTTGTCACTCCTCTCTTTCTCTCGTTCGTCTACTTTCTCCTTCTGTCCAATTGCTCTCTCTTTCTGTTTTCTACCCCGCTTTCTCTGGCCCCGTTTCACTTTCTTTCTCTTTCTCTTCTCTTTGTCTCACTTTCTTTCTGTCTCATTTTCCCTCTCTTTCCTCCATTTCCCCCCTCATTCCCCCTCTCTCTCAAATTATTCCTCTCATTGTCCCATTTCCCCTGCATCTTCTCTCTCTATGCAATTTTCCATCTTTTTGTCTCTTTCTATTTGTTTAACATTCTATCTGCCCCCTCTCTATATATTGTCTTATCTCTCTCTCTCCCAACACGCATGCACACACACACACACACACACATACATACACACACACACACACACACACACACACACATATATATATATATATATATATATATATATATATATATATATATATATATATTGTTTACTTTCTCTCCCTATCTCCCTTTATTTTCTCTTCATCTCTGAACACTTACTTCTTTTAACCATTAATAAAACAATTGTGGTCGGTCACTCAATAGAAACTGTCACGTGACTAACATCTTTTGGCAAAATGCTGTTTTGAGGGTGATCAATTAAAATATGGAAAGAGGGTGTGATTTACAAATAAGTTACTTCTTTCACCTTTCGTTTGGCAGTGATCACTTAAATATCCGAATTTTAAAAAAAATTTAAAAAGCGTGGATGCAAAATGAGGGGCCAGTTTGGTTGAACTTACATCGAAAATCTTTTCGAGGGGATGAAAAAAAGTTTTTCTAGACATAATGAGGAGTGGATGTTAAACTCTTCAGCCCTCTAGCTCCATTGGTGCTACCTGTACACATGATACATACATACATACATACACAGCCAGACAGCCAGCCAGACCAACTTAAAAATTGAAGAAACTCTTAAAGGCAGTTTTGGTGACAGTTTTGGTTGACGGTTTTAATTTTTTTTTTCAAACTAATAAATTTCTGTTTATCCAAAGCTTTCTCTGACTTTCTTTTCGAAATACCAGCAGCGGAAAACAAGTAATGTCTTCTCTTGGCCGACTTCACACGGCTCAACTCTCTTGTGCAAAAACATGTTACCCCTTTCTTCCCTTCCAGACAATTGCTTGTGAGACCTACCTTTCCCAATCAGAAAAGGGCGGAGTTATTGAGCATGGGGCTATTGTCACTTATTGTCCCCAGCAACAAATAGTTTCCTTTTGTTCTATTTTCAGAGTTCCAAAGGCGTTTGTTTACTTGAAGGAAATCAGACGCTTATTATCTCCCCTGAACAAATTCAGACGAAAATTGCTTTTTTACCGAAACACACATCTTCTCCCCATGATACCACACTGGGTCTGATCTTTTTTTTCTTCTATTCTCTTTTGTGTCTTTTTCCCCTTCCTGATGTTATTTCTTACTTATTCCTACTAATTTCTTACTTTTTTCTTTCCTTGCCGATATTTTTATTTATTTTTCCTTTTTAGTAGAACTACCCGACATTGCGCGTTTTTTTTTTCATTTTTATCTAAAACAAAACAACAGCAATCAGAAATGTACTTTTAGAGTGAACTAAACACCTAGCTAAAGCATTTAGCTATATAATGAACGGTGCAACTTTTTTCGTGTTTGTACCTCTGTCCGATACAAAGGACTCATCCACATGACAGTAGCAATTTTGCAGATAAAAAATCTCCCAACAACTATTTGAAACAATGGTCTCTTCTACTCAAATGAATTCAGTTAGTTTCTAATAAAACCTCAGATGAAATTGGTACAGGCATTTACACATATATATAACTTAATTATTAATATATATATATATATATATATATATATATATATATACATATATATATATATATATATATATATATATATATATATATATATATATATATATATATATACATATATATATATATAAGTCAACTAGTTTTAGAATAAGTTTTTATAGATTCTTAGATTTTTGTCTATAATTAGAAAAAGGCTCTTCAAAGTTAGTAAAGCATGCGTTATTAGATTGTTAATGATTTCACACAAATCATTAAAAGTACTGTATTTGAAGAACTCCGAGTTTTTCTCAAAAAATTGCTCAAAAGGTAGATGTAACATTCGTTGTTCAGCTAGGGTGGCTAGTTTCAAATTGTCAGAGAAGAGAACACTCTAGACCAGTAGTTCCCAACCTGGGTCCTGAGGTATAACTGAGGGGTCCGTGAGCTTTTGAGAGGCTGACCTTTCAAGGTAATTTATAGCAAGTTTTGTAGTCATACTCTCAAAAGGAGGAAAAAATAATGACCGACTCAAATGGGCGCTGGGCAGAGGACAGAGTGCTCAAAAGCTGAGCGTTTGGTCACCCTGCCAGCTCTACATTAGCCCGAATTTGAGGTGCGGTTTAAAAAAAACGAGTGATGAATGAGAAGAATTCAGGGAAATGCTGATTTTTTTTCTTTCAAATATTCCCTGCATCAAATGAGGAATCTTGTGTGCCATCAAGTACAGTATTTGCAAGAAAAAAGTGTTAAGTAGCTCACTGACACACACAAATAACACACACATGTGCATACATACACAAACAACACACATATGCATACACACACATGCACGTGTATATACGCAGAGAGACAAGCACATAATGCACACAAACACACGTACACCTACACACAAAGGAACACAAAATTACACACATTCACAGGAACACACATCCACTCCCACAAATAGAAACTACACACTAACCAACGCTCAAGATCTAACGGAGACACCTAAACTCAGAAGCGGCTGAAATTGAGTAACATTGGTAAAAATTGATTATAAAAAATCTCGTCCGAGGCTTATTACTTATTTCTGATCCATGCTACTGGTTAACGATCGTAGAATGACGATCTGTGCGTTGCGATAAAAAGCAACTGATATTACATGCAAGATGTATTTATCGAAAATCAGTAATGATTATCTGTGCTTCATTCGAGACAATGGTTCCTAACCCGGTGGTCGGTGAAATTCCCTCAAGGTGAGAATTTATATAGTCCTACGGAAAAATGAAACTATTAGCTAAAAATAAATGTCGTGATGAATGTTTTGGCCTGAAGGTAGTGGGGATATTTGATGCAAGATGGAGTTTAACTGTGCAACTAAAGGTTTGAATTTTATTTTCCCAGTTTTGTTTATTGGAGTTATTTTATAATGAGTTATCGTGTTAGCTTTTTGTCGTTGTGTTTCCTTGTTTTATCTTTTTTTAATAATTCTAAATTATTCCTTGTGCAACTTACTTAAATGGTAATGGAGAAAAGTAGTAATCTTATTGATAAAGGTGGGGGATGACTTTGCAAAGGTTGAGAACCAATGATCTGGGAAACGTAAATCCTGTTACTACTCGAGTGATGAAAAAGCGAAATAAGATAACGAAATACTGGTTAAGAAAAATTTCTACTCTAAAAATGAAGTGTGATTTTTCTGGTTCGCTGTCCGAAACAGTGGACTGTTCAACTCAAGGGTGAGTATTTGGTGGATAAAAATACCTTCCACCAGCCATTTGTAACAATGGGCTGTTCAGTGGAAACGTGTATAGAAGTTTCTTTTCTACAAAAAAATAATCTCCAAAGAAATCCATATATATCTGTGAATTCTTCCACTGGGATTACCGAATAAATCTAATGAAAAAATTGGATTGGGACGTACGTTTTATTGAAATTTGATGTTAATAGGTCCGATCCTCATTGAATCTCCAAATATTGATGTCCTAATATCAAACTATTCTGATTTATTAAATCATATGAAAAACGAATCAGGGCGCTTGTTGTTTAGCAATAACCAGCGAGTTAATCTTGCTGGCCTTTGTTTATTGGTTTGATCCTCATTGTATCTTTCAGTATGGATGCTGTAATACCAACGTCTGCTAATTTACTCTACTTATATAACAAACAGTGCGGTTTTCTTTGTTTCTCTCTCCGTAACAATCTACTCGATGTAAATTTTGCCGATTAAAATATCCCTCATTCATCGTTTGAAACTATAGTGGACTTGCTTCCCGCCAAGGAATGGCCATAAAAAACTTTTAGGTATGAATTACTGGTTTTGACCAGGCTTGAGACTTGCAAGGATCACTAGGCTGAGGTATGCAATAGGAACCTGGTCACCGGGACTTGGCAATGAGTCGCCATACTTCATCTGTCCTTGTCTCTTGAGGGACGTGACGCTTCAACTTACACGTTTTGTAACGAGCATTCTTCATCTTTCGAAAATTGCACTCGGAGTGTAGCACAAAGTCTATATGTTGGTGGTGAATGCGCTATGAAAAAAGACACGAACAACTCGCGTTAATAATCATTGTTTGAATTTTTTTAAATATAAAATTAAAATGAAATATTTTTACTCAAATAGTTTTTCGGGCGATTGAACACCTTGTTGTTTGTGTCGTAAACAGCACATTTTAGTAGATCCATTCTACGACCTACGTATACTGTCCAAATGGGACGGTGAGAGACAGATTTTTTTCCAGGCCGTTGAGTGGATCAGCTAAACGTTATATATACAACACAAACAGAAAGAAGAAGTTATATCGTCTGAATATCTTAGTGGACATCCATAAAACTATAGAGAGAAATATTTTCAATATTCCAAATACTTTATGAACAAGTATCTTGATCCCCGTTGCCTTTAAGACAGCATTGTGTATACTCCAGTATGTTTCTTATGACTGTTTTCAAGAATCACCACTACTTTTACCCTTAATTTCTACATCATCTCCTCTAGTACATCCCAGTTTAGGACGCAAATGCCACAGCTTTGTTAACATAAACACTTTCAGATGAGGGTATAAAAACCGGCCTATTTTTATCATGTAATTGGCCTTACTAGTCAGAAAAATATGTCAAATAACTGTTTCGTTCCGTTTCTAACATTTTTTCTTCAAATTTAATTCCAACCCAAGTAACGTCTGCTAATGCTTGATATGCTTCCAATGTGTTCCGGATGTGTTCCCGACTTCCGCTGTTCATGCCCAACGGCTGTTGACAAATATGGAGTTGGAAAGGTACTTATTTGTCTTTTTTTATATTTATTATTTTATATATCTTTTTTTTAATAATTCTTCTTCTTTCTTTACATTGTTTTTGTGTGTGTGAGTGTGTGTCGTCTAGAACGAATAAATTGGCTAAAAGCTGCGTGCAAACAAATAACAAAACCACTGGAATAAAGTTTTTAAAAAAGTTGAAGCGTCCTATTTTTCAGTTTCTGTCATCTTTCTTTTTTTCTACTTTTTTCTTTTCTTTTTGTCTGAACTTTTTTCGTTGTTTTTCTTTTTCTTTTTTCCTTAGCTCTTTTCCCTGTATTTCACTTTTTTTTGTTGTTTTTCCTCTTTCTTTGTCCGACTTTTTTTCTTCATCTTCCTTCTCTTCCTTTTCTCTGCTGTTCTCCCCTTCATACTTTTTTTGTTTTTCTTTGGTCTTTGTTTTTTCTTTGTTTTTCCTTCAATTTTCTCTCTTCAGATTTTCTTTCTCTTCGTTCTTCTTTTCCCCTCTTCTTCACTTTAACTCTCTCTTTCCCTTCTTGTTCATCGCTCATTTCATTGTAATATTCTGCTTCTTTTCCTTCATTTTTGTCTTATCTTTTTCTCTTTTTTTCTCCCTTTTCTTCTTTTTCTTCTGGTTATCCCTTGATTGTTTTCATTTTCTTTGTTTTTTTTTCCTTTTTCTTCATTCACGATTTTTTATTTTTTTTTTCTATTCATGTTTTCCATTCATTTTTCATATAAATGAAAATGAAGTGTCTGTGTCACTGGGTTTTACATGAATCATGATAAAATCATCCCTCAGAATCCGCAGGGTATTGGTTTCATGATCCCCATGGATATCACAATCCATGAATCCTCAAGACCCTCATATAAAAACAGCGGAGTATTTACATATAACATACGCAAATCCCACTTTATAATCTAAATTACCTTCAACTCATAATGCCTAATACACTGTGACTGCAATGCAAACAGGTCTGGTTAGTCACTCATTAGAAACTGTCATGCAACTAACACCTTTTGGCAGCATACCGTATCGATGTGATCAATCAAACAATTGGATAAAGGGCTGATCAATGATCAAGTTACTTCTCTTGCCTTTATCTTGGGTGGATATCATAGAAAAGGGTCAGAATTTTTTTTTAATTAAAAATACGTGAATGCCATTTGGCACAAACTATGGGACCAATCTAGCATAAACCTACATTGCAAGTTAACCTCACCCCTTCTGCTGAAATCTTTTTGTTGGGTTATTTTAAAAAACGAAAGGAGGAAGATTTCTCTGAAGATGTGAATGTTAAAATTTTCATCCCTCTTGCTCCACTGATACGGCATGTACACGTTATACACACATACATGAATAGATGCTGAATAATGACACGAAAACTGTGCATATTCAGAACAGACGCAACCATCGTAGGCCTAACTATATAGTACACATAGGCAACAACGTAATATTGTCTTCGTTGCTCACTTTCCTTCAGGTGTGAGATCTAATCAATTCTGTAGCAGAAGTTTCTTCAATCTTTCTTTTATTAATGCCAAAAATAGTTTTGACGATAATAAAAATTACTTTTAAACAAGTTTCAACATTTTTCACAAAAGTGTCGATTTTTTGCTGAAATTCTTTTAATACATACTATACAGCAGTTCATTTGGATGAATTCATCTTGGTACACGTTGCGCTGCAAATTCAAGTTTAGCTTTTTGGGAACTTTTCAATGATTTTTCTTATATTGGTTGGTTATATTGGTTTTATCTGGGAATGCGAAACCCGTGAATACGAAAGACCGACTGTATTAGTTCGTACACCCCCACATAGTAGACAATACTGAACCTCGTCTAAACCATATAACAGATATAATATCTGCTCTTTTGACGACCTATACTTTGACAGAGTATAACGTGACAACTAAGGTAGGCATTAAACTACTAAACCTAAAATTTACCTCAACAACTTCAGAGGAGGCTCAATTATAGATGCTGTTTTCCTGCAAGCAGAGAAGTACCCCATCAAAGTAATCCAGCCGAATGCTATCAGTGATACATTTGATGATTTGAGATACAGAATCTACACTTCAAAAGACAAGACACTTCAAGACTTGCCACGTACATCTTTTATACTTTCCTCAGATGCCATTACTTTATAAATCTGTGTCTTGGTCCTCTTGACATCAAGAGAGGAAACTATTACCAGTGAACTTTAGCTGGACACATTTTAATGTAATGCTTGTTCCAGATAAAAGTTTTCGTATTATGCCGTTGGAATTCACAACTAAGTGTGGCTGTGGGGAAGGATGCATAAAAGGCCGTAGATATAGAAGAACAAGAAAACTGTGTACCGAATACTGCACTTTGAAAATATTCCATTTTACTTCAAACAACTATTAAGTTCAGTTTGTTATTTATTCTGCGATCAAATGTATACTTTGTCAATGTTCTTATCCATTTAAACAAAAATCGCTCTTTTGAAACGAGAATTTTCAATCTTATCATTATTCTAGGAACTGTCTCTAATTTACTGGACATGCATTGCATCTAATTTAAAAGAAGATTGTTGTTGTTGCGATGTACCTTCATGATTTTTACTGATTCACGAGAGGTTATATCTTACGTGCACAAATGGAAGGATATTTCAAATGCAGCGTCCACGACTCGAAATTGCTTTCTTATTTGGTGGGCAAATCGTCAGTTTTGCCATTAAAAGGCTCCTTTTTTTTTATTTGCAATACATCAAAATTTGCCTGTCATGTAGCAATAGCTTAACCATTGAAACAAGGGCCACGTACCCAATTGCTTTATCTTTGCTCAATATCTCCATTTTTAACGTAGAGGGTAAATAGATAATCACCAATACGCACATACATAGGAACAAAAGATAATAAGATTGACTGCCCTAAAAAACACCATAAAAGCAACACTCTAGTTGTAAATAATGGCAAAATGAATATGATGGGGTGAAACTGATCAGTAACAACAAAACACTATCTCTATCTATCTATTTATTTATCTATCTATCTCTCTCTATATATATATATATATATATATATATATATATATATATGACTGGACACTAATTGTGGAGGGAATGCAAGGTGTAATATCCAGGATATTTTATGATAAACAAAGAAATGACCTGATGAATAAAGAATACATTCTCTACAACTGTGATATCACCCCCTTCTACATCTGTTCGGTTCACTTCCTGGATGTGTGAATAATCAGCATTTGAGTGACGCCAGAGTTTGGTGAGTGAAGTTCAAGTCGTTGCAAGAGATGTAATAAAATAACAGGAGTTACGGTGCAAGTAACCAGAAGTTATAAGCTATAATATGGAAAGGATGCACATACACGCGTGTACACTCATTAGTTCTTGGTTGATACCTGCAAACAAGGTGCGAAAATGCATGATGACACTGTAACGCCACTCCTGGACACATCTGCTCATAGAGAGACACAAATAGTCGAAACAATGAGTGAAAATGGAGCGCAGAGATCAAAATCAAGAGTTGCTGACTTACATTGAGAAGATTCAATCGATTTGTGCCATTTTTTGCATAAGAATCGGAGGGTCACGTTTGACCAGAATTCTGTGTTTCGAGGCACAGAATCACTTTATCATATCCTGTCTGGAAAAAAAAGTCTTGTCGTAGAGCAGTAGCAAGAAAGTTAGTTTCGCAGATCACTCCTGAATATTGATTAGTGTAGTAAAAATTTAGTGAGCAAGTCTTTGATTTCGAGTTAAATCCCAAGTTGAAGATTTTTTTTTTCTAACAGTGATTTTCAATCAGACTTGGCGATTCACTTTTTGGTAAAATAGTTCATCTTTTTTCTTTTACTTTATATATTTGTTTTGCGATAAATAGTAAAACCAAAATAAGGGGGTGTTTTGTTTTTTTTGGCCCCGAATGCGTCATTTAGACAACAGGAAACCAAGGTATCAGTTTCCTAA
This sequence comes from Thysanoteuthis rhombus, assembly GCA_963457665.1. Lineage (NCBI taxonomy): Eukaryota > Metazoa > Mollusca > Cephalopoda > Oegopsida > Thysanoteuthidae > Thysanoteuthis > Thysanoteuthis major. The sequence goes on along the minus strand of OY735227.1, from coordinate 17,323,788 downwards.
CCACTTTTCGCTGTCTTTCGTTCCCTCCCAAACCTGGTCTATTTTGTCCTGATGCAGGTGGGACGATGGGGGAAAAGGTGGATTGCCTGCAGCAATATTTCCTTGGGATTATGTAGTCTTGAAAATCTGGGAATTAGGAAACAAGAGGAAAAGTATTAAAAAAAACCCGAACGCAGGAGAAAAAGTAAGGATTACAAGAAACAGAAATCAAACCAAAAAGCACAAAAAGCTCTTAGAAAAGAAAGAAAGAAAGAAAGAAAGAAAGAAAGAGAAGCATCGTTTGAGTAACAGACAGAAGAAAACGAAGGATAAGGGAAGAAGGAAGAAAGAGGAGTATCGCTTGATTTTTTTTAAGAGAAAGAAAAAAAGGGAAGAAGGAAAGAAAAAGGAAAGATGTACAAGAATTGATAGAAATGAATGAGTCACAAAAAGATTGGGCGGGAACTACAAGGGAAAAACACCTTGAAAGAAAGAAACTAAAGAAAGATAAATACGACCCATAAAGGAAAAAAGGGAAGATATGTTGGGTTAAGGTTATAGAGATTCATATTGGTCAGAGTTCACAACAGAATAGAAAGAAGATGATATAAACACAGAAGAAAAAGACATGAGAGAAAAGGAAAGAGAGATTGAGAGGAATTTTATATTAACGTAAACGACATGAAGTAGAGATCGAACGAACAAATGAATGAATGAAAGAATACAGTACAAAGAAAAGAGCTTCGAAAAATCTGTGAATCTGAATTGAAAGAGAATGGAATACTTATTCTCTGTACGTGTGTGATGCGAAAGATTTTCAGAAAGGAGCCAGAATGGTGCAAAAAGGGAAGGAATGGAGGGAAAGAAGAGAGTAAGAGAAAGAGAGGGAGGGGGAGGAATGAAAAAGTGTGAAGGAGAAAAAGATCAACCACAACAAACGGTTGGATTTTTTTTATATCAAATTTCAGGAAGAGAAGAATTATTATTTTTCTTCGACGAAAGAATCTGAAAGGAAAATCTAGACGGGGAAATTTTAATGAGTTGAACGAAGAATGAAAGGAAAGAAAAGAAAAAGAAAGAAGGGAGAAATGCGTATCAAACTTGAAGACAGAAACTAAAACAATGGAGGGTTGAGAAGAGTCAGAGAAGATAAAGGTAAGAGAGTAAGTAAATAAAGAAAATTAAGAAGGGAAATGTTCCTTAAAAGTTATTTACCAATCGTAGCTTCGTCGGATATAAGGCTGCAATAGATGAGCATTCTTGAGAATCGAACTCATTACGATAGCGGACTGTTTTGCGAGACAAACAAGTTAAAGCAGATGCCAGATATAGATATTTCGTAAGTAGAATTTTAAAAGACTCAACGCTACGAGGGTGGGGCATCCAGTGAGTATGACACTAAGTAGTAATTGGTCTGCTAGACTATCTTAACTTCTCTCCTGCAGCGAGTCGCCCCTTGGTTTTTACTTAGCTAAGCTTTGCCCGGCACATAGCTACGAGTAGAGACCACTCAGTAAGGCTCGAACTACCTATATAGTAGTCATGGTCTCTTAGAATGGCTTGCTTTACTCCACTGCCCCAAAATTTTGCACTTCAGCTATTTACAAACCCCTGCTCAGTTTGGCACAAGATTACATGTATGGGGCATCCAAGGCGGATCGAACCCACAGTACCGTAGTAATGAAATAATAAACTTGTCCACTAACTATTACCCAAGGGTGAGGCGGCACTAGGTCTGACTACCCCACTCCAACTTGCACATTTCTTTACATTATCTTTTTAGATATTTTAGATTCTTATTCTTTATTCAAAGATTTTTCAAGGTTCCTCAAATATACTGCACCCTCAGAACTGTAGCGTATCCAGCAGCAGTTGCGAGGTCTGCGTGTCCGATGTGCTTCTGTGCCAAGGCGAGGCGCCCTGAGAATGAAAAAGGACCAGAAAGAAGAATTGAATGAAAGAATTTTAAAAAAAGAAAATGTGGTTCCTGTGACACATTAATCGATGACTTTGTCTTCGTTCTCCAATTTTCCCCGGAGACCCATTATTTGCAGCTGTGCAGGTGATGGGAGGGGTGCAGGACCAGAATGTTAGCCAAAAGCTCAAATAAACTTCTTTACTACTGTAAATGGCTTACCTATAACTTGGGGAGAGTGTGTCCATGCCTTACGAAGGACATTAATGTTAAGTGAATACAAACTGTCCGAGCCGGGGTTTGAACTCGGTATACTGATTCCATTCTCCGCCCAGCTAACCATCTGAACCTCCTTGACTTATTCGAAGCAAATAGTTTCAAAACTTTGAAAATTCAATGACCCCTTCAATAAAGGAAATATTCTCGCTAAATCCCTATTTTTAGTACTTTTCTGTTGTGGCAGGACAGTAATCCATGAACTACGATAAAGAAAAAAAACAACAACTTTCTATCCTTTAAATGGATGGCGTTTTTCTGTCACAAGATTTGCATGTCAGGTTAATAGGGTACTGCTGCCGACCCCCGTTCCGAAACCACTGACCTGAGCAAACAAAGGAAACGTAGAAAGGAGGGGGTAATCGCGAAGGAAATTGGGAGGGAAGGGATAAAATTTGAGTCGTTTCTATGCTAAAGAAAAATGAAAGAAAATATGCTCAGTTGAGAGAGGGGGCAATGCTAGGCAAGAGAGAACAAAAGATGATATACTTGGTTGAGAGAGGTGTCAATCTTATGCAAGAGAAAAAAGAAAGAAAACTTACTTGGTTGAGAGAGAGGGGCAATCCTATGCCGGAGGAAACGAAAGAAAGTATACTCAGTTTAGAGAGGGGTCGATTTTATGCTAGAGGGAACCAAAGGAAATATACTTAGTTGTGAGAGGGGTGATCCAATGTAGGAGAAAAACAGAAGGAGATATAGTTGGTTGAGAGGAGGGGTCGATCTTATGCAAGAGGAAACTAGGAAATATACTCAGTTGGGAGAAGGGTTGATCCCATGGAAGAGGAAACAAAAGAAAATATACTAGGTTGAGAGAGATGTCGATCCTATGCAAGAGAAAACGAAAGAGAATATACTTGGGTGAAAGAGGAGGCAATGGATGCAAGAGGAAATGAAAGAAAGTAAACTCAGTTGAGGGAGGGGTCGATCCTATGCAAGAGGAAATCAAAGAAAATATAGTTGGTTGAGAGAAGGGTCCATCTCATGCAAGAGAAAAAAGAAAGAAAATATACTTGGTTGAGAGAAGGGTCCATCTCATGCAAGAGAAAAAAAGAAAGAAAATATACTTGGTTGAGAGAAGGGTCCATCTCATGCAAGAGAAAAAAAGAAAGAAAATATACTTGGTTGAGAGAAGGGTCCATCTCATACAAGAGAAAAAAAAGAAAGAAAATATACTTGGTTGAGAGAAGGGGCAATCCTATGCAAACACAAAAAGAACACCCCAAAAAGAATTTCAAAGAATCCCTCTTTTTTATGCCTGAATTCTTTTAGCGAACGACATGCCTGATTTGTCGAATGGTGTTGTCAGGTGATTAATTTAAAATGGAAAAAGTCAGCATCAAATTTTGAAATGAAGACATTTGCCACGTGTCAGATTCACTTAAGACATGTCAAAACGTCAGTCTCCATCCCACCCCAGCCCCTCCCTAAATACTGTGGATCGGAGAAGGAGTTGAAGGACAGGAAATAAAGAATCACGTATAAATTATAAAAATCTTGAAATGTCGATTTTCATCATAGGTGAAGTTGTAGAGTATGCGCGCACGCCTGGAAGCCCCCATTGGTCAGTGGATTTGTGTTTATCTACGTGTATGTTGATGTTAATTCCTAACGAAAGAGCCCCCCACACCCCCAAAGACCGTAGGAATAGAAGGTGAGTTTTGAGAAAAGGTTAACGAATACGTTTACTTAGGTCGGTGGACGCCCATGTGGGTAGGGTAAGGTGAACAAGTAAAATTGCTATTTGAAATTAGTCTATGGGTAGCTATTGCAACTTTGCAGGTGTTGATTCGTAGATGAGCCACTCTGATCCACGTTTACCCCTTTTTCAAGAGTTTTCTGTCAATATACACTAAGAAGGATATTGAACACGGAACGTAACACCGGCAGCCGCCATTTGCAATAAGCCAAATGGCTGTTTATTTTGATGGTGTCCTGTTGTTCACTGAGTTTAGTTTTCGCTTAAAAGAAACGTTCTGAAATGCAACATATTTTTTTCTTAAACTGATGTGAATCGATATAACTATTTTTATGAACGCACAAGCCCCAAAGGTTTTACCTCACCTTTCCTTTTTTTTTTTTTTCATAAACTTTACTGGAATGAACTGGCGCTGTATCTCGAAAGTGAGTGCATCTTCGACTCCGATATATCAAATGATAGAATTTCAAAAAAGACTGAACTCGCTACAGTAGTAATGGTTTTCAATACTAGCTTGCTAACCATTGGGCCACAGCGAAGCGAGCACCACACATATTCATATATACTGGCTAGACCCTTCGAATTTGCACTCAATGCCTTCCTAGTAAGTTATCAGTAGAAACTGTCACGTGATCAATGTCTTTTGGCAGCGTGTCATGTTGGGAGTAATCAATTAAAACATTGGAAAGCGGTTGATCAGTGGATGAATTAATTTTCTTACCTTTTTGGGGCAGTGGAAAAAGTCAAAATTTTCAAAAAAACGTGAACCCCCAATTGAAACCCCAATTAAAATCCTATTTAACTGTTTTTGTTTTGGGTTTTTTTTTTCTTTGTATTTGTAAACATAATGAGAAGTGTATGTTTACATTTTCAGTTCTCTTGAGCCATCGGTGTGGCCTCTACGCATGATGTATAAAGAGCCAATCAGACCAACTTTAAAACTGGAGAAATCTACGTTGATATTTTTTGTGACAATTTTTGTCGAATATCTTTAATATATAATTTAGTAAGTATTTTTATAAGCCGATGATTATAAATGAACAAGAGCGCATAGCCGAAAGTGTATGTACGTGCTTAACCGTATGAGTGTATACGCAACCGAATATATATATATATATATATATATATATATATATATATATATATATATATATATATATAAGTGTGTGTGCACGTGTGTTCAAATGAGTGCGTGTTTAGAATAGAGAGAGAAAGAAATCAAAACTCAATTGCTCCCAATAGAGTTCCTCTATTGCGTAAAAACAACGTGAATGACAGAAGAAACCAAGCGAGTGACAGGCTAAACCAAGCGATCAAAACAATGCAACGAAAGCTGACAAAAAATTGATTAACTAATAGAATCTGACACATCATTTTTTTTTAAATTTCTATTGCCAAAATAATAATTTTACACTGATATGCATGGATGGGTACGTCTATATATTTCAACATAGGAGTTTTGATCAAGCTCCAAAACAGTTGTCGAACGCCCTAACTGAAGCTTTCTCTATTTTTCTACCATAACGATTATAAAAATACAAAGAACAATCCTCACCAAAACTCATGACCAACTGATTGTCAGGAAATTGTCTTGATGAATGAGCTGAATTAACTGCTTGGATATTTACAAAAATATATCTTACAAATACACACAGGCTCATTTCATTGTAATACATAAACACATTTATATTTGAATATATATTTTCATGATTTTTCATTTATTATATATACAAAACAAAAGTTTCAGAAATCATCTCTAGTCTGAATAGAGGTTGGAGTTTGACCCTAGAGAAGACAGTCTTCTTAAATCTGTATTTCGATCGCCTAGAATTGAAATATTGATAGAATGTCCCCAAAGGGAAAGACAGTCAACCTTTTTCAAAGGTTTGACGGTCATTGATATTTCTCAGTGTTAGCAAATTATGGTGCTAGTCCTTATGGCCAACCCGTCGAAAAAAAATCAGCATTCGAGGCTTGAACAACAGCTATTATCGCCGATAGATTAGCAGCTATCCAAGCAGGTATAAAGATCATCGTCTCCATTAGTTTCTTCAATTCTTCATGCTTAAGATATTTCATGAACTGTTAACTGAACTATTGAGTTGAAATATTATCACTAATCCATACATTATTCAAACTAACATCTATAACTATTTTACATACAGAAAGTTGTTACCCCTTCAGCAACCTTGGTTGGGTTCACACACACACACACACACACACACACACACACACACACATATATATATATATATATATATGTGTGTGTGTGTGTGTGTGTATATATAAAACCAGGTGACTCGAAGAAAACAGAGAAATGAGAAAAATAGAGAAGCTAAAAAATTATGATCACGAAATTGTATGAAAAGAAGTCATGACCAAACGATATTTGAAGTTGCAAAATGAAAAAACCTGAATAAATTGAAAAAAAACTTAATGAAATCTACAAGGGTTAAGAAAATACGTTAAGAAATAACGAGATGAATATTTCTCTCCAACTTTTTTCTATTGTAGTAAACGTTTTTCTTTTGACAATGTGTTTTTTTGTTTGTATTTTGTTGCAATCTATCTATGATAAATGTGCATTGTCTTGTGTGAACGTATTTTATTTATGCCTATTTCACGGTTAAATTTTTGTGTAAATTATCCGTCATTTTGGCTCGAGATATTTGCTCAAAGTGCTAAAACCGTGATGACGATTCAAAATGGTTGGTAATTTTGCATCTCTGACTATCCAAATGATTTTTTTTCATTCATGGACACGTTTTGTCCAGTGAAGCTCCGATTCAACCTTAGCGGGGTATTATACCCGAATGTTTTTTTGTTTTTGTTTTTTTGTTATTTCCAACTTATAGGAATTGTTGTAAAAACATATGTATGTATGTGAAATTTTTGACTGGGCCTACAAAAAAAGGCGTGACATGCGCAAATTTCTATAAACCAATGCAACTGGTCGATGATTTATTTCTATATATTCGAAAAACGGACTGACCATATGCTCTGATAGATACGGAAATAATCATTGGGTTTAATTGTGGAGTCGTAGATTTTCTGTAAAGACAGGGCATCATTTAAATAACTGTAAATACTTCTATGGAACAAGTCATTTCGAGTTTGTACAAAACATGTTTCAGGACAACATTTTGGTGTTTTCCGCCGAAGGGATATTTTATAACCCTTGAAGGGACTACTATGCTACCATTGATTTTTAGGTTCAAAATTATGTTTGCCTCGTGTTATGTGTATTTTGTTTCTTCTGTGATTCTTCACATTTGCAAATGTGCATTGGAAAGGTTCTATGCGAACTCTCTCACCTTGTGCAACGGATTAATTTATAATAAATTATTACAATATAATCACCACCACTGTTTTTTTTTTCCAACCATATAGGGCAAAATCGGTGGATATTTTGACCATATTGGACAATGGCTGATGGGGTGGGGAGGATTTTGCACGATTCTTCTCCTGAAGCGGCCATCTGTCATTTACCTAATGTTAGCTGCATGGCTACTGATGTGTAGGCGAATTCATATCTACACCGTCGATGCAAACTTTTAGCATTCCTGTCGGACCCCAGAAGGGGTCAGTGACCAAAGGACCCTTTCCACGGTCATTCTCTTACTTGCTACTCTATCTCATAGTGCATTTAAAATCTGCGTCCTCATCTCTCTTTAAAAGCGTGGCAATTCCCCTCTCTCACTCTCCTTCTCTCACTTTTTTTCTAAATGTATGGGTTATCTCCCCCCACACATACTTATACATAAATCTAAGTTTATTGATCAATCTGTGGGTCACTTATACCACACATACTCACACATACACACATACACATAAGTTCACTCGCTCATGATCTCTCCCAAGTTACTGACCTTGTGCCTCACATGCCTTCGTATTACGTAACATTAATTTCCTATACATTCAAACTCCTCGACCACGGACAACTCAATCTATCATGCCATCATTACTATACTTGGGTCAGAGAACGCTCAAAAAGCTTCAATTGCTCTTTTGCCTTACGCAATTTCGGCTCACAAGAGGTTCTATAGGAATGCTTACTTTTGAATAGCGAAGAAAACCTATTCTCAAGTTTTACATACGTCAAGCCTGCAATCTGACATTATGCTAAAATATTAATTACGATATAAGATATTAAAAATACCTACCGTCATAAGCTACCAACCTAACTCCATACCTTGTAACCGAGTGAGAGAACTACAGATGATTTTCGTCAGGGTTTTGTCAAAGGTGAGATAGCCCGCCAGAGCCTATCCCTCTTCAGGTTGGTTTGGAATTAAGACTTACCCTTCTCTTAATCTGATTGACTATCATAACTAGACACTCCAGTCTTTCCTATTATTTATGCATAACAAGGGGAGTTGGGAAACAAGTAAGGTTCATGCCTTCCCCAAGGGAATTAAGGCAAAGTGAACACAAATTTGACTCAGCCAGAGTTCGAACTTGGTTCGCAGACTCCATTTATCGTCTATCTACTCTGCACCTCCTATAACGATAAACTATATCTGGGATGAAAATCCGAATGTGAAGCTCCTAAATTGGTCGGCACGGGGCCCGAGCTTTTATGTCAAAAATCGACAAACAACCTGACTGTTTCCATTTCTGCTTCTTTCCTTTCTACGAAATAACTTAATATTGAAAAGGGCTTTGAACTCTTTTGTTTTCCCATAACATTAAAAA
>OY735227.1:17297727-17310227 GCA_963457665.1 Thysanoteuthis rhombus | reverse complement strand
ATGTGTGTGTGTGTGTATGTGTGTGTGTGTGTGTGTGTGTGTATGTGTGTGTGTGTGCCTGTGTGTATTTGTGTGTATAACGAACACAGTAAATAGAAGAGGGGTCTAGAGAAAGCGTCGTGAACAACGCCATGAGGCGGGAAAACCTCAGAAAAATCTTTTCGTTCCCTCTGGTAAAAACATTCTTTGATGCTAATTAGACTTCAAAAGTTGACATCTACATACAGCAATAAGTACTTCGAAATAGACATTCTCGCTATTTCCGTCTGTTTTGCAATTCAAAGGAGTCGCAACCCCGCTCCTGACTTCCTACCCCCCGTTACCCTTATTTGCTGGCTGATTCTGGTTCTTCCACACTTTTGTATTGGAATAGAATTTGTGGCTGGACCACCATTCTATATATATATATATATATATATATATATATATATATATATATATATATATATATATATATATATATATATGTATTGCATCAAAACAACTTTACTGATCAGTTGATTTTTCTCTTCTTTTTTTTCTGACGTTTGCAGGCGATAAGATATCCTTTCATGTTCCCCGGTAAGGTTAATGTATCAACCTTACAAGTTTCGTGATTAACATTTTTTTTCTTTTTGTTCAATTCTTAATTCCTATTGGTTGCCGATAAGTCAAAAAATATAGATTTTGTTATGACTTCACAAATATTCCTGCCTTTGATAGGTCGGAAGAACGTGACGTAATTCTCTGTTTTCTACACGACTTCTCCTCTTTCTTTCTTGCTTCAAATACTTATTCTATTCTCCCTTATTTTCTTTCCTCTTCTTATCATTCTTCTTTCTTCATCTCTTTTGTTCCCTGTTCTGGGCTTTTATATCTCTTGTTTGTTTGTATCAGCACCTATCTTCAATCCTCACTTCCTGTCCTTTTTTTCTTCCTTTCTTTCTTGCTCTCTTTCTCCCTTTCTTCCTCTCTTTCTTTCTTTCTTTCTTCGTTAGAAACTGTAGACCAAATCTGTCACCAAAACGATCAACATAGGATTTGGTGAGCAATGTTTGCATGTATCACGCTCATAACTGTACCACTGGAACTATAAACCGGATAAATTTTAATATTTACCCCTTGATACGTCTTGGGGAGGGGGTTGAAAAATCCCCCCCAAACTGGTTTCCAGTTAGGTTCAATTTGAAATGTAAGTTTATGCTAATTTGATAGATTGTATGGATTTTTTGAAAATTCAGACTCTCTGGTAATCACTGGCGAACGAAGGATGAGAGAAGTAAAATTCATCATTCATCAATCACCCCTTTTTTCAATTTTCAATTAATCACTCCAAACTAACGGTTTCTATTGAGTGACAAACCAGACCTATCCCTTTTATTTCTTATCTTTTCTTTTCATCTTTCTTTTTCTTTTTCTTTTTCTTCTTTTTTTTTCTTCATTTTTTCTTTTTTTTCCTCATTCTCCTGGCTTCTTTCTCACGGAATATTTCTTTCTTCTATTTTGAATCTCTCTTCTCTCCTTCATCTCTTTCTCATTTTCTTTCTTTCTTTGTTCTTTTTTTCTCTGTTCTTTCCGCCTTTTTTACTCTTTTTCCCCTTTCTTTCTGTGGTTCTCGTTTTTTTTCCATTTTTCTTTCTTCCTGAGGTTCTTTTTTTTTTTACTTCTCGAGTTGTCCCCCTCAGTTCTCTCTCAATGATTTCCTTCTCTTTTTCTTTCTTTCTTTCACTCTTCCTTTCTTTCCTCGTTTTTTCCTTTTTCATCCTTCTTTCCACTTTCTGCATTACACCCAAGGAGAAAGCCATCTTTGGGTCGGGAAGGGGTTGTCAGACATGGAATATTATAAAAGGCTTGGCCCCAGAAATAATATCTAGGACCTTCAAAGATAACAACTTGCACAACTAGCTCCTAGAAATATACAGAGTGGTCTCAAACAATTGAACACCTACTGTGATTGGGTGCTTTTAGCCCCAGTGCAAATTCAATTGATACCAACATCAAAACAAACTTTAAAGTTGCTAAAGTTATCCCAAGCATAGATGACATGGGGTAAAAAGCCCCCCACTCAACTGTAAGCCCCCACTCCACTGTAAGCCCCCACTCCACTGTAAGCCCCCACTCCACTGTAAGCCCCCACTCCACTGTAAGCCCCCACTCCACTGTAAGCTCAATGAAGATCCTCTACCTGGGTGATGGATTCAAAGCAAAGACTAAGGGTGTCGTGCTCAGTCTGAGACTACGATGATACTACACACACTCTAGAGTGTCCAGAATGAAGGAACTCATAGAGTTGCCGATCAACCAATAACACCAACGGTATTACCCTGTGCCTGTATTATGGGGCAACGCATTTTAAATATACCAGAGCTGTGGGTAAGGGCAACCCAGAACAAAAATTGAGAGGGGATGATTAACTGGAAAGATAATTAATCAACCCTTTCTTTCCACTTGAATGTTAATGAAAATTCTCCGATTAATATATTTCTCAAAGATTGCTGGCTTTATCCTATGAATATAGGACACAACTAAAACGCTCTTCATTGATAATGATCATTATGTAAGGCGTAACCAAAACTGCTGCTGGTAACTGGATGCCTCTTCTATCCTAGTGTGGTATAATTAATGATTATTTCTCTGCTGACAATCTTTTTTATTAGTTCACTCAATTAATACATTCTACTAGTTCATAATAATCGACTTTATGAGAGCTTGCAGTTAATCTTGGTATTTCTGAATCTGATTATTCTAGATTTTAAACAGAATATATACAAACGAGCTATCCTGAGCAAGATATCGCTTACAGATTCTATAGTATTAATCATAATCCTAATGTAAGAACGTACCACCAAAACTAAGAGGAAGACCCCAACGCTTGGACAGAGAAACCAACAGACAATAGACATCATTCGTCATAAATATACTTGCAGAATCATCCGTTCGTATAATATGTCTCAGTAATTAGCAGTAACTTCTATGCGTCTGAGCTGTATATATTACTCCATTGCGAATGATAGGTGTTCAAAGTCAAGTTAAACCAGGATATCTAATGTTTTTTGAAAGTAATGCAGATCCTCTCTAAATTCCGAAGTTAGACGTAACACTTTTTATCCACCTCCCCACCGATTTAGTGACCTATACAACTAAGATGAGTTTACTTTGTTTTAAATACCAGTTTGTTTTTATTTTTCAATTTTGATTTAATTTACTAGAGATATCAATATGAATTACCCAGAGAATTGTATCATGAATATGTGAATTAACTATTTCTCACCATGCAAAGATATCAGAGTTTTAACCCGGGGAAAGTTTGTTTTTTTTGTTTCTTATTGTAACTTTTGATGTTCACAATGTTATATAGCCAGTTACACTGCGTATTAGAACGTCGCAGGCCTTTCCATTCGTCGAAGCCCTAATCAAATCTTTTTACAAAAACAATAAACAATAACTTTTCACAATTTTCGTTTATGAATTCATTACAAAGAGAAAGAAAAATGTGAGAAGGATGTACTTGTTTATCTTTGCACAACAAATCAAATCGTTGCTTGATGCTTGTTAATTCTGGTCTCTGGGAAATTTCAATGTTCTTGATTAATCTTTTTTCTTTTTTCTTTTTTTTCCAAATTCTAGCCAGTGCCGGAAATGATGTTTTGAATAAAAAAAGGTCGCCATCGCTAACCCTGACAGCATTGGAAATACAGCAGGAACACCAAGCCAGACACATTTAAGGTCTTCCTAGATAATACAAGCCTGGAGTTTTGTAGAGAAAAGTGCAATAACCAATAAATAATAATGCCAAAGCTAGAATTGTTTTTGTTTTTTTTTCTCAATATTCTCAATTGTATTTGCGATCCCCTGGAATTTTATGCGACCCCCACTTTGGGAAAGCCTGGTGTAAATGATATTTGTCTTTTCCCGCTTCATTTTCTCACTATAATTCATCAAATTTCTGTCGGTCTCTTTTGGGAAAATCCAAGTATGGTGACAGCTATGGCCACCAAATTATTTTGATCATTTTTTTTATTGTAGTAGGTTTTACGATGTAAGTTTGAGCTAAATTGATTCATTATTTTGTGTCTGGCTACGTTCACGGTTGCCTAAATCATTTACTATTACTTTGATTCGTCCCACTTTTTCATCAAAACTCAAGAATGGCCAAAATTATGGCAACCAACTTCAGTTAATATAAGCATAGGGGTGGGTCCGCAAAGTTTAGTTCATTGTCAATGTTTTCTTGTAAGTTCTGTAGTAGGGACCCAGGAATAACAACACAAGTGCCAAGTTATGTGGGGCGCCTGTCATGTGTCTGAGACAGTTGAACTTTCCATCTATAAATCGAAAAACAAAGAATGAATAAATTAAATGGCAAAAAACAATGGAAATAAGAAAATCTTCAGATGTTGAGTCAGATTTTTTCAGCGATATCTGACAATTAAATACTCTCCAAGGAGCCAAAATTTACCTTCCCCAAGGCACCAGAAACCCTGCAGTTCTACACAATTGAACTTGAAAAAATAAGTAGCTAATACTACCGCGTAACACGCTTGACTACTGTAATGGCTAGCTTGTTTGCCTCACACGCAGAGAGCACTAGGTTCGATCTCCAGTTTGAGCGAAGCGTTCGGAAAACTATTCATCAGGACGAATTTCCCTTGCCCTCAACAGCTAATTGATTTTCTCAGCTGTGTGATTAGGGTGGAGGTATCCCTTCGGTGGACTGGCATTCTGCCTGGAATTGGGGGTCATAAAAACATGTAGGTATAAAGTCCTGGTCTTGACCAGGCTTTGACTTACAAGGATCACTAAGCTGATGCATACAACATAAACTGAGACTTTGTTAGCGGCTGTCATACTCCATTGGGGATTGTCTCTCAAAAGAAATGACGCTCTTAACCTCACTAGCTCGGCTGAAGTAACAACACATCTTTTGAGAGACTACACTAATTAACTTGTACCAATATCTGTCCTCAGATCTCTTTTGCTGACGTTTATCTAAGCCCCAGCTTACGCCCTAAAGGATTATTTAAAACTAGCAACCAAAACCGTCAACAAAGGTTTCTTCAGTGTTCAAGTTGATCTGGCTGTCCGTCTATCTATGTATTACGCGGCGTACAGGAAACACCAATAGAGCTAAAGAGTAGAGAATTTGAAAAGTTATTATGTCGAGAAAAGAAAGTTTCTTTGTCTTTTGAAAATCCTAGTGCAAGTTTATGTTCATGATGTCATTTACACTTTTTTTTATTGAAAATTCAGCCTTTTCATAATCACTGCCTAACATAAGACAAGAGGACTAACCTATTCATTGATCATCTCTTTTTCCAAATTTTTAATTAATCACCCCCAACTTGGCATACTGCTCTGAAATGACGGTTTCTATCAAGTGACTAACCATACCTGTCTTCGATTATTTTTTATTAAAGTATATTGATTTCAATTAACGGCATATTGACAATCAGTAATCCGGACGTAAAATGTTCAGTTAGCCTTCATTAATCCGGGTAAATGATGCTAGCTTATCTCGCATGATTCAGCTTAACAAAACTATCATATCCGATTTTTTTCTATGATAGTTTGCTCTTTAGAACACGACTTATACACAAGTATACATGGTTTGTGTCTCTATTGGCGGGGATTTTATAATTTTTTTCCTTTTTTTGGAATATGAAATCGGTCTGTTCAGTCCATTAGTCATATTTATTTCATTTGATGGAGTTTTTTTTAGGTGAATTCTGAAGTGAAATCACGTGATATGATATCGTATTATTACTTAGCACGCATAATCTTCGATTCATTCATCGGGCATTTATATATATGTATATATATGTGTGTGTGTATGTGTGTATGTGTATACATGTATGCATGTGTGTTTATATACATATATATATATATAATTATTTCTTAATTTATTCATGTATATATACACATATATATATATATATGAATAAAAATATAGATCTAAATACATCAAATCACATATATGTGTGTGTATGCATGCACGCTTAAGTTAAATGAATAAATGTATGTATTTTTATACGTGTATATATATGTGTATATATATATATATGTATATGTATATATATATGTGTGTGTGTATGTGTATACATATATTTATGTGTGTTTATATACATATATATATGTATAATTATTTCTCAGTTTATTCATGTACATATATACGCATATATATATGAATAAAAATATTGATCTAAACACATCAAATTGTTGATACAATCATATATATGTGTGTGTATGCATGCACGCTTAAGTTAAATGCATAAATGTATGTATTTTGTATACGTACACACACACACACACATATATATATATATATATATATATATATATATATATGTACTTTAAATACATTATATGCATTCATATACTTTAAATACACTTTATATATACACTTCATTGAATAAAGGTTATTCTTTATGTATGTATATAGTATTATTTTTTTAATCTTCGAAAAAACTCAGAAGAAACACTTGATTCAAAAAATAAAAAGAAAGGTCAAGATTCATTCAATCAAAAGTACGTAAAGAAGTGTGAAACAATATTTCCCTATAAAGCATTACATTATAAATCTAACATAGGGTAAATCGTTGCTCCACCGTATGGCTAATACACTTGCTTCCTCCATAAAAGAATCTTTTTCTTGTGAAATGGAAAATGCAAAGTGTGCATGAAAGAATCATGTTCAACATAACATAGAGAGATCACGAGACGGTACAATATATTAGGGAAAAGACAGGAGTCAGAAACGTCACAGAATCCATAGGAAAACTTAAATGGTAATGAGCTGGTCATGTTACCAGAATGGAATACAACCGCTGGACATCATGACCCACGATGTGAATCCCCAGGGATCACATGCGAAACCGTAGTAGTAGAAAAAGTAGTGGCTGCGTGACGCCCAGGATAGAGAGGTTGGACAAAACTTGGGGCAGGTCTATGCCTAACAACGGATGCTGAAAGAATGATGATGATGATGATGATGATGATGATGATGATGATGATGATGATGATGATATGGTCATTATACTCTACTGCGGAAGTTTAATCGATCCGTTGTTAAAAATAGATGTAAAGTTCGCGTATATTTTGGGAAATCTTTCTCTAAAAGATTCATAAATTACTTCAGTAAATCTAACTGTATCTCTTTCACTATACATATGTATATGTGTATCTGTGTGAGTGTGTGTTTGTTTGTGTGTATCCATGTGCGTGTGTGGATATTTTTTTGAATTTACGCATGTACATATATGTACATACACGTAAAAGGATATTCTTTCATATACTTAATTATACATACTCATGTATATGCATATGTGTGCGTGTGCGTAAGTTAGAATGCAAAGTTGTATTAATTTTTTATTTGTATATATATATATATATATATATATATATATATATGTATGTATATATATATATATATATATAGATAGATAGATAGATAGATAGAGATTCATACACACGCATATATGTGTGTGTGTGTGTCTCTCTCTCTCTCTCTCTCTCTCTCTCTCTCTCTCTCTCTCTCTCTCTCTCTCTCTCTGCTGTGATCTTTTATCTACATAAATCTCATTATGGTGTCCTTGGAATCCACTGCTTAGAAAAGTCGTTCATGCAGAAAGATGATAAGTATTTTCAATTTTTATCTTTGAATTCTCTGAGTAAATTCCCATTCCAACGCATATTATATATATATATATATATATATATATATATATATATATATATATATATATATATATATATATATATACATACATATATATATTTATATATTTATATATATATATATATATATATATATATATTTATATATATATATATATATATATATATATATATATATATATATATATATATATATATATATATATATATATGTACTCCGATGTATACGTATTTATATATTTATAATTTGTATGTATGTCTATATATACATCATTCATGTTTATTTTCCTCCGACCAGATTCCAGTGAATAAACGTCATATTTAAAGGCTTGGGTTTTTTTGTTTTGTTTTGTTTTTATTTTGCTACTTTCTGTCTCTTCCCTCAAACAGAAATTCACTTCCGTTTGAATTCAATCTGCTGTGACTAACAAAGTAAAAAAAAATGTTGCAGTTTTTTTTCAAATAAGAAAAGGAAATCTTAATATTCTATTTCTTATTTTTTTCCCCCCTTTTTTGCTTTACTCATTCACGACGTTTAATCTGCCATTCGCAACACGACACGCTCCGTGCGTATAAGCAGACCTCTCGTTTCTCCCCCCCCCCTTTGAATTTTATCTCTTCTGCTTTTTGTTTAATTCATTTTTTATTTATAATTCCACCATCCAGTTGTTTTATGATATCTTGCATTAAATTGCTTTCTTCTTTTGCTAATGATTCAATGTTTCTATTTCATTCTTGATATTCAAATAAACTTTTTTTTGTCTTTACGTATCTTTCATATTTGAATTCGTCCCGTGATATTCTTATATAAGGTCTATCGTTAAGTTCCTGCTGTAATATAAGATCTACCATTAAGTTTTTACTATAGTATAGAGTCTACAATCAACTTTCTCCTGTTGTATAGAGTCTACGATTAATCCCCCACAGTAAAAAGTTATTACAATAGTGTGTAGTCTAACATTAGTTTTTTTTCCTGTACTAAGCGGCCTACCATTGGATTTTTACAATAGTATATATTCCTTCCTTCCTTCCTTCCTTCCTTCCTTCCTTCCTTCCTTCCTTCCTTCCTTTCTTCCTTCCTTCCTTCCTTCCTTCCTTCCTTCCTTTCTTCCTTCCTTCCTTCCTTCCTTCCTTCCTTCCTTCCTTCCTTCTTTAGATGGCTGCTACTCACAACTGGCCGGTTTAAACACTGTAGTATGCTTTTTAATATTAAGTCTCAATTGTAATATGTAATTTGTCATTAACTTCCTACTGTAATATGCTGTTTAACTTCTTATTGTAGTATGCGGTCTACCACTGAGTTTCAATTATAGTATGCGTTCTCATTATAATCTAGTAGTCTGTAGCATACCGTGTAATGTAACAAAAGGTGAGAGTCAAAACTAATTCATTTGTCATACATTTTTCAATTGATCATCTCCAACACGGTATGCTGCCAAAATAACGTTTGCCTTGTGACGGTCTTCATTGACTGACTAAACAGATCTGTTTTTGAATAAATTAAATGACCAACGTAAGCAGGAGATTCTGTTGTAAACCAACATTGATAGCCCCCTTCAAAATTATGTACTCAATTGGTTCTACAATGTAATAGAACCAAAGAGACATGTCACATTCACTCTGTTCCCTCTTTCAGAACCTTCTAAGATGCTACGAAAAAACTTATCCAAAAGTCAAAAATGTTCTATTTGTAAATGTTTAATGAATGGCGGTGATTTATAATTTCTGTCGGGATGCTAGTCATTTAGTTTGTTTCTTTCTTGCCTTTCTACTTTCTTACTTTCTGTTTTTTCCTTTTTCCTTTCGCCTCATCATTTTTTTTTCATTTATTTATTTATTTATCTATTTATTTGTTATTGATTTCTACCCCGAAACAATTTCTTGGTCATCCCCTCCCTTCTGTTTTCTCTCTGTATTAATCTTTCTCTTTCTCCTTAACAAATTCAATAATATTTTCATCAAGTCCATCCCCATTCTTCCGACCTCCGACTTTTAAGCACCAACTGTTGCAGAGTCTAACAAAATTCCAGCCCTTCAAATTCACATTATTTTCCTGATCAATCAAACGAAGTCCAAGATTGAGATTCAGAAAGACACCCTGCAATACGTTACGTGAACGGTTTTGTTTACCCAACATGTTAGAGTCAGTTTGATTTATGGGTTCTGTTTGCAAAGAGGGAGGACACTTGTTGTATTTGGCCGGGAGCTAATTGTGTTAAGGGAATTCCGATTCTAAGTCACGACAAAAAATTAATTACGAAGTAAAGCAACAGATTCCTCTACTATTATTTATTCAAATTTCAACTATTTCTGCCCTTACCACATTTTGTAAATATTCTCCGATTGTTTGCTCTCTAAAATATTGCCCTTCTTTTTTTCTTTTTTTTTTTTTTTCTTTTTCTTCGGTAAGTGCGAGTGATCGAGTGGTTAACGGATATCGGGATAGACGAACCGAGTTCAAACGCCAGAAGAAACAATTTGCGTTAATTTCGCAATGATTCCCCTGGGAAAGATACAAATCAATTTTTGTTCCTTCATAGACAAACAGGGCAGGTTAGGGCCCAATATGTCCCTCTCCAAATACTTCGCACTTATTATGGGATGGATTATGCCCCAGCAACGGATCTTTAAAAAAAAAAAATGACGATAAAAAAAAATATTTACTACCTTTTTCGACCTGCTTGAGTTCCGTTGTTTAATTTTATTTTCCAGGGGAGAAGGGGTGTGTTGAACTGACATTCTTATTTCATTTTTTTCTTTTTTTGGAATAAGGTCACAAGGTCTGAGCATCCATGAGGATCGAACTCAGGACAGAGTGGTAATGGTTTTGAAACGACTTTACTAAACGATACCGAGATGTGGCCATCTTTTTCACTGAACTTAGCTAAGCTTGCCACAAGGCCACTAGTGTGGAGCATTATGAGGTTAGAATTCGCTACACAGTAGCAATATTCTTTGAAACGTGATTGCACAATATCATTTAGAGCGAGACAAACCTTTAACTAAGCTGAACTCTCGCACCAGGCTACTTGTGACCACGAGAGGGAAACCTGAAGAGAGAAACAGAATTGCTCATCATGGTAGCCCAAAACAAATGCATCAAAGCAAAAATTGACGGAACATAGACAAACAGCATGTGTTGCCTATGTGAGGAGAGAGGGTTGAGACCGTAAACCACATAACTAGTGAATGTGGTCTAGACGGAGTTTAAACACAGACACGATAGAGTAGCAACTGAGTGGGAACTGAGTAGGCGAATGAGATTTAACCATGCGGAAAAGTGGTACCAGCACAAACCGGAGACAGCTCTGGAGAATGGAAACCACAAATTACTTTGGGACTTTGACATCCAGACTGACTTCCCCATCCGAGTGAGAAGACAGGGCCAAATAATCATGGACAAGAAGAGGGAAACCTACCAAATAGTAGACGTGGCCGTGCCTGCAGACCATAGAGTAAAAAGGAAAGAGAGTGAAAAACTGGGAAAATACCAGGATCTGGCAAAAGAACTGAAGAAAGTATGGAACATGAAAGTCAAAGAAGTGCAAGTAATAATAGGTGCACTAGGAACCGTACCAATGACACTGAAGGCGAGATTGAGGAAATTAGAGATAAAAGGAGGGATTGAGACAATGCAAACCACAGCACTGCCAGAGACTACACCAATACTGAGGAAAGTGCTAGAAATATGAGATCCACGACCCAGCTGTTATCAGTGGCCTAAAAGAGGGGGAAAATACCCAAATGGTGGCGGAGGTATGAACCACAGCACGGCTGTGATAGGTGAGGGAGAGATGAGAACAGGGCTGAAGACCTGAGAAGATTTACTGTCACTCAGCCTTCAGCGAGAACCATCGGGAAACCGGTGTGAAACAGTAACCGGTAGCACAGCTGTGGAATGTGAGAGTGTGGAGAGGAGGACTGGAGGTCTGAGGAGACTTGCTGTCACTCAGTCTCTAGGCTTTGATCGATACCCAAGTTTTGCTTGGATAATAAAATTCATTACATAATAACATATTATGATAATATAATCTATTAAACAATCTTTTGATTACATAACCTTTCATTTTTCATCATCATCGAGAAAAAACAATGATTGATTAAAAAAGCTATTCTTCTCCGAGGACAATCATTCACAACACACCAAAATGAACGTGCAGTACACATTACTTTAGTGAACTGATTAATCAGTTATAAATCATTTTGAAGGAAACAATTTCTTCTCCGAGTGACCCCCGGCTGTTCTTTATCGATTCTATTTGACCACCATAACATTAATAAAACGATTTACTTATGTGGAAAGGGTTCAAGGCTATAAACTAAGCAAGTGACGAAATAAAACCAAACTCGGTAATGCCAGGCTATCAAAACAATAACAATCAAAAGCTTCAATCAATAAAAAGCCAAAGTCAATAAACGAATTTTACGGAAGCAGAACAAATTTGTGCTTAAAACCTATTGTTTCCAACCAATATCGTTTCTAGACAGATTTATGGCACAGTTTATTCGTTAAGTTACCCACCGTAAATTTCAACGTCCGTTCAAAATTGGACCGGTGGCACCTGTTGGGAGTTCAGTTTCCTTCGCAAAAAGTTGGGTCTTCTTCTTCTTCTTCTTCTTCTTCTTCTTCTTCTTCTTCTTCTTCTTCTTCTTCTTCTTCTTCTTCTTCTTCTTCTTCTTCTTCTTCTTCTTCTTCTTCTTCTTCTTCTTCTTCTTCTTCTTCTTCTTCTTCTTCTTCTTCTTCTTCTTCTTCTTCTTCTTCTTCTTCTTCTTCTTCTTCTTCTTCTTCTTCTTCTTCTTCTTCTTCTTCTTCTTCTTCTTCTTCTTCTTCTTCTTCTTCTTCTTCT
>OY735227.1:17242727-17295227 GCA_963457665.1 Thysanoteuthis rhombus | reverse complement strand
GCTTGAAAGTGTGTTATTTAACCCTTGTGATGAGTGCACATGCGCAAAAGAAATTGAGTGTTAAAAGGCAAAGTGAATCGATAGAAAAAAATTGTCTCATGCCAAGTAGTATTCACACGGCCTCTACATTGTCGTCCATAAAATATATCCTTTAATATTGACATTCATAATTTTTGAATTTAGATATCGTAGAATTTTAAATACATTTACGTAATGTAGTTATTCCTCTGTGACCCCCGGTTTGTCTCTACAGACAATGGAATGCCCCCTTCAGGGTGCATGCTTGGGCAAAGCGTATGGAAGTCCAGGGATGCCCAGTCGTCAGGAACCCCCTCTCGCCCTCCTTGATGTAGTCCAGAGGAAAGAAGAGAGTGATACGTCTGGCATCAGCTTGGCTACAGGAGGTAGGACGTCAAATTGAGTGGGGGGGGTCAACGCCCTGATTTGGAATCAGAGTTCTCCTTCTACTTTGGAACACTGACCAGCTGTAGGATGCAGTCAGAGATGAATGGAACAACATTACAAACTCTAAACACTTATCGGGTTGCTCGACCAAACGGCTCAGTTTTCTGAAGAAAAGTCAAGGGAAAAACTATCTCACACTAACAAATTGAAAAATCAAAAGCAACTTTCTCATTTTTTCCCGGGTGAGTAGATAAGGTTGATACAAGAATTTCCAGCATTTGGCAGCTTTTTTCTCTTTATCCAAAAATAGAGCGTTCCCATAAAGAAAAAAAGTAAACTTTCCTACACTGAAATGACGTAAAGCAAAAGAGCAATTACCATTAATTCGTATGGGAGAGATCCACGAACGTTCCCAGAAAACCCAAAATGGTGATGGTATTATATTAAAGCTGAGCTGCAAGAAATGATGGAGATGAAGTGAGGAAGAGGATACCCGATGACTCTGTAACAGCTCGCTTCAAAACACTCATTTGACTCAATTTTTGCTTTTTTTATTTTGTAAAAGCAAAAATGTGGCATAAAGCGAAGTTTCAAATAGTAAGCGGACCTGTACTCATATAAATTCATTGTATCATTGTTCAGGAATCAAACTATTAGAAACCGTCAACCAAAACTGTCAACGTGGGTTTCTCGGCTTCCCAAGTTGGTCTGTTTGGGTGTCAGGCTGGTTGGCTGGCTGGCTGGCTTTGAATGTGTGTATCACGCGCACAGGCCGTATTAATGGAGCAAGGCGACTGAAAATTCCATCACAATTATTTCTAAGAAAAAAAGGTTTTTAGTCGAGGTTCAATTACCAACGTAAGTTTATGCTAAATTGATCACCAGTTTCAAGCAGCATTCATTCTCGTTTTGTTTTTGAAAATTCAGACTTTCTTCGTGATCTGTACACAACAAATTGCAAGGGAGGTAATTTATTCATTGATCACCCCTTTCTTCCAACATTTTGATTGATCACCCCAAACATGACATTCGGACAAAAGACGTTGGTCACTTGAGGGTTCCGATTGAGTGATTAACCAAGCCTGTTTTGTCATTCTCTGATATCACACCACTTTTCAGGCGGATTGATTATTCCATTCTGGAACAATATTTCGAGTTTTGATTCGATGAATTCTTCAAAGGACCGGTTAATACCCGTGAAAACATTCACAGATATATTTGAATTTGTATGAAACGGTTTTTTTAACAGTGAACTTGTTTCTGTTGAAGAGTACATTGTCTAAAATGGACGTATTTCTTATCAGCAGAACTTTTACCCATCGGTGGAAAAATATAGTGTTACGGAGAGCAAACCAAGAGAATCATGCTGTTCATTATTATAGCAGATTGTCATCTTTGATCAGAGAAAAAGTATAGCATAGAAATGATTGATAGTTTAGTGCTGACGGATCAGGTGAATACGCCATACGTTGCAAAACCTTTTCTTGGTTCCAGCGTCGCATTTTCAAACTAAGGATGGATGTTGACACAATCCTTAGTCGACTTCTTGGCCAAGAAATAGGGTTTTCTCTTCTAAGGCGTCCTTTAAACGAACCAGGTACAAAAATTATAAACCATATAAGCGGCTGAAACCCAGACGTCTAAAACTCAGTTATGTCTGAAACCTGGCTATTTTAAGGAAATTAAACACTGCTTTTCTGTTATCTATCATCATTATTCTTTTAGCGTCTATCGTTAGACATAAACCTTATTCAAGATTTGCAAGACCTCTCCATCACAGAGCCTATACTTAGTGAACTTATCTAGTTCGTCTCGCCATCTTATATCCTAACGGTCATGATTTTGCATGTGATCTCTGGGAATCCACATTGTTAGTCGTGATGTCAAGCGGTTACTTGACATTCTTGCAACATGACCAGCCCATTACGCGCTTCCATTACTTCAAAGTTTACTGCTTTGTGGAAGTAGAGCGGTAATTAAACAGTCAAACATATCCCTCCCATGTTTTTATTGTAAATGGAGCGAAGAGTTGGCGTGCCACATAAGTCAACGTATATTTCTTAGCGTTCTCTCATAGGAAACCATTTGAGAACCCTATTGTAGACAAAATATTGACAACTTTGTTGACAAATCCTCTAGCCAGCACATGAGGGAATGTCATTCCAGCCATTTTGAATTTCGAATGTAATGCAAACGGGCACCATAACGCTGAAATATTGTGCATCTCCCTCTTCTTCCCTCCCCCCTCTCTCTCTCTCTCTCTCTCATACTCACTCACTCATTAACACAACTTTTTTCGTCTCCTCTCTTTCTCTCTATTTATCTATCAATCTGTCCGCCTGACTCTCTATTTCTGATTCCATCTCTTTAATTCTTTGCATTTTATCATGAAAAAAATCCCCTCCCCCATGAATTAAAAGTTTGTTTTGCCATCATTTTAAAGAAGTTTACATTTTTCTATTTGTTCAGATTTTTTCCATGTTTTATCTCTTGAACAAATTCCCCATTACGAGTCCTATTATTGGAAAGGAGTCGAAGAAAGGCAGTCAATGGATCTGATAATACTGCCACCATTGAATATAGCATCACCATTTTGTTTGATAATTAACTTCACGTAAAAGCGCCCTCTGTTGACGAACGTACGACAACGCTATTAAAGACATGTCCAATTGTCTGACTGTTAACGCTGCTGCTGCTGCTATGAGTAATTATGACTAACCTATGAATAACCAGTAATTACACCTTTCCTTGTTACTCTATTCTACCGTGTGTTAGTACTTTTAATGCTATTGATAACGTGGCCTCACTTCCATGGGATGAGAATTCGTTGACAATGGTTTCCATTACGGTTTCAAGAAAAAGGTATTCGTCACTGATGTACAATGGTATTTTATTTTTGCTTCTATCAGAACATTTTGGTCAAATGACTGATAAAGTGGAATGAGGTGGCAATGAAGAAGTTGCTTACGATGTGACTTGAACTAGCATCCCATGTCCCAGATGTATTGTACTGTCTTACAGTCTCTTCAACCCCCCTTAAAATTTTTTTATTGGGAGGTTGAATTTGTAAAAGTAAATTTATGCTAAATTAGTATTTTGTGTCCGGGAACATTAATATTTGTTTGTTGAGTATTTGGACTTTTTTTTAATGATCACTACCTACCAAAAGGCAGAATAAGTAACTTATCCATTGATCAACACTTTTCTCAATTTTTTAATTGATCATCCCAAATACAGCTTTCTGACGAAAGACATTGGTCACATCACCTTTTTTTATTGAGGGCTTTCCTTTGTTTCAAATTAGACACTGTAAAATATGTCAATACATCTTTATTAGACGCTTTTAGATCGATCAGTCTGCTGGTCGTTAAACAACCGAAATTGGAAGGAAGAAAGTGGTGCGATCTCATTCAAAAGCATGAGTCATTAAAAAGGGTGACATCATTAAAAACAAAACTCTATTTCGATCATGTTCCGTCCATAGCTAATGATGCCTTGATAAAATGTCCGAGAGCTGCATTTTCTATTTGAAAATAGCCAAAAGTGGCCAAAAAACGCCAAAAATGGTCTTCTACCATTTTTATTGAAATTGAAATTTCCTGCATATTTTCGTATTGTAATATTTCAAAATTATGAGAATGACTTGACACAAGGAAAGAGTACTTGCTCGTACTTCTACTACGATGTATGGTGGTCAGTACGTTGAACTTTTGGTTCTTATTTTTATCTTTGACTCACTTTCCGTAAATTTTCTTCTCCCCAATCTTCCTCTTTTCTCTTCTTCTTGCAAACCACTGATTTGTGCTTTCCTTCCCAGTTGTTCTTGCTTTTTATCTGAATACCTTTGTCTTTCTTCTACTGCTTTCATTTTCATTCTTTCAGCCTCTTCTTTTTCCTCGACTTCTATATGGTTTCTTGTACTGACTTTATTCTCTTCTATTTTCACATCTATTTTCCTTTTTTCTCTTTCCTTTCTTGCCCTTCTTCTTCTTCTTCTTCTTCTTCTTCTTCTTCTTCTTCTTCTTCTTCTTCTTCTTCTTCTAATTATCATTATTATTATTGTTATTATTATTATTATTATTATTATTATTATTATTATCCTGTCACTTCTTTTTGAATCCTTGTTTTTCGTATTTTTCCTTTTATTCTTCTTCTTCGTGTTTCCCTCTTCCTTGTGTCCTCATGGCCGATTCTTCTCCCTTTCCTAGCTTTCCTTCCTTCCTTCCTTCCTTCCTTCCTTCCTTCCTCTTCTTCTTCGTGTTTCCTTCTTCCTTGTGTCATCATGGCCAATTCTTCTCCCTTTCCTGGCTTTCCTTCCTTCCTTCCTTCCTTCCTTCCTTCCTTCCTCTTCTTGTTCTTGTTCTTGTTCTTGTTCTTGCTCTTGTTCTTCTTCTTCTTCTTCTTCTTCTTCTTCTTCTTCTTCTTCTTCTCACATTTCTGATTTCTGCTATTGTTTAGCTTTAATGCCGTTTTTATTTCCATAAGAAAACGTGACGGAATCTAGCCTCGTCCCCAATCACAAACAAAAGAGATTTCGCGTTTTACTTCCAGAAAGAAATTACCAAAGTCAGTTCCCCTTTGATCTTTTTATTATCCTTTTCAACCAATTTTTCACTCTCTCTAATTTGTTCTCTTCAAAACCACGATTCCCTGACTGAACCTCTGCATTATTGATATTTTAATGACTTGTCACACTTGCTTCAGTTTCATTTTTTGGTCTCCGAGAATTGCAGCACCCATTATAATTATTTTTATCATCTTGAATTTTCTCACCAGCAGCAACTGGTGGTTTTTGTTGAACAACAAGTGGTAGCAAGTCTCCTAAATACTCTAGGACTCCTCTTAGTATTATCGCCGATTTGAGTCGTGCTGTCGTCTGGTTAGTCTCAGTTCTACTTCAGATTCCTAGTTCTTCCAGATTCTTGGCTCGCTTCTTGGGGTTTGTTCCCAGGACTCCGAACACTATTGACACTGCTGTCACCTTCATATTCCACTACCTTTTCAGCTCAGTTAATGCAATACTCGTTGCTAATAAATCCTTTTCGTTGTTCGTTTCTTTTTACATACAGCATGTCGACATTTTCTTATCCGTAGAGTTTTCACGTCAGAAGTATCTGATGGCTGTCACTGGAGACCAAACGACGGCCAGTCTCCTCAAGACTCCTGCAATCACTTCAATGTTCCACGATAATCTTAATACTGCAGTTGTCAGGGTGGTTACAATTTGTCTCTCGAATTTCCATTTAGTTTAAAATATCCACAGTGTTCCAGGATTGCTCCTACCGCACTGAAATTCAATGATTGCCTTTGTATTCCACTATTTCTTCAGTTTTATGGCAAGGTCATGATTTTTATCAATATAATCAAAATAACTTGAAAATTCCATTTTGAATAGTTTAGAAATCCTAAAACTTCAGCTTCTTACACACCCTCTTCCTATGAACGAACACAAATGCGTGTATGCACGTACATAAATGCCCACACATACAGAAACCCATGCATGCATACACGCTCGTACTTGCAGCATGTACATACACAGCTTGCATATATGCAAACAGATACATGTAAATGTACACAAGCACACACAAACACACACTCAAAAATGCACACACATTAGTACTTGCATACACACTGTCACCCATCCACACATACGCAGGTATGTGCATAAACATACTATCGCGCACATACACACTCAGATATTTACACTGACATGCACGCTTGCAAATATACATGCACACACATGTACACACACGTTGGAGCACAGAGATTCATACATACTTACATACACGTACACATGCACACACTCATAACACATCCATACATGAATGGATATCTATATATGTCCATTTCTTAATACACAATTGTCGCGTTTAAAGCGACTAATAGACCGAGAATAAACGAGATGAGAATCTGGTGTGAAAACAGTTATTTGGGCCTTTGCTTTAACGACAACTGTCTAGCTCGATGGTAAGAGTATCGCTGCATTGAAGCGGCAAATCTATCGATAGCAGGTTCGATTCCTGCAACAGTCCCATTTTATTTAATTGTTTATATTATTTACGTTGGCTTGGGCGAGTGATTCATTAACCTTTTAATGGCAGGAAATCAAGTCAAATAAGTTTTTTTTATGATGAAACTCAATTTATAATCGTATATATGATAACATAAAAATACTTTTTTTTTTTGATAATTTTAATTAAAAAATTCCGTAGTTGAGAATCTAAAAATTTATATTTCTCCATAAATTAGTGCTCCATGTATCATTAATACTATTCAGAGCAATATTTGGAGATTGGAGATAAGGAAATACCCAACACGTATTTAATGGTAGATCCAATTTTTTTTTTTTATTTATTATATATTATATATTTAGCATTAATCTAATCCCCTTGAAAAAAAATTCCATTTGGACACAGTGTTTGAAATTAACCCTTACAGATTTTCTCACTTTCTATGATTCTGCTCATGAAAATAATTACATCACGAGAATGACGATATCGCTTTCGACGAATTTTGTTCATACTTCAGATTGAAAAAGGCGTTTTTTTTGTGATATTCTCGCAATTAAATTCTCAAGTTCTCAAGGTTATGTTGTTATTTAACAGAGTAATTAAAATTTTGAACAAAACTACCATGAAAAATGTGACGGAGGTTTTCCCTCTCAAAAGTTTATATACATATGTGTGTGTGTGTGTATATATATATATATATATATATATATATATATATATATATATATATATATATATATATATATATATATATATGTGTGTGTGTGTGTGCGTGTGTGTGTGTGTATATATATATGATGTCTCAGAGAAAAATTCCTATGGGAGAGTTTCATTAATTTTCAGGTAACAGGCCGAGCAGCTATCAGCTGAGACACCAAGCGGTCTATTCAAAATGAAGCGAACTAATTATGGAGAAGATAAAATGGTGACAGGGTTAGAAATAAATTGATAAATGATTCTGTTTTTTTTGTTTTTTTTTTTCCTTCAACTCCCGACACTAAAGATGAATAAAGGAGAATCGTTTTTTGGAAAGAATTTGATAAAAAAAAAAATTGTGTCAAAAAATGAAACAATAAAAAACGAATCAACGATAAGCGGGGCGGAGTTCAAAACATCGAAGTGATTCCAAAAGGGAAAAGGGTCCAAGAGAGAGAAGGACGATGATAGTGTTGATAAAAATGGCGATTATGATAAGGGCGCGTAAAATAAACCTGGTACAAGCAGACAGAGGAGGGGGAAAGAAAAAAGAAGGAGAATGAGGAGAGACCTTGGAATTTGAAGAAAAAGTCAGTGCAGAAAACAATACGAGCGAAAGAACGAAAGAAAGAATTATGTTAGAAGAAGAAAAAGAGGACTAAGAAGACGGAAGAAGGAAAATGTTTAAGATGAAACTTATGGAAAAAAAATGTAAATCTCGTAAAAGAAAGGAGCTGCGAAAGATAAAGGTGTCACTGCCACCACTGAAGATGATTAAAAGACAAGAATAGAATTAAAAGAAGCTTCGTGTTTTTTCAGGGTTGATATCGAAAACATTAAGAAAACCGCTTAAGCGAATTGCCAGCCAGAATAAAATAAATGAATTGGCGATAAAAATCAAAGTGAAATGAAGACACACCAAGCCAATTTGTCGCCTGCCGCGGTGAATGCATCGTGGGGTGTAGCAGAGAGCGGGAAGGGAATCGTAAAAATAATAAGGGATCATATCGGGAGAAGAAAAGGGTTGGGTAGATGGAAAGGGGTCGGCTTTATCTTTTGATTAGCCCGTCTGCGATCATTGAAGATATTAATTTGCATTTTTAAGCATTGGGAAACAAATATCAGTAAGGAGACCGACAAATGCACACCATGCATACGCATCCACATTCAGGCGCTAGACGCCAGAATGTAACATACACATACATTCATACACGCTTACATTCGCTAAAGATAGGGTGCCTGCTGTAGAACACTAACGGATTTGTTAGTGTCATAGTCATTTGTTAAGGTAGAAAGCTCTGTCCTCACAGCAAGCCCCACCATAGTGATATTATACAAAATTAAGATTAAAAACTGCCAGCTGTAGAACAAGCGCGTATATCGGTATATTGGTAAAACAGTAAGTTAGATCTCCACTACGACCGCGAACTATTGTGATTTTGTTACAGACTGGCTTGTATGTCTTGCAGACAATGGTTTACGTAATTAGATCCTCTATGGTGGCGCTTCTCGCAGTCCAATTCTAAAGTTGTGACCTCGATCTTCTCGGAGAGCTCCACTATAGAGACCTTTTACCAAACTAATCTTAGAAGCTGCTTGCTGTAGAACTAAAGGCAATAGTTACCTTCCCCTTTTTAAAATGGCTGCTGTACGAGTCAGGGTTAGAATTTTTAGGGTTGAGATAAGGTTCTTCGGTTTGAAATTCGTCATCAGCATATATTATTCTCTAGCGGGAACAGCAGCCATTTCAAAGCGGTAAAGGTAACAATTACCGAACAAAGTTTATCAAGCACCTTTCCCAGGCCGTAGTTTAAGAGTAAGTTTGATCTTCGCAGGGAGCCACACAAATGGAATCCTGAACTAAACTAAACTTGAAAGGCACCAATACATCTCAAACAATTGCTAAGGTAAAGAGTTCGATCCTCATTGTGTGCAATATCATTGTTGCCTTTTTCCACAATAAGCTGTTCTAGTAGCTACCTTTTCGTCTTTCTAAGGGCACCAGATGTGAAACTTAGTTAGGTTTACAGTGAGGACAGTTCTTGAAAGGGTAGTATCAAATAATGACCCGTTTCATTTGCATTTTCTTGCAAGCGTCAGGTTGTAACTAGTAATCATAACCCTTAGTAAATAGCTAAAAAAGATCACGTTCTCTTGTACAAACTGATTGGGTCACTTAGTGGCATAGATACGTGCGCATATCCCCACGCTTGTTTGATGCTTGTGTCCAGGTAAAAAAAATAACATGAATATATTGCTTGCCAAAAATGAGTACACCCCAACAACAAAAAATTAAAAGAGGTGTTTGAATGATGTGGAGTTTTGTCATAAATAAAACCTGATTGTGAAATGTTCCTCTATAAATAATAACATCTCACTATGTTTGGTTGAGAATAGAATTAATTTCTTTATGAAAAAAGGTGCACTCATTTATGAGCGAAATTATACACACTTTCCCCAACCCAATCCTCAAATCCCCCATCATGAGAGAAACAACTCATGACTAGATTTGAAAGCGAAAGTGAAAGTGGATACGCTTGGGGCGCGATTCCATTTTGATTGGCTGGTGGAGCGGGCGTATATCAAGCGTTGGAAGGCAACAGACGTGACAAAATCTAAATGAGAACATAACGACCTACGACAATAGGACGCAGAGAAAAGACACATCACATAAAATATTCAACTGTAGATCAAAGCATTGTACTGGGTTTTATTCAAAGGAGCGATTATAAAACGGCAAAATAATCAGATGCCAATAGCATTGCATCACGCTTTCACGTCAATAGGGTTAAATAATGGGAAGAACGGTGTTACATAAAGAGAGAGCAGCAAAGAATTATATTGCCATCGTTGTGACTAGCACAGTGATTATTACGGCCATAACTACTAATACTAATACTACTACAACAACAACAAAAATAACAGCAATAATAATAATAATAATAATGATAATAATAATAATAATAATAATAATGAGGAGGAGGAGGGGTATCTGGCATATCGTAGATGTGGCAGTGTAAATGGACCACAAAGTGGAAAGAAGCTGTTCCACCTTTTCTACTACTCTTCGATCTTTTCACAATTTTATTGTGCTCTTCTATTTTGCTTCTTCTTATCCCTCTCCCTTATCACTAACTTGTATGTCTCTCTCTCTCTTTCTCTTTATATATATATATATACATATATATATATAGAGAGAGAGAGAGAGTGAGAGACAGAGACAGAGACACAGAGAGAGAGAGACAGAGAGAGAGACTGACAGAGACAGGCAGATAGAAAGGGGAAGAAACCACTCATTAAGATCACTCCAGGCCATGTTTTTTTAAAAACAATGATAGATTGATAACATTAGGCGAAGGATATATAGTGAAAGTGCCAATTTTTATTACTTTAAATAACGTGTTTTGAAGCGACTGATTTTGATAGGTATAAACTTCTGATGACTTCACCTGTGATTATAATAAACAACTTCCCATATAAATACATATCTCTTTCACATACACTCTCTCTCTTTCTCTCTATCTCTCTCTCTCTCTCTCTCTCTCTCTATATATATATATATATATATATATATATATATACATACATACATATATATATATATATATATATATATGTATATGTATATATATATATGTGTATGTATGTATGTACATATATATGTGTGAGTAAGTTTGTGTACGTGTCTGCGTGAGATTTATATATATATATACATATAAATATGGATGTGTACGTGTGTGCGATTGCACTGTGCCTAATTTTAGTGTGTGAGTGTGTATATAATTGTGCATGACCAACACAAATAAGTTTATTTACAAATGCGTTTGTCTCTGCCAAACAAACCTGTATGTATAAATACTTCAGTCATGTTATTTTGAGTTCGACTCTGACTGAAAAAGAAAATGTTTCTAGATGACTAAATAAATAGATGAAAATTAAGATAAAAAACAAGGGAAGGGAGAAAGAGAGAAGGAAAGAAAGAAAGAAAAGGAAAGGAAGAAAAAAAGACATGCCTGGCTGCTGTATGAAAAAAAATCCACTCCGACTATTAAATCAACTGAATATGATTATTGCAGTTTATATCGGATATATACAGCATTTTAAAAAATTGCAAAAATATATTAGAACAAATCAGTTTATTTAACGGTTTATCAGAATGAAATTAACCCGAGCATACCTGTAAGATAATTTTTTGTAGATATGTGAAACTTGTCAGTTTGGCTCCGTTGGTAAGATAGTTAGCTAGGGTCGTGGATTTAGATATCAGCTGGGAAAGGCTTTAATCCATTAGAATGGAATAAGCCCTTGCATATTTCTAGCATATATCATTGTAGATATGTAAGATCAGGCTATTTAGCAAAGTCGGTAATAGACAGGACTACCAATCAGCTAGTCGTTATTTCAAATTACGGTTGGGGTATTTTTAACACTCCTAAATTTGGCAAGGATTGTTCTTGTCGTTCCTGTTCTTGTTACGATAGAAAACAAAGTCAATTTCCAGGTTTTGCCAGGAATTTGACCAAAGAAAGAGAAAAAAAGAAAGAAAACGAGATACTAGAAAAAAGAAGAAGAGAAACAATGAATGAGCTAAAAACAAACTGAAAGATGAATTTCACAAGAACAAAGAAAAGAGAAATCTATGAGATAATGAATAAATGAAAAGGAAGAAAGAAAAAACATCGTTTTAGTAAATGAAGCCCATTTTGTTTCCGGTGATCGCGTGTTAACGTGCTAACATTTCCTGTTCCAAATGTGACCACAAACAAGATCTCGCGATATCACCTTCAATTTTGGAACCATGCGATTAAGATGTCTTCTCATGCAAGACCTGCAAGGAGTATCAGATTTTAAATCGATGAATGTTTTTCATCAAAATATTTTTCACTGAGGTGATTAATCAAAATATAAAAACTGATACAAGAAAATTTACAAAGAATTTAAAAACAGACGACATTTGTTATCTTCTCTGTTTTCATTGACAAGAAATCTGAGGCTCGAAAGGAATGAAGGAGAAAGAAATTGTTTAAATTGAAAAGAGAAAGAAAAGGAGATGAAATGAGAAAATAAGTGGCAAGGAGAGAAATAATTGAATAAATTTGAAGAATGAAAACAAAACACCAGAAAGTGCCCATGTCTTGGTGATTTCAATGTACTGACAAAAAAGAAGAGGAATAACAATCAGTTCACATATTAATTCACAGCATAGGGTGGTAAGTGTAAATTTCGATTTTTCAATTTTGGGACTATTGTCTTGATATATGAGAAAATATCTCTCAATCGAAAAAAGAATTTTTGGGTCCATCCTCAAATTTAATCCCCCTTTAGCCCATAGTCCCGCTGTCCACAAAATGTTATTTAAGAATTCATCGAGATATTGTGTGGACAAAGATGAGTGGATGCAGGTTTGAAAAAAAAAATGAAAAAATATCACTCAATCAAGAAAATTCCTGGATCAGCCGCAAAATTTATTCAATTCCTCTGCTGTTCATGACCTATCTCTCCAGAAAGTTTATCAGAATTTATGGAGAACTTTTGGAATTATTGTGTTGATTAACAGACAGACAGGCATGAGTGAATAGACATACCTTTTCCAACTTTGTTAGCCGGGGGTAAATGAAAGATCAAATTAGATATAAGAGAGAATGAAGGATATCAATAATGAATTTTTGAAAAGATAGAAAGATAGATCAGGTTTGGCACTTGATAGAAACTGTTATGTGACCAACATCTTTTAGCAACTGGCTTTGTTGAGGATGATCAATCAAAAAATTGAAAAGGACTGATCAATGAATGAATCACCTTTTGTTGGGCGATAATCACTAAAAAAAGTCTAAATCATGAGAAAACAGGAGTAAATTGATCCACACAGACTATTCAAATCTATTCAGAGGGAATTTTGGAAAAAAAACAATAGATCTTTTTTATGTACACATGATAAGGAGCAAAGATATAAATCGTCTGCCTTCTAACTCCATTAGCGCAACCTGTACGTGATACATGTACATGTGATACATAGATGGCCAGTCAGCTCGATGTGCTGAGAACAAAAAATTGGAGCAAACTATGTTGACGGTTATGGTGACAATTTTGATTGAAGTTCGCAAAAAGAAAGAACAACTAAAAAAGTGAGAAACATGACCAGATAACAATATCTTCTTTGTCAGAAAATAACGCCATCATATAGAAGCATGAATCATGACAACAAATTTATATCATTTGGCGATCTTTCGGAAATTTTCACAGGATTTCTCCTTCAACTTGATTTAATTCAATGAATTGATATTTCTTACAATATATATATATATATATATATATATATATATATATATATATATATATATATATATATATATATATAATTATTGTGTCATCCACGGACAGCTGTTTCGATGTACTACATCTATTCAGTGGCTATAGACTTTCAATTTTACCATCCAGTACTGCGAGGCAGAATTGAAACCTTCATCTTTATAAACTTAGGAGTATTAAGACGTAGACGTAAAATTGTTAAATTTTTACAAAATCGATCATTTGATTGAAAAGTCTTCTGCTTTTATTGTGATGGGGGACCAAGCTTGTCAGACAGAATAAGAACAGAGAGCCTTGACTTATTTGGTTTCAAAATATGGCTGATGGATATTTTTTTAACGATAGATAGATAGATAGATAGATAGATAGATAGATAGATAGATAGATGGATAGATAGATCTGGGTAGTCACTCAGTAGAAATCGTCATGTGACCAACGTCTTCTGGTAGCATGCTGTCTTGGGATGATCAATCAAAAATTTGGGAAAAAACGGCGATAAATGAATGTTACTTCTCTTGCCTTTTGTTTGGCAGTGATCAGTAAAAAAAAAGTTTGAATCCCCGCCCTAAAAAAAACAACAAACAAGTGTGACAGCTGCCAGACACGAACTAAGTGATCAATTTAGCATGAATCAGTGTAAGATATGGACAACTCTGGGATTAGAACCCCTTGAGGCCTTAGGAATCACTCCCCTTTCCATAGGACTATACCTGCGAGGCAGAGAGGGAAGGAGCTCTGTCGACTGGATACCCGTAGGATCTCCATATGTGTCGGCCAAACGTGTGCCCAAGAGAAGTCATCTCGGTGACATACCACTCTCTCCCGATATAGAAGGCGACCTTCAAATTAGGCGGTTTATTCGGTTATAGAAACATTTGAAAACTAAAAGCATTTATTTGTCCTCAGTTGCGCCTTTTGGAATTTCAAATATTTGATTTTAGATTATTTGATTAGTCGTACACAAATGTTGGCGGGTTAATTGCTCTGTTTTTAAAAAGAAGCATTTATTTTGCAATTGGAAAATATTATTTTCTTTACGTTTCACTGGGTCTAAAGGCGTTTAAATCATGAAAAATCATGAGGTTAGTCGAAGCATAGAATGGTAGGGGCTGAGAAGAAGAAGAAGAAGAAGAAGAAGAAGAAGAAGAAGAAGAAGAAGAAGAAGAAGAAAGAGGAGGAGAGAAAGGAGAGAAGTGCAAAAAGAAGGAGTTGGAAGAGAAGAAAACTAGGAATCACGTCACTTGAATGAGTAGTGTTCTGAGGTTCATGCAAACATGTTTATCTTTTACATTTGGTTTAGTTCGATATAGACCCTATGATCAAGCGCTGACTTGTAAGAGTACGTACATATTTATGCATGCTTGAGGCCCCAAGGATTTTGGTTCTATACCAAGTGCAGTAAGTAACAAGACTGGCTGCTGCAGGATTGAACAACACCCGGCTTAATTATTATAATATATATAATCATTATGTGTGTGTGTGTGTACGTAAATAAGCCCTTGTGTGTTTGTATGATAAATTTGTTAATATCTAGTACTTGTGAATTTAGTTCAATCAGCCTCCTTGAAATCAGTCGGTTGTGAGTTCGAATCACGGCAAAGGATGTTACTCTTACATATCAGTTTACACCTTTGATTTTTGTGAGGATTGTTCTTGTTGTTATTATTCTTGTTACGGTAGAAAAATAAAGTCAACTCCAGTTTTTGAGTTTGACTACAACTCATGATGCCTACCGTGAAGGGATAAGCAAGCATGCGTAAACACACACACATATCTGGTGGAATGACTCATCACTAGAAATCCATGGCAACTTGTTGGCTGAGATAGTTGAGCCAGTGATTGCTATCAGTGTCCAAAAAGTAAATTTCAATTTTGAATTCTGATTTTCTATTAAATTGAGCCTTTTAGAGAAACAAGAGGCTTTCTGCGACGCAATTCGAATTCGAACTCGTATCGCCGATTTCGCTTTTGGCTTTCAGAAGCGTTACGCAACATAAGCCATACATAGTGTTAAGAGAGATTTTCCCGAGTATTTCGAAGGTACTGATGCATCATAGTACCCCCTTAGGAGGGGTTAAAAGAATGGATGAATCGATAGATAGATAGATAAATAGATAGATAGATAAATCGATCAACATAAGGCAAATTAATTTCTAATTGGTAAATAATGTTAAAATAATAAGATTAAAAGTATGGTGCTGTATAATTGAAAATTATGCCGTGCATAAAATGGAAGTTGCAAAACGGAAAGTAATAACGGGATGTTGAAATGTACAAATTGGCAAGTATAAATAAATGATATTGTTTAGTTCAAGTTGATCTCCGGATCAGGAATATTTAGGCTCTAATTGTTCGAATTTAAAACTAAACAAACCTAGTTCAAAAGTTAGATGATGCAATTTGGCTTACGAAATGGTTTATACGATCATGTGAGATTCACGTAACCTGTTGTCACATAGTACTTATGATTTCATATTGTAAGATCTACGAATTACTTTGATAAAATAGGTATCGATAACAGTGAGAAATACATCTGACGGAATCTCTCGTCAGACCTTTTCATAAGGGACGTGCTGGTAAGCACTTCGACCGCTTTTGCCCCATGGGTGTGGTGCCACCCCGAAACCGGAAATCCGATTGTTGGAGCCGTGTCTCTCATGTTCGAGAATGTATTCACTCAATAGTATTAAGCAACTGGTAACCACTTAGCAGAAATTCAACTTTTGACGACCAACATAGATTGCTTGACTGGCCTTAGAAACTTGAGCTAACACAGAAAAACAATAGATTATAAAACAACTTCTCTTGTTCCTTTAGAATGAACAATCCCCGGCAGTGCATCGTACAAAATAAAATGAATAAAACTGCTAGCAATTTAATATGATCTGAGGTCCATTCTTCTTCGTGCGATCTGCTACGAAAGTATTTTCTTCACAGGTTGAAGACACTGATGACCAGAGGCAATTGACGCTGTGGAGAGATAAATTACGCAACACTCAATCGTCTATATTACTTCTTCATCACCATAGCCATCATCTGATTTCTGACAACGTAACAACAGAAAAGTTCTTTATTACATTTCTACAAATATTAGGTCGATTCAAATATATCATCATTATAGCCGTTATAAATCCACAGTTGGACAAAGACCTTTCCCCTCTCCTTCCATAACGAGCGTGATTTTGCTAACCATTGTCATGTCTTACCAGCAAACTTTTCTGTTTCGTCTCTCTGTCCTGTCTCTGGTCTTTAATTACTACGTGTGGTACCAATCGGTTAACCTTTTGCTTCATCTGTTGTCCTTACATCCTTTACATTAATCTCTGAGTTGTTACTCAAAAGTTTGAAAAATTAGAACTGCACCCGTGAGTCGAAAGTAGTACGGACCATTACCACTACTCCTTGTAAGCAGTACTCTTTGTGAGTCAGTGTGCAGACATCAGGCAAGACACTACTTCGAATCAATTTTGGTGTAGGTGTAGTTTTTTTAACTAGTAACAAGTAAAATATTCCTAGCTTTGCTAACAATATACTCAGGAGAGGAAATCTACAGCTCAATGGTATTTGAAAAAAACAAACTCTGGGGTGGGGGGCCTGAAGCCACAATCCCAAGCACTTGACCAAATCTTCCGCTCAGAAACTCTTGAGAGCCATTTTTTTTTATATTTCATTTTAGCAATTTTCTTTACACGATGTCCAACCGTTCCCCTTTAGCGGTATCTTTATGTTTCACCCCTATATTTTGCGTATGTCTAACGTGCTCCTCTTTTCCCAAACCGACCCCTTCGTGGTCTTTGTGTTGCGATCCCATTTTCAGACGCTCCTATCTATCCCCGACCCTTTCGACGTAAGATTTTAGTTCCCATAGCCAGACGGACAGACACTGTCAACCAAACTGTCAACCAAAACCGTTACCAAAATTGTCTGTATTCTTCAGTTTTCAAGTGTGCTATGTACGTATGTTTCATTCGGAGATAGAGGGCTGAACATTTTCAGTGATCCAACAAAAAGGCGAGAGAAGTAACTTATTCATTGATCATCCCCTTTTCTAATGTTTTAATTGATCACCCCAACACTGCATGCTGCCAA
The DNA here is from genome assembly GCA_963457665.1 of Thysanoteuthis rhombus. NCBI lineage: Eukaryota > Metazoa > Mollusca > Cephalopoda > Oegopsida > Thysanoteuthidae > Thysanoteuthis > Thysanoteuthis major. The sequence goes on along the minus strand of OY735227.1, from coordinate 17,277,717 downwards.
GTTGGTCACGTGAAGGTTCCTATTGAGTGACTCAACACGACCTTCTTTGCTTACTATTTAAATCGAACCTGGGCTCGAACTCATATCGGAATCAACAGCGCCTGGGGACTCCCATCAACTATCACAGAAAAAAAAATTCATGCTTTCATATGGGTATGGATTAACTCATTCATTGTCATGTCATTCCAATACAGTTTTTATTTCTGTTGTGACCTTCCCCTTCAGTCTTCCCTTACCCCGTTCCGACGACCGGGCCCTAAAATCCAATACCATCATCATCATCGATAGCACCATGATAACCTCAAGTGGAAGATTCATTAAACCTCCCCCACGCCCCGATTTTCTCTCTTTCGTTTTTCCACTCGGGGCGTCCAATACCTTGAAACCATTTCAACATTTTCCAATCTGTTGAGTCATCAGGGTCGGCATTACTCAAACTATTAAACACGCATGCGCAGAATCGCACGCCTGCGCAAACAAGCACAAACATATATAAGCGCTACTTCGATTGGATTCACTCGCTTAATTTCTTATACTGCTCCTGACATCGCCCAATCGCAGAAATGATCAAACAAATACATATATATATATACACACACACACACATATGCACACACATACATACACACACACACACACACACACACACACATATATATATATATATGCTAGATTTGACATGTATGTGTAAGCATCAGCGCCTGTGAATGTGCATTTCCTATCCTGCTCTATGCGATAACATAGATCTCCCTCAAAAACGATCAAACTGATATATATATATATATATATATATATATATATATATATATATATATATATATATACCAGATTTTACGTGTGATTTCGAGCATCCACGTTTATACATTTCCTATACTGTTCCTTGCAATAAAGTCCCTCACTTACAAGAATGATTAAGCAAATATATATTTACATATATGTATACATATATATATATATATATATATATATACTGCTCCTCCAAATAACGTCACTCACCTACACGCATGATCAAACTTTGATTCATATAAATATATATATATATATATATATATATATATATATATATATATATATATATATATATATATATATATATGTGTGTGTGTGTGTGTGTGTGTTTGCCGAATTAGACTTGTAAATTTAAGCAATTGCTGCTGTGTGTGCATACTCTTCAAGAGGAACACAGTTCCTTAAAGGGAAGATTGGAAGAGAGTATAAGGGAGTGAGAAGGACAGAAAAAGAAAGAGTAGATCACTTAAGAGTTTGCTGTTGTCTGTCATTACTTTTCATAAAGTTGTATACATAGAGGTTTACGGATGAGTCATAATAATACACTTATTTATTCATAGATATTCGGTTTTTAAATCCTCTAGCGAAAGATGTGTAAAATTTTCTCATTTATTACCTCGATTAAACAAACTTTGAGAAAGACGGATCCAATAAACACGCCCCCATATCCTTACCCCACTTTTTAATGCAGAGGAAGTCATTTATTATAAATGCGTAACTCTAATGCAAAGTCTAGGGTTGACTTTGTTTCCCTAATGTAACAAGAACAACCCTAGCCTAAATGGGGTTGTAAACCGATGTGCAAATCTAAAATTACCCTACTGCGATTCGAACTCATGATCAGCTGATTGTCTTACTGGCTGTGCTAAACTGACAAGTCTTTAGTATTGACGAAAAAATTGCCGTTTAGCAATGCGCGCTTATTTCAGTCTAATAAATAAATACGTTTTTATAAAAAAAAATATTTTTCTATTTGTTACACGTACAGTATAAAAGTTGCAGTATTCATATTCAATCTGGATAGAAGTGGAGTTTTCTACCCTGTAGCTGTCAGTCATGTCACAAATAATATCATCAAAATGCTATTGTTAACCTGCCTGTCCAAAACATTTATTTCAAGTGATTACTATAAGCTGTTTCCTCTGCTCTTCTTTCCTTAGTGATTCCAGCCGGTTTTTGTTATCAAAACGATTTTTCCAAACTGATCACAATAAACTGCTTCTTTTGTATTTGTACCCAAAACAATAATCATGACACTAGTATCACAAGCCCGGGATTGTGAGTTCGTGCCACATTGTCTACTCTTAAAATGTGGCCTTGTGCTAAAATTTGCTCTGCGTAACGAATATAATTTTGCATACTTCTTCCAGCGTTTACGAGAGAGGTTATTATTTTCTGCTGTAACTGTTTCCAATAAATAATCCACTCACCATTATGCTTCAAAAATCACTCTGCACATTATACCACGGAGGTAATGGCTTGGGACGGGACTACAGGTAGATGAGATTAATTCATCATCAAAACTTATTCCTAAGTATTTCTAGTTTAAATACTTTGTACTGTGCTCTAGACTGGATATATTAACTTGTCCGTACCATGCACGCTATATTCTAAAATATTGCTCAAGTGTGGAGTAGTTATGAAATAAAACAAAACTGGTTCATATAATCATAAATGTAAATAGGTCTATTTAATCACCCAATAAAAAATGCCACGTGACCAACGACTTCTGGTAGGATGCCATGCTGGTTGATCAATTAGAAGATTTGAAAAAAGGGTGATCAATGAATAAGTTACTATTCTCTTCTGTTGGGCGGTGATCATTAATTGGAAATAAACAAGTGCAAATGCTGCCGGACGCAAAATAAGGGACCAAATAAACGTAAACTTACATTGCTAATTGCACCCCATAAAAGTTATTTTAGAGGGAATTTTTTTAGAAGGTTTTTAGCCTGCTTGGTGGCAAAGATAATTTCCCATTTCCAATCAATGCCTGTGATCGATCTTTGCACCTGGGTAAAAGACTCGATTTTGAATACAGATTTTTAATGCAGGCATGCCATCTTATCTGGAAATATTGACACAATACAATCTTCCTACTCCAATTATCCTGTGTTGATGTTGTATTAAGTTCAACTTGGCATACAAAAACTATGCCGGCTTAGACCAACAAGCAATACTCAGTCCTAGTATCATGTTACTTTGAGCTCTGAGGTTGGCGTCCACATATTTTATCAATATTCTTTTGACATTGGTCATAGGACATATATCTTCCCAACGATTCACCAGATCTCTCTATCTAACGGTTGCGATGCAAATATCTCCTGAAGTGGTTTAAATCGTAACCTCACCGTATTTTTTGCTGGCCACAGTTTATGCATTTGATCTCTGGGGATCCATGTTGTGAGACATGATGTCTAGGGTTGAGAAAACTCAATAACATTGGCCTGTGAGATTAATTTTTTTTGAAAATTACTCTGCAGCATCCAAAGGAGTAGCTGAAGGGAGTTAAGGGGGCCATTCAATCCGCCTCCGGGGCCCCAATGGAAAGGTCTCCCTAAATCTTTATAGATAGTAATTCATCCACATTTCTACTGAAAAAATCTTGATGTTGACCCATCAAAGGATTCAACCCCAAAGCCCCCAAATCCTCTTCCGGGATCGCCATCATCTGCCTCGTCTCGTTCTCTTTAATCTCGGTCACGTGCCTAATACGCTTTAAGGGGAAAAGCCAGAAGTCATAGAGGGCTAACCTGTACTGTAAGAGACCAAGATGATGCAATGTTTAGAGAAATACATTACATTTCTCACTGCCGACTTAGTAACCCCACGCGAAAGTGTGTGACTTTTAGGGCGTAGTAAGGTCCTGTCCTGCATTTTGCAAAATATATATATATATCAAGGCTGCGTAACCGGTTTTCTAGATATTCAATATGTCTGAATATTTCCATGGTTTCTGAAACCAGGTAATATTTTGGAACGAAATCAGTGGGAAATTGTGATTGTTGACAGTTTGTTGAAAGTTTGCACGCTGTAATCTTATCAGATAGTTGGTCATTTGCTCAGTTTTTGAACTCTGTGTGAGTTCGGATGTGGAGATCTCCTAAGTAAAAATTTTGTTTGGACCACCTGCATCCCACAAACCTCTATGAAAAGAATCATCTTCTTGCACAGATAAACATCGATGAATATTTCCTCTCTCAGAATGAATGTGTGTTTCTCAGAACAGAATATGCTGGGTATATCAGTTTATTAAGGCTGAAGCGCTATTTCAAAAATAGCCACCAACCATCGCCAAAAATATATAAAAGAATCTAATGACCAAGTCAATCTTCTGACATAGATTTTATTTAATAAGACTTGGCCATTAAGGGTCGGTAAATGCGGAGAAAAATCTGAAAACTGACGTTTGGTTCGTGCTGTCAATGAGGTCTGGTCGGATATCCTACGAGAGAAGATAGCAGATCTGATGAATTTAACCCGAGAAAGAGTTAAAATCTGCAAATGACAAATCAACCAAATTCAATTTTGCATAATAATGTTTAGATCAGTGAATCCAAAATCGGGGGTAATTACCCGCAAAGGGGTAATTTGAGGTTTTTCAATTACTTGTTATCATTCCACTTACATCTTTTTCTATACTGGAATCTTTCTTTTCAATGATAATATATTTGACTTACCAAAATGCTCTATTGATTTGTTTGCTTTTGCTCGTGTGTAATGAGCGTTACTACAATTCTGGAAAAAAAATTAGAAACCACTGGTTTAGATCGTTAAATAAGGGCTGCATTTTTTTTCCTTTGTAATTAAATTTTTATATCATTTTACTTCTTCCCTTGAAACATTTAAAGTATATTGTGTTTATTTTTTTCATGAATTTTTTTGCACAAATTAGAGGGGACCTTATAGGCTGGGGCATATTGTACAGTGAAAGATGCGAGGTATGTTTTATTTATCTATTTACACACACACATGCACACACACACACACACACACACACCCATATATATATATATATATATATATATATATATATATATATATATATATATACATATATATATATATATATATATGTGACCGTGGGTGAGTGTGTGTGTACCTAGAGAGATGGAGGGGTTCCTGTCTTTTTCCCAACGTATTTGTTTTTGAAGGTGGGGCTGACTCACCATTCAATAAATTCTGTTTTGTGTGTTGCTACAAAGCAATGCATCCATGAGACAGTTTAGTCACTTGCCTTTCCGCATCTTCGCAGAAAATGTACACACAGGAAGAAAGAGAGGGTGGAGAGAGAGATAGAGACAGAGACACTATATATATATATATATATATATATATATATATATATATATATATATATATATATATATATATATATATATATATATATATATTTATATATATATATATATATTTATATATATATATATATATATATATATATATATATATATATATATATATATATATAAACATTTATTTCCAGCTCTACTCTTAAGCAACTTAACTTCAATATTAAAAAGCTGTATGTATCGAGCATCCTATGAAATAAATCCATTACATATCAGAAGTTGCTTTATGTTATTAATATATCATTATATTATGTTATACTGCTAACCTGATCCGTACCATATATATATATATATATATATATATATATATATATATATATATATATATATATTGATAAATTCTTATAACCAGTGAAATAGTGTTTAAAAAAGAAAAGAAAGGGAACGCAGGGCTATCTGCTCTTGTGATCCGATGATCAAAACAAGCTTCCAGAGCAGGATTTTTTCACACATTATTTCAGTATATTTTACGTGCACTTTGATTCAATATATGTGACTATGATGCACCATTTCAATCAACAGATGAACAGAATGAGAATTTTAGTATCATATAGATATACGGATGAAGGAAGGCCGTGACCCTCCCCGCAAAGGCAAGGGAATGCTGTTACTACACGTTCCCACAGCTTTGCACCTCTACTTATAGCTGAATAAAACATAATAAAGCATATAATTGTAAGGACACACACCTTACCAGTATGCTCGATTTGTACACCAATAAGCACACTGACATATACATACGGATGAATATATATATGTTTGTGTGTGTGTGTGTGTGTGTGTGTGTGTGTTCATTTCACACATAACACATTTATTTTTCAACATAATCTTCTTCTTTGTCAATGCACTTGAACAAACGCCTCTCCATTAATCACGTGGATTAAAAATCAGAATTCAGCTAATAAATGTACCAGTATATATATATATATATATATATATATATATAGAGAGAGAGAGAGAGAGAGAGAGAGAGAGAGAGAGAGAGAGAGTCAGACAGACAGACAGACAGAGGGGGGGGGAGACACATATGAGTCGCCTTCTTACATGCGTACAAACCTTTGTACTTATCTATGCGAATGCTAATCTTCGTAAATATAACTCTGAGAGTGCGTGTGTGTGAGAGAGAGAGAGAGTAGGTGTGAGTGCATGCATGCGTATGCACGTGTGTGTGCGTGTGTATGTGTGGTAAAATCAAGCAAGGAAGTTCATACGTGAAAGTACCTGTTCAATCTTCTAACCACGTATACAGCCGCAAGCAAACATACATTCTTCCATTTAAAATACACCCAAGCCCCATTTAAGGGATCAGCGCACATACAAAAGCTGTCAGAAGACATGTTCTTTCGACCCCGTATTGAACGCTATTTTTTTGTATCTTATTTTCTATGAGACGAGACATGTTTTGCCGGAAGTGCTTCCAGTCGTAGAAGCATCGAAATTATGTCGTTGAAATGCAGGTCTTGGGAAAATGAAGAAATTGTTGAAAGGAGGATCGCTAGCATGATTAAGATAGATAGATAGATAGATAGATAGATAGATAGATACATACATACATACATACATACATACATACATACATACATATAGACGGGCTGGGTTTGATAGATATGAACAGGCTATAGACAGATCGATAGATAGATAAGTATGATCAGAATGAGTTAGATATTAACGGATTGGGTCAGATAAATATGAACAGACTATAAAACAGATTGATAAATAGATAAGTATGAACGGAATGATATAGAAAGATAGATGGTTTGATTATGTTATTATTATTAACAAAATTAAATAGATAGATAGATAGATAGATAGATAGATAGATAGATAGATAGATAGATGGATGGAGCAGAAAGGAACCAAACGCAGCGTCCACCTCTACCATATTGAAGTGCAATGACTCTCGAGAAGCCATTTTTTGTCTCGGCTTTTCGAAATGCGGGCTAAAATGAAAATTTTTCTTCGAGAACGGAAATTCTCAGAGTGAAAACTTTTGCGATAAAAAAAAAATTCATTCAAGGATTAGTTCGTTCGGCAGATTTTTTTTTTTTTTACTCATTTGAATCATCTCAATGTTCGAATGCAAGGAAGGAAGGTCACCATTATGATGGTTTGAGAGCAAATTTTCCCGATTTTGATGATTGGAACGAGCGAAAGCGGTTACAATATCCCTGAACTCGATGCCGAAATTTGGCAACATTTGATTGCTTGAAAAACCAATATCGATGATTATTTCGATCGCACATGTGTGATAATATCGCCTTTTGCATAACTCAGCCTTTCGTGATCAAACTGAACGACTAATTAGGGTGACTTGTATAGAGATGGATTGATCATTAAATTGTAATTGAGGCATTATGGGCGGGGTTATTAGGTGCTCCTCCCCTCAGTGCGTCTGCCAGGGTGCATATCGCGTATGCATTCCCTTGACGGAAAAGTGCAGGCAGAATTGGTCCCTGGCTGTTGCGTCGTGTATTTGATCATCATGGTGGATTGCTGGGTTAGTGAGGCTCGAATTAGTGTAGCCATTACTGGGTTGTGTGTCTTGAATCGTTGAGGTCTACTGAAATAAATATTCTCTACGCAATGACTATGAATTGGTTTACGAATAAAAGAAGTCAGAACTTTGCATCGTAAAAATCAGTTTTTATTTACCATTTGATACTAGCACTGCTCGTCTCCTAGATTCTTTTCAGCGGTCCAAGTAATGATACAACTCTTCGTGGAAAAATTTAACTCTTGAAATGGAGACATCGAGATTTAGGTGTGGACTTTTCAAAATAATTGTACCATTTACAACTACTTATGTGTGAGGCAGGGTTGCTGACATTGGTAGCCAGCAAAACGAAGCATCGATCTCGATTGGTTTCCAAAGACGGCATGAGAATTACACTTTCAACAAGAATTCCCAAAATTGTGGGTGATGAATTAAGAACAAAAGTCTCATTGATTGATGTGTTCTCTTTGAAATAACATTGTTATGTGCTGTTATTATTGTTGTTTTAACTTGAAATCGTATTGTTAAAGATTGTATCTTGAATCTTACTCCTTTGTCGGTTGCTTTATCATTTCAGAAGAGTGAACGTACGGAACTGAACAATGTGATTTTACATTCGGAAAGTTGTCAGGAGATTAACAAGATGAAAAGGTTGGGAACCCCCATACTGTTCTCTGTTCTAACCTTTGTTTATCATAAATCAAGAATAAGTGGGAAAGAGAAGAAAAAGGATGGAAGATATGAGGAGAATGAATCATCATCATTATCAGTCTTTCTACGTCCCTCGTTGGACAAAGACCTTCCCAAGGATTTGCCACACTTCACTCTATCATGAGTGTCGTGAAGCCAGCACATTCTGAATTTGTCTAGCTAGACTCTCCATCTAATATTCTGCCGGCCTCGTTTGTGCATGTGATCTCAGGGGATCCATGTCGAGTCACAATGCCCATCGGTTGTCTGCCATTCTTGCAACATGGCCAGCCCACTGCCATTTAAGATTGTTGATGGATTCTATGATGTCCCTGACTCCTGTCTTTTCCCGGATGTACTGTGCTGTCTTGTGGTCACTTCATTTGAGGCCCTACATAATTTTTTCATGTGCACGTTGCATAGTTCTTAATTTGCAGGTCTGTGTCTTGGTTAGGTTCCATGTTTCACTTCCATAAGTGACTGTTGGGAGAATGCACTGGTTATACACCTTTCTTTTTAGGATTAATGGGATCTTCTTATTTTTGAAGGTTGGGCTTATTCTGCCAAAGGCTTGCCATCCTAGTGTGATTCTTCGCTTGATTTGATTGTCATAAAATGTAACGTTTGTAGATACAAACGAGCAAAATTATTGTGTCTAATTTCAAATTTCTAACAATCATTTTTCTTGACAGAAGCTTTTTGATTTTTTGATTTTTTTTTTTTTTTTGCAGTTTCGTTTTGACGGGTTTATCAATAACATCTAGATTCTACAGAATCATGATATTTCCAGACGTTTTTTTTTTATTACTTCACTTCAGATGTTCTTGTGGAAACGCCAGTGATGTCAGAAACAGAATTTATCCTCACTATATTTATTATTCAATGGATTATTATACACGACTCAAGATTTTGACACTACAATTGTTCAATTATTGATTACGATGAATTTTTACTTTTTTCGATCATTTTTTTCGTTCCTTCTCCTATCCGTAACATCTTTTAAATCACACCCTTCTCAATCTGTCTTCTTCTTCTTCTTCTTCTTCTTCTTCTTCTTCTTCTTCTTCTTCTTCTTCTTCTTCTTCTTCTTCTTCTTCTTCTTCTTTCATTCATTCACTTTTCTTTATTTGAAACCGATAAACAAAACTGTCAACCTTGGTTTCTTCAGTTCCCGAGTTGGTTTGCCTGACTGGCTGGCTGGCTATGTGTGTATCACACTTACAGGCCACACCAATGGAGCTAGAGGGCTGAAAATTCAAACATTTACTCCTTATTATGTCTTGAAGAAAATATTTTTGTCACACGAAAATTTATCCGCTAGATAGGTTCTCAGAGAGGGGTCCAAATTGCAATGTAAGTTTATACTGAATCAGTCCCTTCATTCGTTTGTTTTTTGATATTCCATACTTTTTTTTACGGATCACTGACCAAGAAAAGGTGAGAGAAGTAACTTATTCATTTATCACCCCTTTTTCCATCTATTTTTTTCACAACGCCTATTGTAGCATCATGATAATAGACGTTGGTCACTTGACGATTTCTATTGAGTGAATAACCAGACCTGAATATTAATTTATTTATTGTCAAACTGCTAATATTGAGTCTTATTAGCGTTTGTAAGAACAATGAAAATGACTTTGCCAAAAACCAATGACGTCAGGACATCACGAATAAGAGTTGCGTACGCAAAAACTGATGACGAATTCACTTTATCAGTTCTGGTTGACTTCTATTGTAGGAACTTCTAATAAAAGAGTTTAAGTTGGACAATTTTGTGTGCATAGATGAATTCTGTTTTTTTTACCTTTTAGGTTTCTTTGAAGCAAGTTTGACCTTAACGTTATCAAGCTTGTACTTTCTTTTTATTTAAATTCGATTACTCATTTTTATATCCATTGTCTTTCTTTCAATTCCTTTTTTTTAAACTTTTCTTGCAAATGTATTTTCTTTCTCAATCTCTGTTCTGTTTTCCTCTTTGTTCCTTTCCTTTTTTCTTTTTTCTTGCATTTTTCTCTTTATTTACTTTCATTCAGTCATCTGTAACCTGTTTCAAAACTTTCTCTTTCATTACATCAATTTTTCTGGTCTCTTTCTTTCATTCCCTTTTCTTTTTTCTTCTTTTTTGTATCTTTTCTTTCCTTTCATCATTATTATTAGCTTTTTCAATCTTTTTTCTCTCTTCCTTTTTTCCAAGTCCTTCTAATAGCCATTTTCTGTATCCGTAACGATTTTTCCATCTTTACGCTTTAATTCCTCTTTTTTCTTTTCTTTTTCTCCAATTTTTATCTTGATGTCTCTGTTTATTTAGACTTTTTTGTTTTCTCCGTTGAGAAATAAACGCCTCTATCCGACCAATCACAATTACTTCGCCACATGAACAATTTGAAAAGAAAAAAAGATATCTTATCTCAGGATTCTCTATTCACAATAATTTGACTTTGATTGTTTTTTCCTTGCCTCCAAAAGTTATCCCTTGGTATAAATGTAAAAGATGTTAAGAAAAAACACATAATATTGAAAATCTAAGAAGTGACGTTCAGATATTTCCAACCGCATTTGAAGTTTCAATATTATCTCCAATACAGAAAGAAACCATCAACCAAGACTGTCATAAAAACAGTCAACATTGGTTTCTTCAGTTTTTAAGATATTCTATTATCGTACGTACATACTGTACCAATGGATCAATAGGGATGAAAAATTAAACATTTACTTCTTATGGTTAGAAAAAAACTTTCTTTTTTCCTCGAAATAGGTTTTATATAGGTTTATGCTAAATTGGTTCCTTAGTTTTCTTCCGGCAGTATTCACACTTGTTTTTTGTTTTTGTTTTTAATTTAGACTATTTTTCAGTGATCACTGCCCAACAAAAGGCGAGAGAAGTAACTTGATCACCCCTTTTTCCATTTTTTAATTGATCACCTGAGCAGACCATGCTGTCAAATGACGTTGTTAGTGTGACTGTTTCTATTGAATGACTGACTAAACCTTTCATTATTGAAATTTTCTTCCTAACTGATCCAATCGAAATCTCTTACCTCTGACACGACCCAAATTTTGTTTCTAACCTTAAACCGAATCTATGGCTGCGTCAATCACCGGTTGAATGAGAAGCATTCCTAAGCAGAAGAAGTAGGTAGCGTCTACATAGAATTGGAGATAAAATTGAATTAAAAATGGTTGTACGTCATCCCGATATCTAAACATGGATTAACCCCCACTTGATGTGAAAAAAATGAAAACTCCAGGAAGAAAAAACCCTAATTTCCCTCTAAAAACACAGGGGAAATATGTAATATGAAGAATCTTCACTGGGCGAAATTCCAGCTTTTACGAAAATATAAATTATATATATATATATATATATATATATATATATATATATATATATATATATATATATATATATATATATATTAAAAAAATCAAACTTATTTTGTGTCACTCCAGTCATCTATTTCCCAATATCCTTAAATGCAATTTATGTAGTTTTCTTCAGTGCTTTCCCCCTATTTCATTTATACTTGGTTATTTCCCAATCTGTGTTTTCCACATTGTATATGAAAAAGTTTCCACCATTCGTGGAGGAGCCTAAACAGGGCAGAAACATGAACTTGTTTGTTTGGTGAATCTTTACTCTATTATATATAAAGCTCCACTCTAAATCAACTTAATGTGGAATGTATTGAGCAATTTATGAAATAAACCCATCGCACATCAAATATTGTATTATATTATATTGCATTCCTGAACTGTATTTTATATATATATATATATATATATATATATATATATATATATATATATATATATATATATATAAAATACAGTTCAGGAATGCAATATATATATATATATATATATATATATATATATATATATATATATATATATATATATATATATATTGGATGGATAGGTTATATCTGATATAAAGGTGAATTTTTTATATAGACAGTGTGGAAAACACTGGTCAGGTGAATTGGCATTTATTCATGGACGTCTCGTAGGGAATGACCCCACATCATCATTGAGATGGGGAAAAATAAAGAGAAGGCGTATCGGAGCTGGAGTTATCTATGCTGTGAATGGGCGGAATGTGACTGTGGATGGCAGGATTTCGTTGAGATGAAGGTCCATATATCTGTCATCATGCTATTTATGTTCAATAGGAGATAGGCAAGTACGTAAAGGTGTGTTCCGTTTGATTTTCTGTGAGAGGGAAATCTGTGTCCTAAGTGTGTGGTGAATGAATACCAATTCACCAAATCTGTGATTTTTCATTGTAAATGAATTTTTTTTTAAGTTTTTACCATACATACATATACAATTGTTATGAAGTACTGGATATATATGATCCGGTAGAATGATTACAAATTGCGTTATTTTATGTTGAAACTCTTATATATTCATAATCATTCTATCGGATCATATATCCATTTCTTAATAACAAAATTGTTATTTTGAAAGGAACAAACAGGGTATACATACATACATACATACATATGAAACTACCCCAGTTGTTACACGGAGAATAAGTCTCCCTGCCTAGACAGCGTGATTTGAATAAACCGTTAGAGAAAAATTGGACTTCTGCAGGAATCGAACCTGGGACTGATAAGGCATCCGCTTTAATGTAGCATAGCTCACAACCATTGTACAAAACAACTGACAGAGGTAGAAATATACAGCTGTAGAGTGTAACAACTCCGTTACAAAACGTATATTGTCTTTCCTAGCAAGAAAGAATACAAATAACAAAAATTGTAAAAAAAAAAAAAGAATTGCAAGAGTTTGTGAACCTGTGCCTAAGCTCAGAGCATTTCTTGCAAAACATCTCCTTTGGAGGGTGAATATTCGATGTGAAACCTTGACATAATTTCTCGATCGGAAACCACAATATAAGACTGACATGAAATAATGGTTTGGCTTCGCAAGCAAAGATTTTGGGGGCGAAATTTCCTAGCAGTAGACCCATAGACGGCGGGACCTATGTGTGAGATAACCCTCCAGTCTAATTATTGGCGTTTCAAAAAGCGACAAATCAAAAAATAATCCCTGAGTATCCAATGGAGCTTGGAGATGAACTTGAGGATATTTCTTAAACCTTTCAACGAATAATTTGAGATAATTTAAATCGATGTAATTTCATCAATTTTTTTATCCCTAATTTTTAGTTGTACATGGGATGCCTATCTGAATACATAATCACCATCATCATCATCATCTGCAGCCTTTTAGCATCTGTCGTTGGACATAGACCTTCCCGAGGAATCACCAGAGCTCTGTGATATGGGTGTCGTGGAGCCAATACTTTCTAAACTTTCCTATTTCGTTACGCCATCTTATATTTTACCGGCAGCAGTTTTGCATATGATCTGTGGGGATCTATGTTGTGAATGGGGATGCCCATCGTTTGCCTGACATTCTTGCAACGTGACCAGCCCATTGACACTTGAGTTTTCTAATGGATTCTATGATATCCCTTACTCCCGCTCTTCCTCTAATATAATGGGCTAGTTTGTGATCTCTCCATGTGATTTCGAGCATGACTGTCCCATGTGCATATTGTATGGTTCTTTGAAGGCCAATCTTTTGATCATATTCCATGTTTCAGCTCGATAGGTGACTATCGGTAGGATGCATTGGTTGTAGTTTCTTCCTTTTAAAAATAATGGAATTTTATTGTTCTAAAAGGTTGAGCTCGCTCGATCGAAGGCTTGCCATCCTAAAGTGATTCCTCACTTGGTTTCTTCTTCTTTTGAGAATCCGATGGAGATTCATGGAGATAGATGTTGTGGTCTACTTTATCCAGTTCTGCCTCTCCGATTTTGATTGTTATACATAACATTTGTTCGTGAGTATTCCAACTTTCACCCGATAAATGCTGACAAAATATTGTTGGAAACCGCTGCTTTACATCGTCAAGGGTGCCTCTGTGAGTTTACTGCAAGTGGAGGAGAAGGAACCAATGCATTCACGCGTGTGTGTCTTCGAGAGTTTGTTGAGAAAAGGTGGCTGTTCATAAAAAATCCATCTCAGTCGCATTAACATGTAGCAGGCGATGGAAAAGTGAGTCATAGATTTTGCTCTGTAATATTTCATTGACGTCTGACAGGTATTGGCAGGTAGTGACAGAGACAGATTTTGCATCAAAACGTCTGGCAGGTTGTGATAGGGATCGAAAGTACAGCCCCCGAAAAAAAGAAAAGACAAGAAGGAAGTGGAATTAGAAGGGGCACAGATTTCGACCTCAGTTGTTTAACATTTGAGTCGTGTTGATTTGGGCTTAGTTATGTACCTTTACGAATCAACACGTTGAACGTATAATATCTAATACGATGGCCTGAGTTCCTGAACAGTGTTAACGCCGGTAAATTTGCATTTAACGCAGGTATCCGTGCAAATTCTAAGAACATCATTTAGCAGTCCCCAGGAAGGCAAAAGACCTGAGGCTGGAAACAAACAGTTCTAGAGACAAATTGTGCGTTTCAAAGCGTATGATCAACAAGTACCGTCTTACTGCTAGCGGAAAGATCTAATAGTCTCCATGCTAATGGTTTGCTAGTGGCAGTGTGACTACGAAGGCCTTTTTACAGCTTCCTGGAAGGCATTCATCTGTCTCTTTGTGGACGTGGTTGGTAATGGGTTGGCAAATTTTGAATTGCATTTTCTCGCTTGCGTGAGCCAAATCTCGTTAATTGACGAGAACTTATTCTACCTCTCTTTCATTACTATTTATGGCTTCTTCCACTTCTACAAATCTTCCGGCTCAAGTCACGTCTTCATTTAGGAGTTTGAGCTGGCATTGGTGGGTAAATAAAAAAATACTTCAAATTTTTTTTCTCAGTTTTGTTTGCTTATTGTTTGTTTATAGATTTGCATTTATTTATATTTTCTCGTAGAGATTTTATTGTTAGTTCAGCTTTTCTTTCGAAATGATTGAGGAACATAATCGAAGGTCATGAAGGCCAAACACTCGTCAATGCAATTAATTGATCTCCCCCATGACAAATACAATCATAAGGCAAATAAAGACAATTCCAAGAGGAATATGTACAAAAGATTTAAGATAACTATTTTACTAAACTTATTGGAAACCGTCAACTAAAACTGTCGACATAGGCTCCCATGAAAACTGAAGGAACGTATCTGGTTGGCTGATTATCTATGTAGGTGTCGAGAAGAAAAATTTAGTTTGTACCCGGTTTATGCTTGTTTTTGTTTCTTCTAACTCAGACTTTTTTCTTTTTTTGTTTAAAAATTGCTGCCCTAAAATAGTTTTATGGGGGGGGGGTCAATTTACAATTTAAGTTAATGCTTAATTGGTTCCTTAGTTTGTGTCCGACTGCGTTGAGGCTTGAATTTTGAAAATTCGTACATTTCAGTGATTCTAACAAATGGCGTGAGAGGTAACATTGATTTATCAAAACCTTTTTCCAATTATTCAATTGATTCCTTCAACTTGGCATTCTACAAGAAGACGTTGGCCATATAGCAGTTTTTAAAGGGTGATGTCATTAGTATTTGCACTCGTTAAGCTTCCAAACTAGATGTGCCAGGTGGCTTTCACTGGAAATCAAGTGACAGCTAGTGTCCCCAATGCTCCTTGGCTCTCTTCACTATTATCCCTGGTTTTAGCAGTGCTGTCGTCTGGATGATCTCGTTTCTTCTCTGGATTCCAGTTCCTCCAACCTTTTTGCTGAGCTCTCCAGCACTGTTCCCTGTGCTCTGACCACAATTGGAACTACTGTCACCTTCATGTTCCACTATTATTTTCCAGATCACTGACAAGATCTAGATAACAACCTTTTTATTTTCTTCCAGTTCCATTGCAGTGAAATCTGATGCATTCTTTCCTTCTTTTACAGTACAAGTAGACCGGGACTCCTGGCCCGGATTGGGTGACCTATTTGAATTCTATATTTCATAATAGATTTATCCACTATCTTTAACTGGGAATCAAGTGACAGCAAGTTTTTTCTAACTACATGACATTGGAATATTGTTTGTTTACTGTTTTGCCATAAGCTCCTATATGTTAGGTGGAGGGGAAAGGTTTGTCTAGAGAGCCACTGGCCCATCAATGATCAACCTCTCTCTCTCTCTCTCTCTCTCTCTCTCTCTCTCTCTCTCTCTCTCTCTCTCTCTCTCTCTCTCTCTCTCTCTCTCCAAGCGAAAAACTACTCTATGTATTTTTGGTCAGACGATGGAAAGAATAAACAAGTTCGATTATTAGCCCCTAAAAGTCTTGCAATTTCTTCCCCCCACCCCTAGAGCAAGTGGGCTGTGCACGTAACAGTACACTAATTTCTTGTGTTAAATGAGTAAAAAACTGATTATATGTCCTTTGGGATTCTTCGTATGAATTCTAGTGTAATTATTTCTGGCTTAAAAATCACCAAGTGGTGTTTGTGCTTCGAAATATATTGCAATGGTTCCACGATTGACTTTTATTATTTTAAACACCGTTGTATACAATGGCATCTACGTTCTGATATTTAAGTGTGTGTTGCTCTGCCAACCTTTCATTTCAAGTTTGCTTTTTTTAATCATTTGCACGCTTGTTTTTCATTGCAAATGTAAGTCCAGGCCTATTTTATATTCCACGCAACATAAGTAATTTAATTACTTTAGACGTTAGAGATCAACATTTGCTCTGAGAAACAGCATTCAACAGTGCAATGGACAGTCATTTCAACTCGGAATTAATATAAGAGAAGCACAAAAAAAAGACGGATCTGGTTAGTCACTCAATAGAAAGCAATGCATGACGAATGATTTTGGCAGTATGAGGTATTAGGCTTGATCAATTGAAAAAATTGGGAAAAGAGGTGACCAATGAATAAGTTACTTCCCTCACCTTTTGTTGGTCAGTGATCACTGAAAACATTTGAATTCTCAAAAAACATTTGAATTTTCAAAAAGCAAGTGTGATCGCTATTGGACTATCTAAGGGATCAATTTAGTAGAAATTTACATTACAAATTGTACCAGATACATCTAAAAAAAAAAAAAAAGCTATGTAGAAGAGTGATCTTTTTTAAAAATTCTTTTCTAGACATAATAAGGGATGAGAACAACTTGACAACTGGAGAAACCTATGTTGACAGTTTTAATTGCAGTTTTGGTTGACGGTGGCTGGAAATTGAAATTCAGCAATTTTGATTCTCTTTAGTGCAACAGAGGGGAAGATTACTCTTTTCTTTTTGCCTTTTTAATTAATACAAAAGCCTCCATCCTTTGATTTTTGACCCGGATTAAATCTTTCATTTCCAGCGCCATTCCAAGCGAAGGGATTCGTCGAATTAGTGTCTTTTCGTGTGACTAATTTCAAAATATAAAGTTTACTGCTTCCTTCCCCGTTTTGTTTGATTAAAAATACTAAAGAATTAGGTACACATTATGAAAGAGCATCTAGAAGAAGAGAGAGAGAGAGGGTGTGTGAAAAAGTTGGAGAAAGAAAGAAAGGAAAGAAAGGAAGGAAGGAAGAGAAAAGAGAACGAAAGGAATAGGTGAAAGGTTAAAAGAAAGAAAGGTAAAACAAAAAAGAATAATGTATTATAAAAAGAAAGAATAAAATACGGAAAAGTCAGGAATAACCAGAAATAAGAGAAAGGAAGAGAGGTAAAAATGAAAAAAGAATGATTTCGAACAGAGAGAAAGAAACAAGGAAAGGAACAAAGAAAGAGAGAGAGAGAGGAAAAAAGCTAAAAGTATAGAATTATTCTCAAATTTTAAAAAAAAGGTAAGAAAATGAAAGAGGGTGACAGAAAAGAAGGGAAAAATGAATGAAAATAGGCAGAAAGAGAATTCGAAAAAAAGATTGAGAAATAAAGAAAGAAAGAATGAATAAAATTAAATGAACGGAACAAGAAGGAAAAAAACGAATAAAAAATGCAAGAACAAGAAAGACAAACAAAACGGAGGTAGAGGAAGATACACACGTGAAAGTCAAGCAAGAAATGAACATCATAAAAAATGTTGAACGTAGTTCAATGAAGTCCATAACCTGAAACGCTGTTATTAGCTATATTTTGATCTGAAACTCTTACTGTATAGTCTTTGATTCATGTAGCTAATATTTCACCACTGAATTAAGTGCACTGACAAAGAAAGAGACTATGTATAAAAATGAATATTCTACGCTTTGAACCTATTGATGTAACCACGTAAATGGTGAAAGCTACGAAAAAAAGCATGGTAAAACATAAAAAAATGGGAAAGAAAAATAGCTGAACGCAGACAAGAAAGACAATTTCTTACACTAAAATGGCTTTCAGCTTTTTTGATCGTAGATCGAATTCACATTCGCTTGCTGCGGGTAAAGCCGACACTGGGAAGCATTCACACGTTGCTTAACATAAAATGGCAGCCATCAGCAACATGGCCGCTTTCAAAGCTCCTTAGTTGATCGGCTGGCTGGCTAGCTGGCTGGCTGGCTGGCTGGCTGGTTAGAAGACGCGATAACTGGCGGACTCGATGAAAAGGACGAACGAACAAATGAATGCATAAATGAATGGATGGCTTCATCTGTGAACAAGACGAGGACTGACATTGGATCGTTAAGCGCTTGTTGCTCATCACCTTGTTTGAAAGGCAACAGAAATGGAAACATCGGACGAGAAAAAAAAATGAAAGTGTTGCTTGGAGCGACGTGGAAGATACGAGGAAAAGAAAGATGGAGATGGTGATGGGAAAATGTTTTCGGATAAGAATTCTACTTCAGACTCTCTCCGTCGAGTTCTGAAGTTGAGTGATCAACTCTTTATTTCCCTTTGGGATGATACCTGTTAAGTTGTAATCCAGTTTCACCGATGTTGAAAAGAATGAATTGGGTTGGGCTCTTGGGCTGGGTAGGAACTTTGGATTGGATCGTTAGAAATGAATATGTTGGAGAGAAAAAAAAATGGAGGCTGAAGGGAAGTTGCACAGGAAAAAATAAGGAAGGGAAATTCGACAAAAGAATGAATAGATAGATAGATAGATAGATAGATATAAACAGACTGAAATAGATAAATAGATATGAACAGACTGAAATAGATTGATAGATATGAACAGATTGAGATAGATAGATACAGAGATACAGAGATAGATAGATAGATAGATAAATACAAACAGACTGAGATAGATATATAGATTGATAGATTTATCGATAGATAAGGGCTTAAGAAACGAGAGAATAGGAGAGAAATTAATTAAGGTTGAAAAAATAAAGGAGAGAGGGAAATTTTAAAGAGCCTTTTTATGACACTAACGCTTGTCCTTATTTCTAACACTGACAATTCATTTCTCTTACCTCTGCCAATTAAGTTGGAGTGACATGTATAATCGGTCTCGTCTTCCCGCCTGTCTGTTAGTCTATCTTTTTACGAGATATCTTTGGAAGCACGGTATAGATTTCAACGAAATTCCGTGGAAAGGTGGGCAATGATTTAAAGGTAAGTGGTCAAATTTGGGAGCGGATCCAGGATTTTTTTCTTGATTGACAATATTTTTCAATGTTCTTTTTTTTCATACGTCTATGCATGCACATGTGTGTGTCCAGACGATATCTCCCAAAGCTCTGAATGGATTTCAATGAAATTCTTTTGAAGGTCGGGTAATGGACAACGATAGGAGTGATTAGATTTGGGGGCGGATCCATATTCAATCACTTTCCCTGACAATTGCATTGACAGAGGCGTACCTTTTAGTTTTCAATGCATTTCTAATTGATTTGTAATAGTCTTCTGCAATAAAATAGTTTATTCTTCATTTCAATAAGGAAAGTATCTACCGGGTTTTTCTATAGTAAAATTATTAGCAATGTATTTAACAGTTTTGTTCTGTAAGTAAAAGTTTCATTAACTTCTGATCAATTACAATCACTTATTTCACCCATTTTCATTTGCAATATTGAGATTACACGCAAAGCATTTCTGTATCAGAAATTATCAAAATGATTCATTATTCAAACGCTAGTCTTATTTCGTCAGAAATATTTGCATTAAATCCTGACAACTGACAATCCTTTTCTCCCTGCTTTTCAATGTATCTCTATTGTAAATGATTAGCCATGATTCTAAACCATACATATACTGTTCCTATTCCGTCAGCAATGCTTGCATTCATTGTTATTAGCAGACTTTTGATCTGAAATTTTCACCGTATAATGTTTGGTCTATGTGGGCCATGTTGGAGCGTTAGTTTTGGTGACAAAGAAGAAGACTATGTAGAGAAATGAATACTGCTTTGATGGAATGAATACTTGAATGTCTAGGTCTGGTTAGTCACTCGATAGAAACTGTCATGCGACCAACGTCTTTGATAAGATACTTCTGTCGTCTTTTGATCAATGAAAAAGTCTGAATTTTCAACAACAGCAACAAAAAAAACGTGAATGCTGCCGTATACAAACAAAGGAGTCGATTTTGCATGAATTTACATTATAAATTGAAACCCTAGAAACCTATATAAAGGAGTCAATTTTTTTTCTAAAACAAAAGACGTTGCTTCTAGGCACAATAGGGAGTAAATGTTGGAATGCTAAGCCCTTAGCTCCATTGATACGGCCTGTGCATATGATACATACATAGCCAGTCAGCCAGACAGATAGATCGACTTGAAAACTGAAGAAACCTGTATTGATAGTTTTGATGACAGTTTTGGTTGACAGCTTCTAATAGCAAAATTACGATATATATGACTGGAGTTGTGAATCTCAAAATTGTTGATTTCGCAAGGTTTGAAATTCAACCGCAAGAAAAAAAAATATTATTAGGATTTTTTTAATTCACCGACTTTTCAGGTTGATTCTATACAAAGTTTTTTTAGGTAACGTATGATATCCTTGGGAGAATTTTTTCATAAATACGTCGAAACCTTCGTTGAATTTACTGATTGCTTGAATAATGACACGACTAATACAAAAGACATACATAGAAATTGATTAGAAATTATTTTGCTATAAAATACATTGCGCATTCTTTTACTACACAAATGCAATGCAAATCATCTTGATAAAAGTTGTTTGTGTAATCGTGATATCAGAAGAATATCCATCTTCTTTAATGATGAAATATACAGGAAAGCCGTTTGCACCTCTCCAAACTTGCGCAAATGATTAGTAGCATATGCAAAAATAAAATTGATATAATACTTGCACCTGCACACTGTTTTGTTCAGAATGCAGTCTGAGCTTCACTTTGTGAGAAAGTATTTTCACTTCTTGATAATTTTTTATTAGGCAACACTCTGTCCCTGTTGTCAGGCAATTAATCATCCTTGGAGCGGACCAAAAAGGATCTTTTGGTTGCTTTTGTCAGAACTTTTCACCTACTTAACTCTTGCATCTAGTTTAGGTGTCGCATTCAGTAAGGCTCAAAGGATTTTGAACAAAAGTGTATGGCTCATAAACAAGTACAAAACATGTTCAAAGCAATATGATTAATATAATTATTTGCAAAGTGTTACATAGGTTCTATACAAGGCCACAAATATGTGGTGTCCAATGAAAATCCAATTACTTAAACAAGGATCTGGAAAACAATCTCATTAACCTCTACACTAGAGCTTCCCAAACTTTTTTCAATGGTGACACTTTAAAAAATGTATAGTTTTACGGTGCATTATTCGAGTTTTGTTAGCCAAGCCAAATACATAATGACATTCCAGCAATTCAACTGATTCGGGAAAAGTACTTTTCGGAAGATATAAAAGATTATACTCAATTTTGTGGTACACGTGAAGATTATCGGCAACACACAAAGATTTCGCGACACACTGTTTGGAAAACTCTGCTCTTAACCATGACGAGCCATCTAACAGCCGAGTAAAGACAACAACAATCAACATGAGAGAAATCTCCAAAAGATGAGGTAATTATGTATAGATTTCTCGGACTGTTAGCCTCATCTTGGTTCATCTTTTGAACACGATGAAACGAAGAAAAAGAGAAAGAAACAAAGAAACAAAGAAAAGGGGTATGATTGAGAGTGGGACAGAAATAAAGAAACGAAAAATAAGTATTAGCAAAAGCAGGGTACAAAGAATGAAAGAAAAATCAGTGTCGGAGAAAGCGAGAGACGCAGGAGAAAAAAGGAAGAAAGAAAGAAAGAAAGAAAAAAAGAAAGAAAGAAAACAGGTGTGATTGAGAGAGAGACAAAAATGAATAAAGAAAAATGCGTACGAGAGAAAGCAAGGGACAAAGAAAGAAAGAAAATCGGTATTAGAGAAAGTGTGAAACATAGAAGGAAAGAAAAAAGAAAAAGAGAGGAAGAAAGTAAAAAAGATTACACATACGATTGAGAGTTGGACGAAAAGAAAGGAAGAAAGTGACAGAAAGAAAGAAAACATGCATGAGTGAAAGCCAGAGGCAAAGAAAAATAGAAAGAAAGAAAGCAATAGTAAGAGAGAACCCAAAAAACAAACAAGGTATGAAAGAAAGAAAAAAAATAGTTAGAGAGAACCCAAGAAACAAACAAGGTATTAAAGAAAGAGAAGAAATATTAAGAGAGAACCCAAGAAACAAATAAGGTATGAAAGAAAGAAAAGAAATAGTTTAAGAGAACCCAAGAAACAAACAGGGTGTGAAGGAAAGAAGAGAAATAGTAAGAGAGAACCCAAAAAACAAACAAGGTATTAAAGAAAGAGAAGAAATATTAAGAGAGAACCCAAGAAACAAACAAAGTACGAAAGAAAGAAAAGAAATAGTGAAAGAGAACCCAAGAAACAAAGAAAGTATGAAAGAAAGAAAAGAAATAGTTTAAGAGAACCCAAGAAACAAACAAGGTATGAAAGAGTGAAAAGAAACAGTAAGAGAGAATCCAAGAAACAAAGAAGGTATGATGTAAAGAAAGAAAAGAGACCACCGGTTGATTGTCTCTGCAACAGGCTGATTGATCTTGAACGTGTTTGTCCTTGCTCTGTGATTGCTTTTATCCCCAACGCCACTCTTTCCCGCCACGCGCTTGTTTGTTGTGTGGAAAAAGCCACCACCGGAGGGCGTGCTGAACGGGGGAAAGATGGACGCTGAAGGAAGCTAGTGGCGCGGAAAAAGGGAGTAGAGGGACAGGATTCTGCGCATGCGCAAGGTGGGCGAAGAGGGAAATGGCACGAGAGACTTGTGCCTGGGTGGGGGCAGAGGGAATACTTTGGATTGGCAGGGGTGGAGGTCTTTGTTAGCTGATTCAGATTCTGCCAGCAGGGATCAGTTTTGAAATTGAATCGAGCGGATTATTTCCAAAGATTAGTTACAGTTGAAACAAGATTCGCCATCTCAATCAAAGCCACTCGGTGCGTTGTTCAACCATTTTATTCTTCGACATCCTCTTTTTTATCTTATCTAAAAAATTTTTTCCTCAATTTTAACCACTATTTTAAAAGACTCTGTATTTCTTCACGTCTCTCTCAGACTTTCCTCTCTCGCATATATATATATATATATATATATATATATATATATATATATCCTGTCTTTTTGATTTCTCAATGTTTTCTTCTCAAATCTTCGAATAACTATTTTTTTTATCTTCATTACCTTTGCTTACAAAGTTAGAAGAGGTGTATGTATTTTTTTTTCTGTCAGCCTGTTTATCCACACAATATCCCTGGATGTTCTTTGAGAATTTCAATGACTGTTTGTGCAAAGGTGAAAGAATTTACGGATCCGTGAATTCAATAAATTTCAATGACATTTTCTTGAAAAGTAATACACTGAAATATGGAAAATCAAAAATTACACAGTAACATCTCCTGCATCGTAGCTATCTGAACCGATTTTCAATCGGTTCTTAGTGAGTTTATGGTGTTGGCAGAGATATGAGGAACCCATTGGCGGAAGTGGGAGATAAGGAAACGTATTTCTAGATATTATCATCAGTCTTTCAACGTCCGTCGTTGGGCATAGACCTTCCCCAGGATTTGCCACACTAAATATAAGATGGAGTAAATGTTTGTATATTATGCTTTCTAAATCCTAAGGTATAACCTATATGCGCGATACAGATAGATAGCCAGACAATACAGACGGACGGAGTTAAAAACTGAAGAAACCTACTGTGACAGTTTTAGTGGTCGATTTCTGATTGATAGATAGATAGATATGAATAGACGGATAGATGTATATCTAGAGAGAGAGAGAGAGAGAGAGAGAAGCACAATGAGATAAATTGATTATTCTCTGCTCTCTTATTAGTATCTTCATCATTAGTGTTCCAATCACAATGTTTCGGCCGATTTGTTTCCAACCTTCTTGCGTTCACGAATCTTTAGAAGTATCTTTATTTATTTTTCATTTTGATTTCCTCATAACATATCATCTGATTTCCCCAAAACTCTATGTACGGCCTTTTCTCCACCAAGAACACCAAGACAAGTAGTTACAACAAACCTCTGAGGAAGACCGAAGAAGTTACGGGCCGAAGCGGTGTCATAAAACGTCAAAGAGAAAGATGCAGGTTCGTGATATGAGTGGTGTAGATGTAATATTTCTTCACAGAAGTTCAGACAATAGTTCATGAAAAACGTATTCTGATGAGCTGTTTTGAAACAAGCCTGGCTGCTGCAGGATCTAATTCCACTCCAATTTCTATTCTGGCTGAAGATGATTATTGCAACTTTTGTATTGTATGACATTTAGAGAGGGGGCAAAATGAGACCAGTTAGGAATAGCCTTTCAAAAATTAGGTGAGGATTGATCTTGTTTTTATTGCTATGGAGAGAAAAGTCAGCTCCAGCCTCCAACTTTGACTGGGGTTTGATAGTATATCACCCCAATCAGATGATATCAGCAGCTCTTTTTTGACTGCTTGTCTAGATTTCCCTTGCTGTCAATTACCGACTCCTGACATAGGAATCCTGATCCTAAATTTAACGTCCAAACCAGTTCGTTGTCAGACATACTCTGCCAAATTCTAGATGTCGACGAACGAGGAATTGTCAGGTTTCCACGCAGCTGCCAATAACACGAGTATCCATAGCTTCATTCAAACGACCCCTTTTTCCTTTTGACCACTGACACTTTAAGGCTTCAAACATTATCTTTTGGCGAAAGGCCGAAACTAAAATGGATTCGACTGACCTGGGATTTAGCCAGCCAAAGTCTTGTTTCTACTCGTGTCAGTTCTTTGGGAAATGTCACAAGACATTTTCCAATGAACATGGCGGATTCGAACTTAATTCTGCTATTATTGGTAAATACGCTCTGGTATCTCACATCTTATTAGCATTGGGAATTTCTGGAGTTAGGAAACGATCATCAAGAATATTACAAATCATCAACCAAAACTGTTAACATAGGTTTCTTCAGTTTTTAAATGAGTCTTGTTAGCTTATTATGAATGCATATATCATGCGTATAGGTCAGAGGGCTGAAAATTTTGGAAAAAAAAAATCTTTTTAATGCCCTCCCACAAGGTTTTAAGTTGGAGATGTTTGCAATGTTGGAGAAGTTTGCAATGTCTTGATTTAGTACCTTTGTCTGTGTCCAGTATTATTCAAGCTCATTTTTAGAAAGTTTTGACTTATTTAACGGTCACTGCCAAACAAAATTCAAGAGAAGAAACTCATCTATTGATCACTACTTTATTCCAACTTTTCAATTGATCACCCAAATACGGTATGCTGTGGATAACGGTTTCTATTGAGTGACTAATCCAACTTATTGTCATTTTTTTTCGAATTTGTTATACTGAGTCACTGAAGATATTTCTAACCGAGAAAAAGGGATATCCGTATTGTTTGGTAAAAACACCAAAAACATTTGGATTACAGCTAAAACAAAAAAACAAATTTCATCCCTCTCATGGGTAAAATGAAAAGAGCTGCCATTTAAGTTATGAATGAAAAGTAACATCACAACCAAAGATACATGAAAAAAGTGCAGTGGGGGGGAGACAAAATAAGGTCAATGGAGAAAGAAGAATTGATAGAATCTACTTATATAATGAACAGAGTGACTTTTTCTATTTTTCTGTCCGTAACAATGGATTCTTTACTGATGAAAATATATCCTACCCACCATTCGAACCAATTGATTTTTCTATCCAAACAAGTTCAGTTGAAAGAAATTCAAATATAAGCCCAATTTTCTTTCAATGTGATTAACTAGAAAAGAATTAAATAAAAATCAGTAATGAATGAGATAGGTTAGTGTAAAACGAGAAAAACAATCCAAAAGTAATGTTCTCTTATAAATTTCCTCAGTTTGTCTCAACTAGCCATTGTTAAGTGCAAACCCTTCTGTAAGTAAAGAGCAAGAACAACCAATATTAATTGAAAATCGAGGTCGATATGTAGAATAGGCGGTCCAGATTTTATCTAACTGAAAAGGTCAAATCTAGACATTTCAACGGATGGCGTTGCGTGGTACGTCAGCAGTCACACAGAAAAATGAGCCAACTCGTGTTATTTTATCTCCAGGCAACTTCGTTTTAAATAAATAACTTTTTCTTATATTTTTATTCAGTATTCATTTTTGTTGACGAAATTTTTGTAAAAAGAATTTAGTGTAGTTATTCTTGTTTTGATTGTGTTTTATTTCATTTATTTAAAAAAATGAGATAAAACAGATTGAGCTAAAAAAAATCTATGCATACATCCTTACATACATAGATAGGTGTGGAAAACTTCAACTTGTAAGATGATAGCTATCCCATCACTTTACTGGGTCACCCTGTTTTATTCCACTACGCCCCTGTGCTCTAAGGTGGTCCTTAATATCAGCAACTATCCTTCAAGGTCCAAAGTACATATAACTTTTTTAAGTCAAACTGCTAACAGGCCTGATTGAAATAGCAGTCTTGTGCATTTCCATATGTTCTTTCATCCTACATAATAAATGGATGAATAGATTTGAACAAACTGGAATATATATATATATATATATATATATATATATATATATATATATATATATATATATATGTATGTATATATATATATGGAACCTAACCAAGAGACAGACCCGAAAATTGAGAACCATGCAACGTGCACATGAAAGAATAATGCTGGGCCTCACACGGAGAGACCACAAGACAGCACAGTACATCCGAGAAAAGACAAGACTAAAGGACTTCATAGAATCCATAAAAAATCTCAAATGGCGGTGGGCTGGCCATGTTGCAAGAATGGCAGACAATCGATGGACATCGCGACTCACAACATAGATCCCCTGAGACCACATACGCAACCGAGGCCGGCAAAGTGTTAGATGGAGAGACGAACTAGACAAGTTCAGGAAATACTGGCTCTGTGACGCCCATGATAGGGAAGTGTGGCAAATCCTGGGGAAGGTCTATTTCCAACGACGGACGCTGAAAGACTGATGATGATGATGATGATGATGAGGATGATGATAATGATATATATATAGAGAGAGAGAGGGAGAGAGAGATAGATAGATAGATAGATAGATAGATAGATAGAGCAGTAGTCTCAAAATGATTGAATTCTAAGACGAATTATTTTCATTACGGATTTTTCAATTAGTTTTCAACTTTTTCTTGATTTTTATAGTAGCATTTTTATTTGAAGCAGGTTTGTTTCAAATTTTCTCCTAATAAGTTTTGGTATAATGTGTTTTGATTCTTCTTCATCTGCCCTTTTACAATGTGTTATAGGAAAGGGTTTGGGGAATTAGGTTTATGGTTGCCTGGTTTTGGGGAGCTAGGTATACTGTAATGGTCCCATTTGTAGGAATTGAACATACAAAAACACTGGAGATTGAGAATTAGGTATACATCGTACCACTGCGTAACCGTTCATTTCCATAACTGGCTATTTTTACAACTGATGCTGTACAGCCTGTCAATTATTCTCTCTCTCTCTCTCTCTCTCTCTCTCTCTCTCTCTCTCTCTCTCTCTCTCTCTCTCTCTCTCTCTGTTTCCATTTACTGCGTTTTCATTATCCCACATCATCCCTTCTTCAATGTTTTTACCCAGATTCAATCTTTTAGCTTCTTTCTCTTTGGATCTATTCCCTTTAACGTAAATTCTTCCAACGATTCCTGTACATTTTACTTTATTTATCTTACGGTTTTCTTCTTTTCTACCTCTTCTTTGCCTCCAATAACTTTTCTTTCCTTTTGCCTCCATTTCGTCGTCTGTTTTAATCAAATTGACGGATCAATATCATTTTTATCTCCAGTGGAATTCTTTTCTTAATTAATCGTTCTCTTCCCTACCCTGTTTCTCTGTCTCTTTGTCTCTCAATATATATATATATATATATATATATTATTATCAAAAATGGATATATGATCCGACAGGATGAACATAAATTGCGTTGTATTATAGAGAAACTCATATTTGAAATGATCACCCGTTATTACACGGTGAATGTACAATTTGGCTAGACAACGTAAATCTATGTAATATAACGCAATTTTCATCGCACACACACATACACACACACACATTTATATATATATATATATATATATATATGTATGTATGTGTGTGTGTGTATGTGTGTGTGTTTTCTTTCTTCTCTTCGTCATCCTTTCTATTACACTTTTCCTTCTTTTCCATTCTCCTCTCTTTTTTCTCTCTTTTTCTTCTTCTTTTAACCTTTTCTTTTTTTTATTCTCTTTCCTTTCTCATCTATTTTTTCTGTCTCTTTTTGTGTTTCCTTTCTGTTTTTTCTTTCTTCCTTCCTTTTTCTGTTTCTTTTTCTCTTTTCGTACTCTTTTTCCCTCTTTTCTCTTTTTTCCTTCTTCTTTCTCTTTGTTCTTCCTCCTTCTTTCTCTCTCAGTATTTTCTAATCCCTTGGATTTTCTCCTTATTTCTTTCTTGCTTTCCTTTTTTGTCTTCATCTTTCCTTTTTTTAGTTAATTTCGGAAAACTGTCAACAGAAACTGTCGACATTTTTTTCCAGTTTTCAAGTGATTTTGTCTGCCTGTATGTCTATATATCTATCTTCCTTGTGTGCAGACTTCACCAATGGTGGGAGGGGCCCGGAAAAATTTAACATTTACACCTTATCATATCTAGAAAAACTTGTTTTTAGCTTTTCAGAAATTTCCCGCCTCAAAATACGTTTCAATTTCCAACGTAAGCTTATACTAAATTGATTCTCAGTTTCTGTCCAACAACATCTACATTTGGTTTTTGAAAATTCAGAGCTTTTTAGTCATCGTTACCCACCAAAACTTTTTTGGATTTTCAATTGATCACCCCAACACAATATGATGCCAAAGAACGTGAGTCACATGGCTGTGTCTATTGACTGTCCAACCAGACCTGTATTCTTCCTTTTTTTGCTATCATTCCAATACGTCAGGCTCTAAATGGGACTGTCTTAGAGATGAAACTCTATTTACATATTGATAGAAAATCTTTTCGGCATTTTCTTTTCGTTAGAAAAAAAAAGGTCAAGCTATCTTATCAAACGTCTTCGTGTAACTTCTTTCAAAATTCAATCAAAATTAAAAATAGAAAAAAAAATGACTTTCAAATTTTTGCCGGATTCAATTCCGCGAATACAAGCCTCCATCAACCAAGGATTTTGTTCCTAATTATTTTCAAATCAATCATGAGCCTCAGAATAGAATTGGGCGTTTTAGTAAAGACTATCAGCGTGGAGAATGGAATTGACAAAACGAGTTCGAAATCCGGCAGAGGCAGCTTGTTTTCATTTTGTACTCTTATTAATCATTCATTTATTCATTCTTTGGGATAGGGACTATCATCATCCTCATCATTAGTCCTTATCATCCGTCGTTGGACGTAGACCTTCCTTGGGATTCGTCAACCTCTCTATCTTAGGTGTCGTGGAGCCAATACTTTCTGAACCTGTCCATTTTGTCTCGCTATCTCGTATTCTGCCAGCCTCAGTTTCTTGCTTGATCTCTGGGGATCCATGTTGTGAGTCGTGGTGTCCCTCAGTTGTCTACCATTCTCGCAATATGACCAGTCCATTGCCATTTGAGTTTCCAAATGGATTTGATGTCTCGGAATGTTTTTCCCTAATATACTGTGCTGTTTTGAGATCTCTCAATTTGAAATTGAGCACAATTATCTTCTGTGCACCTTGCATTGTTCTCAGTTTAAGGGCAAATCTCATGGTTAGGTTCTATGCTTCAGCTCTATAGGTAACTATCAGGAGAATGCATTGGTTGCATACCCTTCTTTTTAGAACTAATGTGATTTTCCCGTTCTTGGAGGTTTTGCTTGTGATAATTGACAATACTGAAGAGTAGAGACTGAGACTTGTTTTTTTATTGAATGTTCTAACACGTTCCGCCTGTCAGATACGATAAAAATCAACAAGAAATTCAACATGTCTGAAGCTAAGAATTGCTCCCAGCCATTTCAATTATTCACAAATTTCGAACAAAAAGACTATCCTTCATATCCATATCGGTCGATGTTTTCCAAATGATTAGTTCTCAAATACTTATATTCATATATGCAATACTTATTAGGCAAGGGATTTTCAATTTGATATGTGTGTAGTTTGTCTAATGAATTTCCAATTGTTCCATAACTCTTGGTCGAAAATTATTTTTTCTGTGCAGTACACCAAAATTCACAGGAAACTTCACAGAACAGATATATATTCAATAGTTTGTCCTAAAGAGGGTATTATAATAACCAGAGCAACGAAAAGAAAGAGCTTAATTTTCCCAAAAGCACAAGGAATGATAATGGTTCTTTTCAAAATTACAGAAGGAATATAGTTCTAAAGCCAGAGTGTCGCTAGTTTGTTTTTTTCACTGAAAACTTTCTAAAGCTTTCGTCAAGATTGCTGGCGATGAGACAGGACACAAGAAGATATAGATTCATGCTTCTCATAAGTGAATGGCCTTCGTTTTGTTTTTAAACATGCCAGGATAAAAGATATAGAAATCTTTGGATGCAAAATCGTCAGAATCCCCCTCTCGGCGTCGCTATCTATCTATCTATCTATCTATCTATCTATCTATCTATCTATCTATCTATCTATCTATCTATCTATCTCTCTCTCTCTCTCTCTCTCTCTCTCTATATATATATATATATATATATATATATATATATATATATATATATATATATATATAGTCTTATAGTCTGGGAAGCTTTACAAACATTAAATACATGATTTTTTTCGAAAATTCCAAACATTTATATCATTTCAGTCACTTATTTCCCAATATCTATAAATGTAATTTCATTCAGTGTTTTTCCTCAGTTTTACAAATAGTTTATCATTATGGCACTATGAGTAAATATTCTTTTATTGGGATCATCAGTTATTCACCATGTAACAGTTTCGGGGATTTAAAAAAAAACAGTTACATCAACATGGCACCTCTACAATAGTGATGAAATACCACCCCCTTTCAGCTAAGATTTCAACGCTTAACTCCTGTCATACTATATTTAGTTTATTATTTCATATAGGGTATTATCATAATGTATTTGTGTATTATCATAATGTAAGTATGTGTGTGTGTGTGCGTGCGCGTGTATGTGTGTATGTGTGCTTGTGCTAGTGCTTGTGTTGGGATATCTTCTATAAAATACCTTAATTCAGGAAATTGCCAGTGGAGACACACACATATATATATATATACATATATATATATATATATATATATATATATATATATATATATATATATATATCATAGGGAGTGGAGGTAAACTACGTCGAGGGTGTGGCCCAACAGCACTCTTGTTCCGTATTGGTTGATAAAAGGGTCCAGTGTGAAGCGGAGTGGTTGTTCGCCCCCCACCCCTGGTGTAGCGGCGAGTTGTTGAAGAAACCCAGGAGAACAGAAGTGGTAAGACTGAACTACCTATCTAGTTTTTCATCATACTTGTCTGTCAGCCTCTCCTGGTTGGATTCTACTTTTCCTCAGAGATCATTCTAGATTTTTCTGAGGTGCTCAAGAACTAGCATACTTATAGCTATCTATGAATCATCAAATTTGAGTGACAGTGAGTGCGTTCCATTGAATCTGGTTTGTTGATTTCGAGTCGTTGTCATATTTCTGTACCTTCTGTGTTACAATTGTCGTTGGGAAATAGTGTTTCGAGTATGCCACATATAGTTTGTACACTAATCTCTGAAAGACGGCCATATTGTAGAACGCCTGTATGATTATTACCTGAAATAGCCCCAGAAAACACCTTGACCATACTTTCTGCCACAATGAAGTTAGTCGAGCACCATCAGCTTCGCTCAATGATGTATACTGTTATTTTGTTGATGTGCAGGGTAATCTACTAATATTTATTTAGGCCAGATATGTGAGAACCAATCAAGGATTGAACTTACTGCGATGATGATTATCTACGAGGATAGTTTGAGATCGTGTACTCTACTGCAGAGTGTACTTGAATGTATTTGTGTGTTTCGACGTGTACGTGTACGTATACAACCTTTCAGAGACAAATGCGCTCGCAAATGAATTGGTGCAGATCCTACTCACGTAAAAAGGCATTTATTTTGCACAACAAATGTTGTTTTTTTTTTGTTGTTTTTTTCAACATAATCCCCTTCCTTGTGAATGCCTTTGATTCATTGGTGAATAACCACATAGATCGAACATTATACAGTAAAAAAATTCATTAAAAAAAGTCATCTAATAGCCAAGTGCTGGGTTACAGAATTATTGGTCCACCTTCGTATGTCTCTATACTCATCTCATATATTACACATACCGGGAAGCTCCATATATATATATATATATATATATATAGAGAGAGAGAGAGAGAGAGAGAGATAGAGAGAGAGAGAGAGAGAGATGGATAGAGAGGGTTTAACGTAGCAGTACTGGAAGGGATATCTAGTCTATTGCCACACTGATGAGTCACAATACAGCTGTCTGTGAATGACACAATTATATATATATATATATATATATATATATATATATATATATATGTGTGTGTGTGTGTGTGTGTGTGTGTATATATATATCATTTGCTGATAGATACGTAGATGTACGAAATTTAAAATATGAATCGACATACCTATAAACGTATCTCCTTGCATGAGAGAAAAAGAAAGTGACAGAGCAGTGGTAGGGGAACAGGCAGGTCATTGAACGATTTACGGCAGTGTATACCATACACTCTTCATTTCTTATCATTAGGTGACACATTCCATTATCATGGCCTTGTGTACATATAATCCACATGTATATATATATGTATATTTCTAATTTCTGTATTGTAATTTAACAGAGAAATATTTGAGACTTTTCATTGCCATCATGTTAGTGTTATTTTTTCCACGAACATAAATTCATGATTCGAAAATAAGCAATAAATATTGCAGTTGAACACTTATCATAGAAAACTTTTTAAACATGATTTTCTTTTCATCTCAACGGAATGATTGAAAGATCAAAAGGTAGTAAGGTTAACCTATGCCAGCTACGTGTGTTCCGGTGTGTTCATGATGCGTAACACGCATTGCAACTATTTATTTACAAACAAATATAATAATAATAATAATAATAATAATAATGATAATAATAATAACAAATGGGTCGAGGCAGAGAAGGAACGAGGGAGACCAAAGAATACAATGCAATCAATTGATTTGAAGCTGTAAACACCCGTGGTAGCATACAACTTCAATGTCATCTATTGAAAACTGAATAAAATCAAATAGACTGGATACAGAGACAAGAAAGATGCTTTTCAAAGAGAAGATACACCACCAGAGTGGGTTAGAATAGTTTTGTTGAGTAATCACTGCATAATCTACAGCTCAAGACTGTGTGACCAATAAAATACGGTTTCTCTGACTATAAACGAAAACTTAGTCGAATCTTGAGAACTTCAGTAGTCTCATCTTTTTGAAATTATTAAGTATGGGATGTGATTTCAAATCTCCTCTGAAGCTCATTTTTTTTTCACACTTCTTCAGAATAATTTAACGACTGAAGAATCGATCGCCAAAAATGTTGCGATAAAGAACAAGTAAATAGAATGTATGAAAAACTGTGAAAATAATTATAATTCTGAAAATATTTTATCAAAAAAATCGTCGAATCATTACTAGCTAGTCAACAATGCAGCGTGGGATGACGTCGGGGGAAAATGGAAGATGGAGACTTTAAATAGTATGGCAGCTGTGGTACCCCAATTGGTTAAGACGTTGTTTGTAAAAATAATTAGGAAAGGAGCTCCCCAGGTTTACCGACTTCAGGTGTAGTTCAAAGTTACTAGATATTTTATTTTAGTTTCCCGCCGTTAGATTCAACAGTCGAAAATTAATTGATTGAGAATATTACAATAAAAAAAAATAACAAGAAAATGTCTGATCAGACATTCAGGAGAAGCCCTAGTGCGACCATTTTCTTCTGGTAACATGCTTTGTTAAGAGTAGTCAATCAAAACATTTGGAAAATTGATGACCAACGAATTAGCTACTTCTCTCGCTTTGTGAACTAAACGAAGAGAGCAAGAAAGTCGGCCTACACATGAACTTCAGCAAGACGAAGATCATGTGCAACAACCACATTGGAGATAAAAACACTAAGATCGAAATCGAGGACACAGAACTCGAGAAAGTAGACCACTACATCTACCTAGGACAACGCATCTCCATGAGACCCTCAAAAGAAGAAGAAATCAAGCAAAGAATCACACTAGGATGGCAAGCCTTTGGCAGAGCTAGCTCAACCTTCAAAAATAATAAGATCCCATTAATCCTAAAGAGAAGGGTGTATAACCAATGCAT
>OY735227.1:17217727-17237727 GCA_963457665.1 Thysanoteuthis rhombus | reverse complement strand
TGATAAAGGATAGCAAGTAATGAGATGTCGACATGGGGGGGGGTAAGTCGGTTTGGTAGAGCAGACTGTCCGCGGGTAAAGGGTTAATCATGGGAAGAAGTGAGTGTCCAGATTTGTTTGAATGCGATGAAATTGGTGTGAAAGAGGGGGCAGGGAGGAAAATGGGGAGTTGTACACAAATGAAATGAAAGAGAGGATGAAGAGAGGGGAGGGAAGAGAAGGAAAAAAAGAGGGAAAATTGAGGACTGGGAAGAGGTAGGATGAAGAGAGAGGAAAATTCACCCTTAATACGATGAAGGCTCGAAAAAGAAAGACAGATAAGCCTGACTCCTGCAGGCCTGAACCCTGTAAAACTTCTATTCGAACTGCTAATGATTAGTGTAACTTTTGTACTGAATATAGAATAAATGAAAAGTACCCACACACATACACACACACATATATATATATATATATATATATATATATATATATATATACACACACACATATATATGTATATATATATATATATATACATATATATATATATATATACATACATACATATATATGTGTGTGTGTGTGTGTATTAGAATGGAATTCCCTTTCGTATCTGTACGATACATTTTTGTTTATATCAGATACCTGTCGGTTTAGCGCAATCAGTAAGACATCCTCCTGGCAATCAGTTGGTCGTGAATTGGATGTGAATTTTATATATCTGTTACACCCCTAATTTTGATGGGGATTGTTCTTGTTGTCTTTGGAATGGAAGGAAAATGAGTTTGAAGAAAAGAGTTCGCCCAAAATAGAGGAGCAGCCGATGAGAATCGAACCCATCACACCAATGAAACTAGTGCGCTAACATTGCAAAACGACAGGGTCCCTTATGGATATTTACTAACATTAGTTTAGTCTGCCACAGAGACACAATAATTAGTAATGCTCTAAGAATCGAATCCGCACACCAGCGAACTT
The DNA here is from genome assembly GCA_963457665.1 of Thysanoteuthis rhombus. Lineage (NCBI taxonomy): Eukaryota > Metazoa > Mollusca > Cephalopoda > Oegopsida > Thysanoteuthidae > Thysanoteuthis > Thysanoteuthis major. The sequence goes on along the minus strand of OY735227.1, from coordinate 17,236,767 downwards.
GTTTAATGACCATCCTTCATCCATAGTCATAGTTATAGTCTCAAAGCCACTACTCTTAAATTTCCGAGTTAAATTTTAGTTAGATCAAATATCAACGATAGAAATCATAAGGTGTTTTCATGGGATAATTCTGTATGAGACTAACTTTTGCATAAGGCTACAATAATGGTGCATTGTCTTGGGACTGAAGTAACTAGCAATTGTCAGCAAGACTTGCTCGTTAATAGCATTACAGCAGGCTTTCAATATTAACTAATACGAAAAGTTTGAGTTTCTGTAGGTATTTATGCGGTTTCCCACCGAGGCAGAATATGGCACCCGGCCTTTTTTTTTATATGGGCTCTCCATGCATACAGGGAAAAACGAAGAATTATCCAGTTCCCCCGGAATTCCCTTTTGGTACATTACATATATCAGGGAATAACTCTGACACTAACCCTCATAGTGCAATGGGGAGGTACAGTCTAGTGTAACAGATCACCAGGTTCTAGACAGTCAAATCTAGGTTATCGGTCACGAATAACCAAGGGCCGTGATTGGAACATCTAATATTTTATGCACCTTTCCACTACGGTGGAAGGTGGCACATGGCTATTTTATTTGGAAGCCCACATTTGCATGAATAAGTGGGCAAAATTGACCAGTTCCTTTGGGTCTGCGTTTAGAATGCCAGAAGCTTCAGCAAATATCCCCGAACCAATCCGTTTTAGTTCAATAGAGAGGTACAGCCTGGCAGAATGGGTCTCCTGGAATATTCGCATTTCAGTACTTTGAAAATGAATGTAGGTATTAATTAGGATTGGCTTAGAATAGAGCTGAATGAAAATCGAAACCACTAGCAATAATCTTCGAGAGTAGCTCGCTAACAACTTGACCTCAGCGGGGGTCAGCAAGAATTTTGGTGTGGACATTACTACGGTGCGAAAGATTTAAGTCTGGGAATATTGATACCAATAATAAATATCGAAAGAGGCCCAAATGTGTTCCTAATGACGAAGGAATTGTCAACAACAGGAACCAAATACTTTTTCAAGACTTTTAGACTTTGGTCTCCAGGTACTGGAGAAGGTTCAAAGGTTTGAAAGAATAGTTCGACATGAACTGAATAAAATATTTTATCACATGACAGTTCCTATCCCAACAGCTTTCAGGTAACTATCTCAGCTAAGAGAATTGGAATATGAAGGCTTTCAGCATCCCCCATATTCTCATGACATTTCTCCAACCGATTATCATCTTTTCAAGCACGTTGAACTTAATATCCACCATAAAAAGTCAATGATAGGGAAACAGTAATTCGTGCCTATACTGAATTTATGACCAATAAAAACTAAATAGTTCTACAGAGATGGAGTGTTATCATTAAAGGACCGTTGGAAAAAAGGTTATTGCTTCAAATGGGTCATATTTGTATCAGATATTCACCATTCATTTATATCGCCCTTCATCTTACTATTCAAAAAACAATATCTCATAAGTAATAACTTAGTGCATCTGATGCTAATCTCCACTGTTTTCTCATGTTGATATCTTGGGGAAAAAAACTTGGAATTTCATGAGTAACAACGTAACAGGTTGGAACATAAAACTTGGCCATGTAATCACATGGAAAGTGACACTGGAAGTGGATTGATGGAAAAAAAAGGTGAACATCTGTAAAGTTAGAGAAAGGAGAGAGGTTGGTGCCACGAAAATATTGAATGAAAAAAAAAGTCTGAAGGAATGAAATAAAGGGAAAGAGTCGAAGGCAAAATACGGAAGAACAAGAACGGTAAGGTGTCAATGAATGAATCAGAATCAAGTAGGTGGGGATGGAGATTATAAAATAAGAGGGGGGAGGATGAGCAAACTAACCACGGGGTCCATTACGATCTTTTCCAGCGATATCAGAATGAGTCACTCGATGAAGTGCCACTATCTTCCGATCGGAGCACCCTCTAGCCCAAACCCGTCTCACCCACTTAAAGCCGTACATACCACCCAGACCCTTAATATTCTCTCTCTGTCACTCTGTGTCCCTCTCTTCCTCTGCATTCCCAACCGTCCCTCCTCTTCAAAGCGGCCCCCACCCAAATCCGAAATCTACGTTCAGCGTTCGATTGTGCTCCCCTTTCTTGTGTCAATCACTTTTTGCGTCCTACGCCCCATTACTGTCGCTTCACTTACCTTGTGTCCAACAGGTTTTATCGGAAAGTAAACATTCCCCTAATTGCAAATCGCTATAATGACTATGAGCGTGCATATGAAATGCCTCAATCATCCATATTTACGTGCGGTGGTTTTTTTCAACGCTGTCATTCCAACAACCCTCTTCCCTAATGTCAATCAAAAAAATCCCAACCCCGGCCAGACATACATCAAGTCAAAATCGTCTTCATTCGAAATCTACTTGTTGAGGACTTTTATTTCTATTAAATTCTTTATTCACCTATAATCTTCATCGTCAACATATATATATATATATATATATATATATATATATGCATTTGTATATACATGTGTGTATGTATGTGTGTTCAGTTTGCTTCAAGCGATTGATTTTTTGTTTTGTTTTGTATTTATTTATTTACTTATCTTTTTTGCCATAGACAGTATCAAAATCTTCCTAATATATATATATATATGCATACATACATACATATATATATGTGTGTGTGTGTGTGTGTGTGTGTGTGTGTGTGTTTGTGCGTGTGCGTGTGGATTGCTTTAGTGTTTGATTTTTTATTTTCATTTAATTTTACATTCATCTCTTATCTTTTTTCGTCTTAGACGGCGTCAAAAACTTGCACACACACACACACACACATATATATATATGAATATATATATATATATATATATATATATATATATATATATATATATATTCATATATATATTTATATATATATATATATATGAATATATATATATATATATATATACATATATACATATACATTGGGATTGCTTCTAGCGTTTTTGCTACGGTTCTTTCTGTATTTATTTTTTCATATTTTTGGCCTTCGACAGCGTCAAAATTTCTCATCTCCTGTCAAGTCGTTGAATACATTCCTCAGACTTCATCTATGAGTCGACTTTTTTTAATATGCTTTTTTCTATAGATTCTGCGGTATCTCTTCTCTTTTTTCAACCTCTTTCCTATCACATTTTTCATATACCTGTCAGTCTCCAAAAATTCACTTTTTCTGCTTGTGACCTCTTTTGACGAGACCAATCTTTCACTGTCCCTCACGAATTGTTATAATAGCAATAGATATTTTAAAAAAACTAACTACAAATTTAGTCGTAATCTTACTGTAACCGAACACGTTAGCAAGTAAAGATTAGGAAACTTATCAAAAATGTTCAACTTATTTATAATCTATCATTGGTTTTGCAATGTTCATTGATAATAATACTTGGAATATTAGAAAACAAATTACTGAAACGTAACAAGAACAAAATTCATTTTAAATCATTAAAATGTTTAATTTTATATGATCAGCTTGGTTTAACGTGACGGGAAGGACAAACAGTGAAGAGTTTACTCCACTAGAGTAGGTGAGGATTGTTCTTCTTGCTTTTGTTGTTATACAAAAGAAAAAGTCAAATCCAGCCACTGACTTCGACTGCAGTTTGGCTCTAATTTGTTCCAATTCATCTACTTTTATCAGGTTAATGCCAAAGATTCCAACAGAGTCTTTCACAGAGCGCTGAGAGGTTCTAAACATCTTAGTCTGTTTTTTTATGCCTTGAGTGATTGATCAATTGTAATATTGGAAAGCTTGCAACCTCGTAGCGCACACGATTAGTACTACCCTCAAAAGAAAATTGTTCTGATACTGGCTACAGCACGCCGGTGCTTTTTACGGCATGAAATTTAATAATGCATAAAATAAATTCGATTATAGATAAAAAGATTGGCATCTTTTTTTTTTCTACTAAACGTTAGCAAGATTTGTCGCACATCCCCGCTACTGCACTCTTTTTGATCATCATCATCTGCAGAGCAGCCTCTTGAAGTCAATCTTCAGACACAGACCTTCTCTGAGATCCGACAGACCTCCCGATCTGGGGCGTTGCGGCACCAATATCTCCCGAATTTGCTGAAATCGTCTCACCATCTTATTTTTTGCCGTTCACAATTTCGAAAATTAATTCTGGAGATCCACGTTGTTAGTCGTGATATCATGTGGTTATCTAAAATTCTAATTTTTAATGTATTGCAAGATGGCCTGCCCATTGCTATTTGAGTTTCTGGTTCCTGATTTTTCTTTAACAAACTGTCTTATGGTTTGTTCATATTACGTTGAACATGATCCTCTCTTGTGCACGTTGCATGATTCTTATATTGAGAGCTCATCTTTTGTTCAAGTCTCATGTTTTTGCTCAGTAGGTGACTATCGTAAGAACACAAGCTGTAGTAAAAAAGGTTGCACATTAAAATATGGTATAGTCACAAATACGTTCATTGAAACCCATTGATGAATATATAATGTTACTATAAATTTATATGGATATAAAAATGTAGACTAAAGTGGAGGTAGCTTTTGCCTCAATGTAAGCAATTGATTAATAGATGAATATTCGGTGCTGTTTCTACCTTAGCGCAAAATGAGCATAAACAGTTACGATCGGAGTTTGAACTTAGTTCACCGATTCCATTGACAGCGCCATTACCGACTTCACCAATCACACGGGCGTACATACATATATACGTATCAGGTGTGTCGTGGCATATCACTTTCCATAGCAGACAGCGGATCGACAGGGTTGTCTTGTGGTTTAATTTGCAAGTGAAATTAATTTTAATCTTTACTGGGCTAAAAAATTTGTGTAGCCAGACGATGATTAGCTTAGTAAATGTCTCTTTGTTTATTCATATATATATATATATATATATATATATATATAGTGAAATTTCCAAAGGGAATACAAGGTATATCTTGTCTAAAAACTCATAATGTTTCAAAATGAAATGTTTTATTTTACTAATCATGATCGAACAACCTATAAATATATATATATATATATATGTATATATATACATATCTTTCATTTTTCTCACTCTCTCCCCTCCCCCTCTTTATCTTTGAATTTATCTATCTATCTATCTATCTATCTATCAATCTGTCTGTCTGTCTGTGTATTAATCTCTGCTACTTTCTCTCACTCTCTCTCTTGCCCCTGGACTTTCCAAATCATCTCCAGACTCCTCATCATTTCCCCAACCAAACACAATGTTCACCGATGATTCCAATTTTTCCACCTGAAAGTATCTTCAACGCAATTTCAAATAGTTTATCGAATTTTGGCCATCAAACCCTCCCCAATATTGATCAGCCCTCTTTGCACCCTAAACCTCCGCGCCATCACCGACTATCAAACAGTTTATTAATTTCACTTTCTTCACAGACATCATTCCTCCCCTCCCACATCTGTTTTATCTTTTTCATCTTTCGTTATTCTTCCTTTCATTCTTTCCCTTCTTCCTTCTCTTTCTTTCTGTTTTCTTTTAGTTTTTTTGGCTATTCACGACTCTTTCTTGTTATAATCTTTTTCTTCTTTTCTTTCCCTTTTTTCCTTTCTAATCTTGAAATTCTCATATTATGTTTACCTTTTTCATTGTTCTCTCCTCTGTTTCTTTTTCTTTATTCTTCTCTTGTTTTTTCTTTTCTTATCTTTGTTGATTTATCTTCTTTTTTCTTCTTGATATTCTTCTCCCTCTTCTTCGTCCTCTTCATTTTCTTGTTCTTCTCTTTCTCCTGTTGTTGCAGCTTCTTTTTGTCTTTCTATCCCTTATTTCTAAACTGCCAACCAAAACTACCAACATTGTTTTCTTCAGATTTCATGTGGGTCTGCCTGGCTGGCCGGCTGGCCAGCTGGTTGTGCGGCCTGTACGCGTGATATAAACATTGCTAGTCAGCCAGTCAGCCAGACCAACCTTAAAAAACCGAAGAAACCTATGCAGAAGTTTTTAATTGGTGGTTTGTAACCCATTTTGATCTTGAAAGGGATTCTATTCCGGGCAACATGGAGTGACCTTGCGAGTTGATAATACCTCGATCTTAAAGACATCATGTTTTTAATATACTGACCAATGTAACTTTAACCTTGACATCTCGAAATACAAATACCGCGCCACAAGAATCAACTGGTTGGGGAAAGAGGATTAGGCAGTTGACAGTGAGGCCAAAACCATTATTCCCTCTGCGTTGTATTACGAATACACGAATAAGACGACCAGGGGTCCTTCCAGTAATCTCTCAATGACCCCAGGAGCATTGCCAATCAAGGGCAAACATCTCCTGGGGTTAATGAGGAAGCAAGATTTGAACTGAAGCCAAATTGCAGCCACAACAATTCAAATGGGACTGAGTTTATATCAATGCGAACCAAGTCTTTTGTAGAAGAGACTGAAGAAAATCATGACACGTCTGGGATTAGAACCTTTAATCTGGGTGACACATCGCACTTAAAGTGAACATTTTCTGAATTCCATAAAGACGTAATCTTTAAATTGATATTGATATGTATACTCAAGATACATTTGTAGATTTGCTGTAAATCTATTTATATGATGCGCGATGTGACTTTTCTTGTTCCTGCGTTCGTCTGCCCATAACCTCTCTCAAAACGTGCAGATATTACACTTTGATCATACGTCGAGGGCTTAAACACATATCGTGTGATCCTAGGCATAAACGCCCCTTAGATGATCCTGTCATTTGTGATATGTGCTATGCTGGTATCTTTTATGAAATACAGTTTTTATACACAAATATTGAGTTGCCTCCAGTGGAGCAATAGTATGTAAGCTCATCTCGTAAGCCATTGTTAGTTCGATCTCCGTTTGATGCCTTATTAGTGTAACCCTGTGTGGGAATAAGTTAAATTAAGTGTACTTCTATTATCAGTGTTAGTTATGAAGTAAGACATTGATAGCAAGGTGAGCTGTGAGTTGGATCCTATGTCAGAATAACGTAAGATTGATATTATCAGGGCACCTAACGTGGAGCGACGGTTAGCTTGCCCGTCTTGCCGATGATTGTTAATGTAGTCAGATCCTCAGTGAATAATCTACCATTATATATCAGGACCAGTATCAACTAATCTTAGTAAATCACAAATATTGGTACTGCCCAATGTCCCAGTGTTCCCCCAGCAAGAAGAGGAATGGGAATTTTTAAACCAGGGGTCACCACAGCGGTGGATATTGGGCCTCAGGTGCCAATGGGACTATTCAGGGAGTCGATAAATACCTGGAGACAAAGGGGTTTGTGAATGATCGATGGAACTTTGGGGGTCAAAAGCTGATATCATATGAAATAAAAATACATGCAAAACTTCCTACTGATATATCTTTTCGATTTATACTTAATCATTATTGCCTATTGATACGTTGATATACCACATGTATCGTATTGGTTGATATAAGATGTTATAGCGTAGGTTTGTTGTTGGATTTGGTACGGTTTAGGATATGGTATTGATACGTTGGATGAAGTTAATTCGGCAGTGCTGCCTGTGGTTCGGTAAGGGATCAAAAGTTCCATGAAAAGAGTCGGTGGTTTGGTGATCCTTGGTTTAAACGCTGACTGATAGTCGTTTCTCTAAGCTCATGTAGAAACCATTTCCTCAACCTCAAAACTTTCCTGAAGATAGTAAATGACGTAATACAGTTGACTAAACTATAAATGATCAAGTGACGAGCGAACGCGAAAGCTTCTTCAAAGATTCTCCTGACTTTACTTTTGCTCTGTGACACAATTATGCTCAGAGACTTTTACGACTGGGAAAATGTGGGAGCTAAGTCTATCAACGACAGCAAACCGTTCTTCTTTCTCTCTCCCTAACTCTCTTTCAATTGCTCTTACTATTATGCTTCATTTTTTATCCTTTTTTGTTTTTCATTTTTCTCTCTTTCTTTTCTTTCCCTCCCTCTCTCCCTTTTCATTCTCTTTCTCCGTTTTATATTTTCCTTGCAATTTTACCATTCTCTTTCTTTCTTCTTTTCTCTCCTCCTCCACCTCATTTTCTCTCCTTTCTTCTTCCGACTCTATTTCTTCATCTTTTTATACTCCCCCTTCTATTTCAGCCCCTCTTTCTCTCTCTATCTCTCTCTCTCTATCTCTCTCTCTCTCTATCTTCCTCCTCCTTTCTCTGTCCCCATCTAATCTTCCTACTCCGATACCCTCTCTCATCGGGTTGGAGGGAGGGAGAATGTCTCATTTTCCTTAATAGACAAAATAAGGAAGTCATCTAACAACACAATCAAGTTAGACAAGCTTTCCCTCCTGAAATCGACGCCCGTTGTGAGCAACCGGTAGTTCATCATTGCGCATGTCAATTTGCATGTCGAGAATTAAAAAACAGATGGAAGAAATGAAGTTGATCAGTGATGAGACGGGTGGGGTCAGGCAGGGTCACGTGTGCCTTGGTGGATGGGGGTGGTGAGATTGAAGATGAAGGTATTTGTAGCTCCTTGTTGTCTTTCAGGCAACGAAGAAAGATTTGCCGTCCCTCCTGTAGATTGCTTCATTTTCCACATGGACGAAACAACAAATTGCATTCGAGAACGGAGCTAAAATATTTTGCGTCTTGACTCACTCGTTTTCATTACTTCGCTTCGACATATTTTTTTTCTTTTCATAATCTCATTTCCGTGTTTTCTTTCCTCTTTTCTTTTTCTTTCTTCTTTTTTCCTTCTTTCTTTTTCTTTCTCCTGCATCTCTTATTATCGTGTTTCTTCGTTTTCTCTTAACCCTTCTTACTCTTCTTCCCCGCATCTTTCTTTTTCTACATCATATTTTTCCTCAAATTATCAAATCATTCTCCTTCTCATTCATATCCCTTCTTATTAACTCTTTCTTTCAGTTCTTCTCAAATTCTTTCCATCTCCCTTCCCTGGCAGGGTCCTGGTATTTTCCCATATTTGCATTTTCTTCAGTCTTCAGACTGTGGTCCACTGGCACAGTCAAATTTACAATCTAGCAGACATTCTTCTTTTTGTTTTTTCACAATAACTTGATACGGTTATCTGGTTAAGATCGGTTGGCTGGCCTGGATCTTATAGTTCCAGAGTATTTTTACCAGTTAAATTTTCTCAGAAGATTCCATTTATTTACATAGTCGAACCAAGATCGTTTGTTTAGTTTTCAGTTTATCACTGTTCCTTCTCTCTCGACTTATACACGAGTATCTATACTTTGTTTATCTATACTTTGTTTTCTTTAGTTTCTTTCTTGTATTCTTCATTCCTTCTAATATATACAACTGATTCTACTTAATAATTGGCCATCAGGTCTCGCTGCACAATGAGACCAATTTTGTGAGAACCTCTTCAAACTTATGTAATAATCGCTTCGTTTATGAACAATGCACCGTTTATTGGGACCAACCAGCTGTGCTACAGATTAAACGTATTTTTTTAATCTCTGGAAACAACTATTTTTCAAATATGTTAGCTTGTGACTCAAATTAGATGTGGAATAACCAAACTCTCAAAAATATACCATTTTTAAGTGACAAAGTTACCTCCCTTGCAAGTGCTACCGATTTTAAAATGATTTTTCTATAAATCTCTTTTCATGAAAAACTGTTTTCCTTGTTCGGTTAATCTGACCAGTCTGCTATGGGGTCCAAAATTGTTGGTTCTTAGGTGGCCCAATTAAGCGGAATTCACTACATATCTGTTCATAAAATATTTTCTCGTGGAATCATTATTTGTCATTACTTATCAACTCGTTCTCCTTTCTTGGTTTTACCACAATTGCTTTACCGGTATTTTTCTTTCTTTTTTTTCTTTTCTTCAGGACTTGTAGTCATTGTCTTGTTTTCCTTCCTCACTTTTATCAATTTCCTTCTTTCCTCATCACAATTCCATATTCTTCCATTTCTTCTTATATTCTTTCAAATTCACCTCCTTTTCCCTTCATTACTTATTTCCAACGTCACATCTTTTTTTTTCGTTTACCTTTACTCTCTTCCAGTATTTAATTCTCTTTACCATCTTTTCTCCCTTTCATTACCTATTTCTTTTTTCTTTTCCAATATTTTATTCTTTTTTACCTTCTTTACTTCCATGCTTTCATATATTATTCTTTATATTTTCCTTCCTTCCTTCCTTCCTTCTTTCTTTCCTTCCTTCCTTCCTCCCTCTATCTCCTTTTCTACTTTCCTCCTCCTTTTTCCCTTTCAATGTATTATTCTTCTTCTCCCTGCCTTCCTGCCTCCCACTTGTACTCTTTTCAACTTCTATCATTTGAATAATCGCTTATTTTACTCTTTCTTTTCCATTCCATATTTTTCCTTCCATTTCTTTTTTCCATCCTTTCGACGATAATAACCATTTCATTCTTCCTTTCATTCCACCTTCCTTTCATGCTTCCTTTCTTTCATTTTTCGTCCCATTACTCCTTTCAGTATCTCAGTCCTGTCCTTCTTCCTTTCATTTCACCCTCTTCGTATCATTTCATTCTTTTCTCTCTAATGCCACATTCTGTCTTTCCTTCTTTCTTTCTTTTACTTCCTCTTTCCTTCAAATATTTCTCCTTTCTTCACTATTTTAACTGTTCTTCCTTCAGTTCTTCCCGACGTTTCTCCTCTCTTTCAGCTTCTTCAGATCTTTATTTACTTCTTCCAAATATTTCCCACAATTCTTCTCTCTCATTCTTATCAATTCTCCAATCCTTTCTTCCGTCCTTCTGTTCACCCTTCCTTCTCTCCAATTTTCCAATCCTGTGCATCTTTCTTTTCTACTTTCCCTCTTTCACTCTTTCCTTCCAATCCTTCAATCTCTCCTTCCTTTTGCTACTTCCTACCTTCTTTCTTTCTAATTCCTCAATCCTCTCTTCTCACCTCCCTTCTCTCTTCCCTTCTTCCCCTACTGATTCTTCAATCTTCCTTTCTTCCCCCTTCCTTTCTTCTTTCTAATTCCTCATGACTTTCTTCTCACCTTCCTCCTTTCCTTCTTCCCTTCCTCCCCCCCTTCCAATTCGCTTATCGTTCCTTCCTCCTTTATCTCTTTCTAATTCCTCCAGCCTTTCTCCTCTCCTTCCTTCCATCGTTCTTTATTTCTTCCTTTTTTCCTCTTCTTCTTTCCAATTTCTTAAACCTTTCTTGTTTTCCAACTTGAACATTCATAAACGACCAACGTATTTCAAGGACATTTTTGACGTAGTAACGCTCCTGATAAACTGACCAATCAAATCCCACTGTGTCAGCTTGAAAAACTAATGTATATCTTTAATTTTGTTCGTTTTTTTTAGCGTTCCCATCTTCACTCAATCAATTTTTGTAATCGAATCTTTCAAATACTTTCCTCTCCCCATTGTCGGTTTTCTTTCTCTCTTCTGCAGTTCGCTCACTGTACTCATTTTTTAACGTGACTTATGTCCTTTTTGTGCGATGGGTCTACATGTTATATTATTTCTGTCCGCTATCTATCAAGATGATTCCCAGGTTTCTGTGGCACACTGAAGATAATAATCTCCCACTTTCAAACTGTTACGCCTCTATAACTTTTGGAGAGTTTTTTTCTGCTTTTTTGTTTGTTTGTTTGTTTGTTTTTTATTGTTTTTTTTTAATTTTTTCCTCCTTTCATTTTCATCTTTATGTTGTCTCTTATTCTTATTCTTCCTTCATCTTGTCCGGTCCTCCTTCTCTCCCCTCTTCCCCTTCCTCTACCCCTGCAACTATTCTGACCGTCAATCTACGGCAGTTGGTAAACAAGACAGACTGAAAACTAAGAATAAACACTCGGTGAGACTCGAACTCGCGCCCAATCTGTCTCAAGGTGACTGCTTTCCTGTTCAACAGTTTGACCTACAAGAATCCAATGGCAGACAGAGGATTTGACCATCTAAAATTACCCTTCATCCTTCCAATCGCTCAGCACCATATTTTCTGGTATCATTAATCCATCTTCCTGAAGTATTGTCAACCATTATTACTCTTTGACTCGTATTACTTTCTTTTTTTATATCAGTTGCTTTTTGTCGCAACCGCTCCATTTGATCACTGCCGTAAAGTTAGAGTTGATGTGATCTAAAATCCAAGTAAAAGAAATACTGGTCAAAAATAAATAATGCCCATATTGTGGTCGTTGTCTTGGCTTCTATCATATTTATTGATATAACTTTCTATTATTTCCATTATATTTTATGATGTGACTACTGTAATTTTTTTCGCTGTTTCCCATTTTGATCTCAATATGCATGTGTGTATGTGAGTGTGTTTGTGTGTTAGGACCCACACTTCCGATTAGGTCATTTATCAAATATGGCGTCGAATGTGTTCGGCTAGCACAAATTGTACGTCCATTCTGTAACACAACTTTTTCTATCCCTTGTTTGAGGTCCCATAGGATCTCTCCGCGTCTTTGCCAATCGTCCGCTACCCGTTTCATCAATACACAGATTAGATCAACACACTGGAAAGTCCATATACCGTTTAAAGATACAAGGTCTGTTTGTATTAAATGTTGTGTAGAGGGCATTCCATCTAAATCAACAGCGTCAACAAAATGCAAAAAAAGGGGCGAGGGGTCACCTCTTTTTTTCCCTCTTGATTATCGCTAGGAATTGAAAGTCATCAATAAATTAATCGGTTGTCAGGACTGGTCAGAGATTCTTGGTTAGATTTGAACTCGTTTCCTCTACCATCGTAATTCAGTGTCTGTTTGTCTCCTTTTTTCCCTTCATCTCCCTAGTTCACATTCTTTTTTTTTTTTTGTGGCTTATAACTGATATTAATGAAACCGTTTCAACTTCAACCCCTTCTTTACATGAACAGAATAAGACTCATTCTAGAATCCATAAAATATAACCTTTAATTTAATGGAATAATTGAAACTTCCTATTTAATAAAGTTCATAAAAGAGTCAGACTATTATTATTATTATTATTATTATTATTATTATTATTATTATTATTATCATTATTGTTGTTGTTGTTGTTGTCATCATCATCATTATTATTATTATTATTATTATTATTATTATTATTATTATTATTATGTAACAAAAAGGTCCGTCCGCTTTTTATTTTTATTTTTGTTGTGTTTCCTTTCATTTACCATGCCCCAAGAGTTCCCTTTTCTAGCTTGCCCTTTTCCTATACGGTGCAGACGAAAACTTTCATGGTAAATCTTGAACCAATCATTGATATTGTAAAGTTTTATCACTATTTTTTAGAAGACAGAAGTTACACCCTTAAAGAAGACAGAAGTTACACCCTCAAACCCATCCTCCAATTTGATGAGCAGCCATGTTTGTTTACATCCTGATAGTTTCAAGTATGACTATTGGGTGGGATTCCAACCCAACGGGAAACACCTTTGCGCCGGCCTGTCTGAGCAATTAAGCTACAAAAACTCGACCAGAAGATAGAAGTTCAAAAGTACCCTTAAATTCATCTTTCTGTCACCTTTGAAGTGGATTAGATTCAACAAAAATCCTTAGTTCAGCATCATCAATATTTACCAGCCGTCCCTCACCAAGTGACTCTTCGATTAATCCATTTCTCATATGGAAATCTATTAAAACATTTTTTAGCAGTACAGTTACTAATCTCACTTTTACCAAATATTGTACATATTCTGCTGACTGCTTCTGCTGTTTTTGTTCCGAATTTCAATCTTTCAGACAAGCTATCACAATTACCCGTTTGACCGTCATATTGTCAAATGAAAACGAAATTTGAATCAGTCAGAACTTTTCAACGCAGATAATCGAATCCCTATGTATGAGATATAAAGATGATACTGTGCAGAAAGACAAGCAAAAAGCAATGAGCTTTGAACTCCCCGTGGTGGTCTATAGGGGTTATGTGCTGAAATATAGCTTTCATCTCAGCATGAAAAGTAGACATTAAACAAGAACACGAAATACATTTTCGGAATCAGCACCCAAAACTACATAAAATACACCACAATATGTCATGAAAAAAATGCTGTTGACCAGTGTTATTGTCGGATCGAATAATGAAAGAATAGTGGGTCAAGAGTCAGTACTTATATTTTAACTAAAAGACACTGTTCATACACGCAAAATTTCATATTAGTAAATAAGGAATATCTATTTCTGTATGTATAGGTATATTATTTATACGTATATACACGTGTGTGCGTGTGTTATTAAGAAATAGACATATGAACCAACTGAAAGATTATAAATTGCGTTATATTATCTAGAAACACTCATTTGAAATGATCACCAGTGATTACACGGTGAATATATCATTTGATCTAGACAACGTAAAATAGAATAAACTATTATTTTCTCTAATTGCTTATTCTATTTTACGTTGCTTAGGTCAAATGGTACATTCACCGTTTAATGATGGGTGATTATTTCGAATGGGAGTTTTTATGTAATACGACGCAATTTATAATCATATATACATTAGAAACATAATTAACGCTCACAAGAGATACCGCAGTCAACGTTCAAGACGTATTTAAATAGAAATATTGCATGTGCGTACAGCTCGATTCAAAATTATATCATCATAATTATCATAGAATTTACGACTATTACATAAATTGTTTTCAAAAAAATTAGGTAAATTTTATTGTTGTTGTCCTCCATCATGGATATGATATAATTTGGAATCGAGGTGAGCATCGAAACATACATCGTACATCAAATACGACAAGGACGACGAACGTTTTTCGATTTCTAAATGACTTTATGCTCTATAGACTCGCAACCAGATGCAAATTTGTGTACTAGTGTAACTTGACCCAAGAACGTACATAGGATAGGTTCCATCGACTTCCTTTGACCTTTGGTCAATTGAAGGTTCGATTTTATCCTTTTATAATCTAAGGGTAACAGCTCCGACCGACAGACTGCGAATTAGTGTGTTAAGGTAACTAGGACAAAAAATAGGTATCCTTAACCTCTGATGAACTTTGAGGGTCATTTTGTTTTCAAGGGAAACTTGACCCGAGGATAAATCTGGACAAATCAAGGGGAGACAAATCATCTGTTCGTCATTTTCAAATCTGATGTAACCTATTATGTTTGAAATTTTTCATGGTCACAAGCCCAATCAAGGGAACTTTTTTTGAATATACATAAAACATACGTTTCTTTCTTGTGTTGGTATATTTGCTGATTTTGTGTGTGTGTGAGGGGGGGTGTATGTAAGCCCAACAGAAGAGGAGTTCAAGCCTAACTGTATGCAAGTATGGAAGATGGCTTGTGAGGGAAACTATCCTCACTTGAATATTTTTGACATCTATATTAGATATAATTTGCTTTCCTGTGTTGGTATATCTGAAAATGCGTGTGCGTTCGTGTATATGTGTATGTGTGTATGTGTGTGTATAGACACGATATGGCTATAGACTATCCAATATCCATCTAGTACTTTCGCTTCAGATCCAGAGGCTGGCACTTTATCTCTGCCCTGCGCAGAACTGGACGGTCAGTAGAACCGAATCCAAGCGATATATTTACGTACGCACAATTCCCCATCAACCAAACTGCTCCATATATATATATATATTGAAATCTTCGAAATAATCCCTTGGTAAACAACTGATGATTCCAAAAAGATAAAATTCACACATTGTACCATGATAGCAAAGTATTTGTAAAACCAGAAAGGAATAACATGATTTACATTAACAGATATTAGCAAATAAGTGACTGAAGCGGCACAAAACATCTTGGAAAAAATTCAATGTTTAGTGCTCAAAGCTGTAAAGCTTTGCAGAATATATATATATATATATATATATATATATATATATATATATATATATAATTGTATGGGTAGCCGATGTGTTTCCTGGGAAATGAACTTCAAATACTACAACACAGGAGAGCAAATTATATTTTTAGACATTTCATAAAATCAAATATGGTGGGGGTGCTTGAGCACCCGACACCGGAAATTTATGTTATCACCTTTGGCATTACTACTTCGCACGTCAGAGATCATCATTGGATTTAAACAGTCCCCGTGTTTTATTGCCATGTTTTGGCTGGAGAAAGAGCTGGTGGATTTTTTCTCCAAGAGAAACATGTTTTATTATCTCGTCGGGTTAGGGTCAGATTCTATTTTCAAAAATGCCAAGATGGCGTAAGCACTGAGTAGAGGAGAAATTCGCATCTGCAGTTTCTTACAATGAACTGAAACTTAGGTTCCAGTTTAGCATTATAATTATATTGTAAATCGAACCCTACTGGAACCACTATGCATTTCGATAGAAGAGGAATAAACATAAAACATATATACATTAAGTTTTCGCACACTACGCAAAAATAAGAATATATATTTATCATTTATTTACGTACACACAAACATTGAGCAATTTTATGAAATAAACACATTACAGATCGTAAATTGAACTACATTCCAAATTGCCATGACAACCAATCCTTAAAAATACCCATCTCCCTTGAACATTACAATAAAATACACACAACTGCTGCTACTACTTCCAACAAAAAATCCAGCCAAACCAGCAAAGATTCCCTCACATACAGAAAATAGTCCGGGCCCACCACTATGGCCTCCCATAGATTTCCATAGTTGCTTCCAAAGCAAATCATTTTATGCTAGAATTACTTTTAATGGAAATCTAATCTTTTAATCGCTAAAAGGTACACACATGGTAGAGAATATAGGAACTCTTCCCGAAACATGTATAAGATACTAATTGATTAATTTGTCAATTAGTTTGCAAATAAAGTCTCCATATACTTATATATATATATATATATATATATATGTAATGAATATATAGTCAAATGAATATGTTGTTGAACTCAGTACAACCATTTACAACGATGTCTCCGGTGCAGATTTTTTGTTCTTAAATCCATTTTAATATTCCTATTCCATTTCCTCCTCAACGATTCCAAATGTAGAAATAGAGTTCACCAATAATCGCATTTATATTTGTACAAATCATCCGATCGATCAGACCCGCGGGTCTCATTCATTGGCACACATGATAGAAAAATAGGTCTCATTAGTCATTCAATAAAAAAAAATAACATCTTCTGGCAGCATGCCTTGTTGGGGTTGATCAATGAATTTGTAACTTCTCTTCCCTTTGTTGCGCGGTGATCACTAAAAAGTCTATAAATTTTCAGACAACAAGCCTGGATGTTGCTGGACACAAATTGAAGAACTAATCTAGTATAAGCTTACATTTCAAATTCACTGACCTGTTAAGGTCTATTTGGGGAGAGGGATAAAAAAAAACGTTTTTCCTCAGCACAATAGAGAGGAGATCTTTAAATGTTCTCTGCGGCCAGCCAGCCTGATAGACCAACTTCAAAACTGAAGAAACCTCTGTTGACAGTCTTGGTTGACAGTTTTCAGAAAACCAATGACTGCCCCTGTCTGCCCAATCAAGTATGGACGTGCTTATGTATGTAAATAGCTTCTAATATGCATGAATATTCATGAAGACACGCTTGAATGTCTATTCGCTAGGCCGGGTCAATTTTTCACGCTTTGTTGTCTGTCGAGGATGGTTTCTGCGTAATTAAAGGCTCGGATGGAATTAGTTTTGTTGAATAATGAGTTTAGAGCCATTTCTTGTGGAATTGAGAGAAATGAATTGAAATCATCGGAGAGAAGCGAAGGGAGGTGAGATATTAAATATTGGAAGGGTTAAGGAAGGGGCGTAAAGGAATAGGAAGGGTGAGAAATGGAAAAGACAGAAAGAAAGAAAAAAGAAACAAAGAAACAAAAAAGAAAGAGGGTAAAAAAAAGCCAGTAAACGAAACAGAAAACTGACCTGGGTAGTCGCTCTAAAGAAACCTCTTTTGGCAGCATGTCGTGTTTAGGAAGATCAATAGAAAAATTGGAAAAAGGAGTGATCAACGAATGTTACCTCGCTCACCTTTTGACGAACAGTGATCATTAGAAAATCACTTTTTCAAAAATCAAGGTTGGATACTGAGGGACCAATTCAGCAAAAACTGACATGGCAAACCGAACCTCCCCTCAACACACGCACTAAACCCCTATTTGGGAGGGTAATTCAAAAAAGTTTTTCCTAGACATGATGAAGACTGAATGTTTAAATTGTCAGCTCTCTAGTTCCATTGGTGCAGTGTGATACATACAAAGCCAGTCAGTCAGCCAGACTGATTCAAAAACTGAAAAAAATCTGTTTTAGTGACAGTTTTGATAGATGGTTTCTAACAAACAAGTCATTAAAATTTAAATTTTAAAAAGTCGGAAACATGATAAAAAAAGAAAGGGAGAAACATTTAAGAAAGAGATAAGCGTGTGAGAAATTAGGAAAAGGAAGAAAAAAAGAAGGGCATAAGAAATGGATAAATGTGTAAGAAGAAAAAAGAAAGAAAAAAGATGTAGGAAGGAAATATGTGTGCGAGAAAAAAGAAGAAAGGCGAAAGGAATGAGGAAGTCTTTTGGGGAGAGACAAGCGAATAAGAAAGACTGAAAGAAGAAAGACTTGTAAAAGAAATGGAAAAAAGAAGTGTGTGGGAGAAGTAACAAAAGAAAAAAAAAAAGAGAAAAAAAGCCAAAGAAAGGAATAAAAAGAAAGTATGAAAACAAAGGATAACTTTTCAAAACGCATCTGATTTTTATCAACAAAAGGCTATCCAAATATTACACCACATTAAATGAATAGTTATTATATAAAAATGATTATCCACTGGAGAATAAAGCCGTAAAAGCACTCAAAAATATGTGCCCAATGAAGCTAGAAAATGACAATTTGAAAGAAAGATGGATTTTTATAAGAACAACTGTGATATTCATAGAATATCTAACTGGGACATGGTCATGCTTAATGATGATTTTAAAAGATTAGAATTGCTTGAACAGGTAAGCAAGTTATTAGACAGTCTCTTACATGCTAGTAACGATATCTTTCGCCCAAATATTTGGAGAACAGACTGAACATAAGAATGTGGATTCTACTTTCTCTCAAAGCCATTGGTGCTAAGTGAACGAAATCAGCATCAACAAAAATAGATAACATTGGCCAAAAACAAATTTCTCTTAGGCATGTGTTGTGGTCTATTTCATGCAATTTTGGATGTTAATTCTGAAAAA
>OY735227.1:17100227-17212727 GCA_963457665.1 Thysanoteuthis rhombus | reverse complement strand
TTTATTCAGCATGCCCAGAAAATTATTGGATGTGATTGTCACATGTTGAGCCCTAAAGAGGACAGCAGTCAAAATATGAGGAATACAACAAAAGCAGATAAGCCAGTCGGAAATTATGTAATCAAATAAGCACATGCACATGCAGATTATTATTTGTCGACTTGTATATATACATACACATTTTTTTTTCTTTCAACGATGGAGGATAATTCGAAAAATCGTATATATACCCCAAAGATTTTAAACTAAAGTGAGAACATAATTGAATGTAAACAACGTTCCTAGATTTGGATATTGACATCGAGGATGGAATGTTTGTCTATAATTTGTTTGATAAACGAGACTCATTTCCATTCCATATCGTACGTATGCCATTTAGAACAAGAAGTATTCCATATCATATTTCACGGAATTATATTATCAGAATATTTAAGAATAGTACGAGCTACACTTAGATTTATTGATTTTATACCGAAAATTGTTCCTTTAGTTGTAAGAATGGTCAATCGAGCCGTAAAAATTAGTAAGATTTTTCGATAATTTAATAAAGCCACAACTAAACATCCAGATCCCTTTAAAACTTATCAGATTGACCATAACGAAATAATATAAAGATTAAAAAATATGTTGATGAGAGTATAAACATAGTATACATGAATAAAGCATATTAAATCGAATAAATTTGTATTAATGTTAGAGGAACTAGGTAAACAAAAGAGATGGATCCAGGTTTTGTCGATGTGAAAGATCATTGTATTAATTAGAATCAGGAAAAGGGAAAACATTTTCCTCTCAGCCATTTGTCTGACAGATAGGTAGTTAGGTAAAGTAGGAGTTCGAACATGTAATGCCAAGTAAAAAGTTGTCTAAGTATATTAATGGATTAGCCCATTGAGGTGTTACTCCCAGCTAGATTGCGATTTGTTTCCTTTTCAAACATGTATATGAGGCTAATCTATTTGACAATTTAAAAGGCGTATAATGATGGAAGCGAGATGGTATAAGACGTGGAAAAATAACTTTAAAATTTGTGCAAAAAAAAATGTCAAATTCTTCGGTTGAATATGTTAGTATAAAATCAACTCAAAGTTCTTCTGTGTAATTATTATTCTGAAACATAATATCAGGGGTTATTTTGCATGCAGTCTTAGATTGGAACTGAAACAACCGATTTGATATGCCCATTGGTGAACACTCAGTAGAAGTGACACGAACAACGGGTCAAGACAAGGAAAGAAATTAAATGATGTGTAGTACAAAATAACATCCATATGTATATATACAATATGATAATACCCTACATAAAATAACGAACTACATGTGGTATGACATAAACTATATATTAAAAACATAGCTTATAGGGAGGTGGTGTTTGATCAAGACTATTGTGGTGCCATGTTAATATAACTGTTTTGTTTTTAAATTCCCAAAACTTTTACATAGTAAACAACTGAAGATCTCAACAAAAGAAAATCCCACCCAGTACCATAATATCAAAACATGCTGAAAACACTTTTAAAAAAACACTGAAAAAAATTACAGATGTTGGAAAATGAACGATTGAAGTAACACAAAAGAATCTTTGCAAAAGGTCTTTCCAATGTGTACAGTGTTTAAAGATATAAAGTTCCCTAGAATATACATATATATATATATATATATATATATATATATATATATATATATATAATTGTTTCTCGAAACAGTTACATGGTAAACAACTGATGATCACATCAAGAGAACATCTACACGTTGTACCATTATAAGAAAGTATATGTAAAACAGGGGAAAAGACACTGAAAAAATTGCGTAAATTGCATTGATAGATATCGGAAAATAAGTGACTGGAGTGACACAAAAAACTTTGAAAAAAAAGTTTTTTAATGTTTAGTGTTTTAACCTGTAAAACTATATATATATATATATATATATATATATATATATATATAATATAATATATTTCTCAATAATCATAATATATATATATATATATATATATATATATATATATATATATATATATATATATTATGATCATAATATATATATATATATATATATATATATATATATATTATGATTATTGAGAAATGGATGCTTAATCCGACAGAAAAATAATAAATGCTTCATTTCATTTGAAACTCTATTCGGTCTGACCTCTTATTATTGCACAGTGAATGTGTCAGTTGATGTAGACTACGTAAATTCAATAAACAATTAGAGAAATATGAGGCTGCAGGAATAGCACCTGCGACCGATGGGAAGTCGTCTTAACCCTTACCATTAAGGTAAACGGTTAGTTGGTAGGTGGGGAGCATAAATAACTCTCTCTCTCTCTCTTCCTCTCTCTATATATATTTGTGTGTGTGTATCTGTGTGTGTGTGTGTGTGTGTGTGTGTGTAACATTGAGGTCGAAGAATGTTTTTTGATTGTTTGCTTGTATATATCAGTTTTATGACCGTCCAAACAAGTGCTCCCTGTTTAATGGAATATATGTGTGCGTGTGTGTTCGTTATATATATATATATATATATGTATATATATATATATATATATATATATATATATATATATATATATATATATATATATATATATATATATATATATATATATATTAGGAAATAATAATATAATATAACAGTACTATAATATGAAAATTACATTGCATGAGAACAGCTACATACTGACTAACGAAAAAGAAAGACACAGACATGTATATATATGAAGGGAATAATAATATTCGTTTGATAATTATATTCATAAAATCTATTAATAAACACATCTTTAAATAACATATCTATGACGGGAAGAATAAGTTAATTCTATGACAAATTACAATCTTAATTGAATTCATAATTACAGATATAAACAGAATCTTTACTTTAAAAGTAAAATGTAAGTTTCTGAACAAATTACAATCTCAATTTATCGTTTACATATTGGATAGGATAAAGAAACAAAAAGTTTTTTAGTGTCAGACCAAGGATTTTCACTCGCAAGATCGAACAATGGAATTTAACAGAGAAGGAATGATCTGACAGAAAATGACAAAATATGCAGATTTGGATATGATTATAGATATGAATGGGAACTTTACTTTAAAAACAAAAACAAACATACAGATTTGGATATAAAACGTGAGAAAACCCTTACTTTTTAATATATAATTCTGATCTCTTCGAAACCACAAAATAATGCATAGTCAATCAAAATAAATGTTACTTTCAAACTACATTTTTCTATAGACACAAATAGGGCAAGTCATGAATTACAAAATAAATTTATGATCAAGTTCCTATTGAGTAAATATGAACAAGTTAAAGGAATTCTCAAATTGAATTTGAAGTAAATTAGTAATTTAATTTGGGAATTCCAATAACACACATAATGTGAATACATGTATAACAATTTTCACTTGAACCTACACCCACACAAAGAGAATAGTAACTGACAAATGTTCTACTGCAAAGCAAATTAAAATAATGAAGTATTCATGGAGACATAGATGAATATAACGGGATGAGCCATAGCAAGAAACTCGTTCTGTTTTTAATACTAAATTTCATAATAAAGTATAACAATACAAAAATAAAATACAAATAGGTGTGAGGAAACATGTACTAAGATCTTGAAATTAAATAATGAATTAGTTTTAAGATAACACGTTAGAATAACACTGATTGGATTGAAGATGACTTGCATGGCAGATGACAATGAATAATGGCTATTTTTCAGCATCACAAGATGAAAAGTGCACATGATTATATAAATATATATGTGTCTATGAGCTATCTCTCTCTCTATCTGTATCTATCTCTCTCTCTCTCTATCTATCTATCTATCTATCTATCTATCTATCTATCTTACAAACTGACTAACTATCTATCTCACAGACACACACATGCACAAATAAATCTCGTCCTTTTTTTTTAAAATACTAAATCCAGGGCCTATGAAAAGCAGGGTGCTGAGCGTACGTTGCACCCGGGCCCAGGGATTCTAAGAAGCGCGGGGCCCGAAGGGGACGGAAGTCAACAGAGCCAAATATCAGATGACTAATGGAGAAGGGAGGGCATCCGAAAGAAACTTTGCCCCCTCCTCGCAGAGAGCATGGCTTGATCTCATTCCCGATCATCACCGTTATTTCCTGGAAATCTGAACAGCTTCACTAATAACATGGCTTATGGCCAAACCTGGTCAAGCTAATTAAATGCCTATATAAACAGATCCGTTTAGTCATCCAATAGAAACAGTTGCGTGACCAAGGTGTTTAGGCAGCATGTTGTGTTGGAGGAGAT
Source organism: Thysanoteuthis rhombus (assembly GCA_963457665.1). NCBI lineage: Eukaryota > Metazoa > Mollusca > Cephalopoda > Oegopsida > Thysanoteuthidae > Thysanoteuthis > Thysanoteuthis major. The sequence continues at coordinate 17,208,425 of OY735227.1, read as the reverse complement.
CAATTAAAAATTAGAACAAAGGTGCGATCAACGAATAAATCTTATGCCATTTGTTGGGAAGTGATCACAAAAAAAGTCCAGATTTTCCCCCCGCAAAAAATAAGAAAACAAACAGGAATGCTGCCGGACACAATAGGGACTAGTTTAGCATAAACTAACATAGTAGGTTGAACCCTCTACAAAATAGAAATTCATGATGAGATTCTTGGTGACAGTTTTGATTGACAGTATCTAATATATATAGAAGCAATACTGGGTGTATTACTCCTTTGTAATCGTTTTTTTTTTTATTTGTCTGCTTTTCTACCCGGGAGGCTCCTTGCATAAGTCAACAGCCAACGAAATGTTTATATGCATATACGTGCATTCCCCAGACCCTGATTGGCTGTTCATATTTGACTGTATCAACAAGTGCAATACTTGTTGCTGTATCAACACTAACAGAGCATTCTACCTCCTCTCCACGGGGTTCTGGTTTCTTTTTGTCAATTTGTCATTATATGCCCATTCTATCTCTTGTGCTGGATGTTTCTGTCTGCCTTTCCTTATCACCACTCTTCTCCCTCTTTTGATTTACCCCAATATATACATATATATATATATATATATATATATATATATATATATATATATATATATATATATGTATATATGTATATATATATATAACATGTAAATATATATATATTATTATGTTATTAAGAAATGGGTATATGACCTAACAGAATGATTATAAATTGTGTTATATTAAATAAGAATTTCAATACAATAAAACAATCAATATATGTGTGTGCGTGTGTGTAACATGCATATATAATTATATTATTAAGAAATGGGTATATGATCTGATAGAATGATTATAAATTGTGTTTTATTAAATAGAATTTCAATAAAATAAAATGCAATTCATAATCATATATATATATATATATATATATATATATATACATATATATATATATATATACATACATGTATATATATATATATATATATATATATATATATATATATATATATATATATATATAATAAAACAGCATAAATGGTGTTCATTTATGGCATTGAGCACCTAATCTCCTTCCCTTCCTCCCTCTCTCTCTCTCTCTCTCTCTCTCTCTCTCTCTCTCTCTCTCTCAGTTTCATGTACCTCCTACCATCCCAACCGATGATTACTCAGTCTAACACACCACCATCGCGATTTTGGGGTCAGAGAACGTTCAATAGATGTTCGTATATAAGCTAATGTTAACTGCTTCATTTTCAGATAGCGAGGGAAACCTGTATATTGTTCTTTAAACACTTCGTTACTGAGGTAGTTAGATATTTTTCACCGACTCCAGTGGATGGTGTTTGAACCCAAGTATGCTCAGCCTCACATGGTGAGATCACAAAATATCACAGTATATCAGGAAGAAAATGGGAGTCCGAGACATCATAACATCTCTTAAAAAACTTAAATGGCAATGGGCAGGCCATGTTGCATGATTGAAAGACAACCGATGGACATCACGACTCACAACATGGATCCCCAGAGATCATATGCGAAACCGAGGCCGACAGAATACAAGATGGATTGATGAACTAGACAAATTCTGAAAATACTGTCTCTGCGACGCTCATGACAGAGAAATGTGGCAGACCCTGGGGAAGGACTATGTCCAACAACGGACGTTAAAATACTGATGATGATGATAGACCAACATTTCGTATGCTATCATTCAAAGTGGGCTGTTTCTACCGACTTGGAATGGTGCAACACAATCTTACAGCTGGTCATGTGGTAAGCAACGATCTTACAGACCGTTATTCGGTGGATACATTTTGGTTTTACAGAAGGCTCATTTCTATCATGACGCTTTTTTTTTCTTTTTAATAACACTCTCCTTTTTTCTTTCTTTCTTCTCTTTCTTGGCATCTGTATACCTCATTTTGACTTTCGATTCTCCTATTGCTTCCTCTTCTCTCTCTCTCCCTTCCCAATCCCTCTCTCTGTCTGCATCTTCCTCTTCCTTTAACTTTCATCCCTTTTTTGTCTATCCCACTATCTCCCAGCAGAGGTCACTGCTGGCATTGTAGTTAACCAATCAGAAGCCTCTCCACGCAGCCGTGCCTCTCTTTACAACAGTTGCGCTGAGGCGGTCAAGATTCGATCGAATTGGGAATCCCGAATTCTTCAAAATGAAAAGAAATAGAGAGAGATGGCATGATGTAATAGCTTTTGACAAGAGTCAAAAAACAGTTGTGGTAAGTCAGTCAATAGAAAGCATTACATGACCAATGTTTTTGACAGCATGCCGTGTTGGGAATGATGAATTAAAAGAATTGAAAGAAAGGTGATCAATAAATAAGATACTTTTCTTGCCTTTCGTGGGGCAATGATTACCCAAAAAAGGCCCGAATTTTCAACAATGAAAAACAAGCCTGACCGATGCCGGACATAGGCTAAGGGATCAATTTACATTGTGAACCTCTTTGAGTTTGTTTTTTTTTGTTTTGTTTTTTTGAGAAATAACAAAAATACATGTTGAAATTATTAACCGTCCTTTTCCGTTTCTGGAGACTGTCCCTGTGCCACATACATACATAGATGGGTAGTTAGCTAGCTAGACTGACTTGAAAACTGAGATAACCTTTGTTGAAATTTTTGGTTGACGGTCTCTGATAAACGAGAGAAGAAAAATAAATGAAAAAGAGACTAAATAAAGAAAAGTATCATGAACTGTGCGCCTACCATGGCACAGTATATAGCAAGGTTGCCTTGCAGCCTCATTCGATAGTACAGTGAGTTCAATCCTGATCTACAAGAGTTCAATGTTCGCCACTTGGCTTTTGCGACTGACTACAGGCCAGCATAGCATTGAACAGTGTCTAGAATCAACAATGCTTTTTTCAATTCATTTTGTGCATCAGTTGACAAGATAGCGTAAAACTGACAGACTTCTAAGAAGGTTATTTCTAGTTCTGGGATCGCTGAAAGGGGAAAAGGGAGGGGGTGAGAAAGGGAGTGAAAGTTCAGAGGGTAATGTTAGGTAAATAATACTGTATTCTGTCGTTGTGCAGGATGTACCTCTTTATAGAACGCATCTCAATTTTTGGAGCCAATTCTCAAGTGGGGAACGTGCGATTGGAAAAAAACAAAGAGAAAATCAGGGAACGGGCAAAGAGGGAGAGAGAGAGAGAGAAAAGGACGGTAGTAAAATGAGTGAAGAGAATTAAGAGACAAATATGGAAGCACGATCGGAAAAAGAATTATCGTGGTTGAGTAATGCAAATAATAGTGTTGGTCGTTGTATAAGATGCATTTCTTCAAACATGCACCTTCAGAGCGGGAACTGTTTTAGTCACATTTCAAGAAGGCAACCCTGCATTAAAAGAAAAAATTGTATGCAAGTCGGAGACAGAAGAACAGTGTACACATAGAAATAAAGGACCAATACCATAGGGAAAAGCATGAATCCATCAATTCTCCAATTTGTAAATAAACAGTAGTGTAGAAAGGGATCTGAAGCCATGGTAGGTAACCAATCAAGGAGACAAGTCCAACCCCTTGGACAGCATTGTAAGAGACAAATAACGGATACAATAGGAAAAATGATCCTGAAATCTAGGATTAACGGGACCTTGGTGAAGCTTTGACGGGCTTAGAATGCCGAAAGTTGATTATGATAAATTACCCAAAAGAATAATGGAGAATTAAGGGGGAAGAAATGGATGGACGAAATAATGCAATCGTCGTCTCAAACTCCCCACAACACTTCGAGTTCAAGTGGGAGATTAAAAAAAAGATACAAAAATCTAATATCTGCTTTTATTAACAGGAATGGGGTAAAAGACAGTAAAAATATATATATATATATATATATATATATATATATATATATATATATATATATATATATATAAGGAACAGAACAAGCACCGGAGATTGGACGAGTCAAAAGCTCAAAGAGGAATATAAAAATGAAAGCCAAGATTATTAAGATAGCGAAAATCTGATGTTTAGGTTGGGTAAAGATAGTGATTCAGTTAAGCCGAATATTAAACTTCAACATCATAACCCAGCCCAGCCTTCTACAACCCCAGCCTAGTTTTGACCGCCCAAGAGAACGCTAGCCTTTCCTGGTCCCTACCAGGTCCCTTATTTTGATCCCTATTACCTTTTCTTTCTTTTATTCCCCGCCCCTGAAGTCCAACCCAGCCAAGGTTGGTCTGCCGATCTGACCCCAATTACATATCGTGCTGTCTTCCTGAGTCTCACTCAATTTGGACAGAGACCAATCGCTAACAAGTGGCCTGATGTTGACCTCTCCTTCACTGATATTAAAACACTGTCCACCTTGACCAGCCCACGCCACACATCGACGGACAACACCAACGCCACTGCTGCTTTACGTTCCGTAACTCTTGTAATGGTGGTTCGATCCAGCAAAATCGAGTAATGTTAGCTCAGCACGACGCTAATTTCTGGCTGTTTCAATTGGTTTTCATCGCCAACGGTTGATGAAGCTACGTTGCAATGGGAGGGGGTTCGAGACAGGTTCAGCATTCCTTTTAGTCCCTAACAAGAGCTTCCGAGGCTATCTCTCTCTCTCTCTCTCTCTCTCTCTCTATATATATATATATATATATATATATATATATATATATATATATATATATATATGTGTGTGTGTGTGTGTGTGTGTGTGTTTGTATCTGTATAGATAGATATAGACAGACTGAGATTGATATTGATTGACTCAGACGAAAAGAAAAAACTGAAAGGAAGACAGAAAGAAAGACTAGAATAGGTTTACACAGACAGACGAAAATAGAATGAGGAAATACTTATATATTAAGCGTATGAGACAGAGATCTACTAAGTTTGTGATCGATAAGACAGTCGCTACAGTTTTGATTGTTGATATTCTAGCCTGGCCAGCATTCTTCACTCGAAACATCGACTCAACACAATCTTCCTTCGCTAAATGTATCCAATATGATTTTGTGTTTTATCAAAGCTAAATGAATGAATATCCTTAGATAGACATCTACCTATATAAACACCATTGTCACTTTTTGTGTAGATGCCTGCTCGTCTCTCACACTATTTTGAAACAATCTATCAAATTAGGGAGCCCTAATGGAACCCAATCCTCTAACGTAGACATTGGTAGTCAGATGATATACACATGAACCACGGCTATAGAGTTAAGTAGAATTGAAATTTCAAGCCTCTAGTGTCAAACCGGTCGCTTGACAGATGACCTGATCATTAAAAAATCGAAGATATGTCACCCGAAATTGTAGATCACTAAAAAAAGCAAATTACGGATAGATTCAAAAAGATTACTAAGGGGTACACTTTCAAAATATGTATCAATATCATGTTTAATTTCATTTATTTGATATCTAATATTTAATGCCGTAGTTACTCGAATACCATGCACCCTCAAATATGATGTGACCCCCTGCTTTTTGTATGTGTATATATATATATATATATATATATATATATATATATATATATATATATATATATATATATATATATATATATATATATATAATCCTCTTGTTGCAAATTTAAAAATTTATGAAACACAAAACTTAAACACTAAAATTTGACATCCTTCCTGCTTTTGTTCAGTAACTTCTGGCTTGAATTTTCCTTGAGATCCAAATCCTATACATGTATTTATTTTGGTTTGATACCATGATACAACAAAATGTTCCCCGTCATCTTTGATGGATTCTATACTAATATCAATACATTGTTTACTTGGGATTAATGATGCTAATCTTATTTATGTTGTTCTTTATTCCAATAGTAGTATTAGTTGTAATAAAATCAAAAATGGGAACTAGTTTCAGGTACTAGGTATACGGTGAGGCTGGGTTTGGGGAACTAGGTATACTATGATGTTTCTATTAGAAGGCATTAAACATACAAAAATCTGGAAATTGAGAATATAATTCGAATTGAAGTATTTTCTTTTTCAATTTATGACTAGTATGTCTTCAATCTCATATCTGTCGTTTTTTAGTTGTTGTTTTGGTTTTTTTTTTTGGAGAGGAGGGGTATTTACAACACCAATTGTACGACCCTTAATGAGCCACGATTACCGTTAATAATCAATAAGCTACCAGCGAGGTTAGATCTTGCATCTCATATCAAAAATTTTGCTCAGCTCCTGTCTTAACAATTGTACTACGTGTAATTCAAATCTAGCGATATATCCTTCATCTTTGCTAAATGCCATTTACGCTGCCATCTTCTTTGATAATATACAATAGTGATATAAGTTGTAATATTATTCTTATTCATTATGTACAGTACTTTCAATTATTTCTGAGTTTTGTATTACGTTCATTTTATTTCAGTTGCTTTTTATCGCAGCTCTCCGACCATCATATATTTATTCTTCCACTTTTAATCTAAGTGCTGTGCAGAGGTGGAGGTAGCGACAGCGTTGTTCTAAGCGCTCGTTATTTTGTTTATTTCACTTGAACACTTTATTATAATCTACTTTTGATTGATGTACTCAATGAAACTTCACTAGAATCCTGCTAACTACATTTTGTCAACACATTCCTTACTCCATCCGTTGCGAGCCCCTCGACACGATTGACGGGGGATTTGACTTTCAAGGTTTGAATTCACATTTTCTGTCTTCTAGATCTGTTTTCAACCGAGCCTGCGTGGAAATCTGATTCATGCCTCTCCCAGAAACATTAGTGCGAAGTGAATGCAAACTGTCTCAATGGAGTTTGATATAACGAAATGGCTAGATTGTGATTGGAAATTGCTTTGAATTCATGGCCAGAAAAACAATCATCATCATCGTCGTCGTCGTCGTGGTCGTCGTCGTCGAGGTCGTCGTCGTCATCATCATCATCATCATCATCATCATCATCATCAGTCTCTTAACTTCCGTTGTTGAATATAGATCTTGCCAGGATTTTGTTGTATCATTTACATGTGTAGACAACAATGTCAATGACCGACAACGTCTTCTTTTGGGGATTACTGTGACCAGGAACACCATCTTTTCTAAAAGCCTAGACACGTAAGTGAATAATATTTTTCATTCAAGTTATTTTGAACAGAAAGAAAAAAATTCTTTTTAATGTATCCTTTTGTCATGAGAGCAGAGGGTAATTTTTGATAGCGATTCTTTGGGATATTTTCTTACATTATTTAACATGAACCATCAGTCTTTCGTTTTGGTCTCACATGGGTGGGAAAAAATGTATATTTTCGTAGAGGCAGAGGGTATTTTTTTTAATTTTATGTATCGACTCATCCTACTACTTTCTTACATTCATTTTTTGTAAAGAAAATTTACATTTCTTCACAAAAACTAAAGTATTTAGACTAATTTCCTGTTTCAAGTTATCACTTCTTTTCTTAAATCTTTTGGTTTAAAATCATTTACATCTTCTTTTTCAGTAAAAAAAATATTTCGAAACAACTTGATGAAAAATATCTGGCAGAAATCTGTTCTAAGCTGGCAGAAAAGAAAATCATAGTACACAACAGAACACTGCAATAAATTTGGGAAACTTTTCAAATAAATTCCAGAATATTTGCAGAATAAAATTTCATTTTACTTTCAATATTCATCCATATCTGTTGATGTTTTCATGACTATCCCAGAAGGAAAAATTGTACCTTTTCATACTTCGGGTGATTATAATGATACTTCCTACAGCTAGAATGCTGTAACAAGTGTAAAAGTTGTGCACCTTCTCAAAACAATTTTTCTAATTTCAGCCAACTCATATAATTATATTCATACAAAGAAAATAAAAAACGAAAAATGCCTGGTGTTTTTGGTGAAATATCCCAAATCCCAAATGTTTGACCAATACTTACACTGATTGAATACAAAAATGCGTTCATTTCTATGGGAACAAAAATATCAATTAAAACATTCCTTGTCTACGGACTTCAATTAAACGTATATTTATGAAGGATTACTGCCTAAACACACACACACACACATATATATATATATTAATGTGTCATCCATAGACAGCTCTTTCGATGTATTACATCTCTTCAGTGTGGCTATAGACATTATCCAATCCAGTACCGTAATGAAAACCTCACATCGGACCCAGATGCCGATATCTTACCTCTGGACTACGGAACTGGGTAGTCAGCAAGGCTGAATTTAAGCTATATATTCATTTCTACGCAGAAACTCCTCATCCACTAGAGTGCTCTATTCCTATGGAAGAGCATTATATATATATATATCATATCTCTGAGTGTATTTGTGTGTGTGTGTGTTTGTATGTACAACCTTTTAGTTCTTTTAGACACCCATGTTATAATGGGTAGGAGGTTACAGTGAACTGTTTTTGATGCAAACAGGACACAACTTATCACCTGAATGTTTCTTTAAGCGATTGATTCTACCACAAAAACTTCGGATTACTAAACCTGTAACTCCTGTATTTCTCTACAAGAGACTCTAAACTACTTAATTCATCAAATGAAGCACACCTTAATCTCTGTATTGTCAATTATTATACACCCTGGTTGTCAGCCAAAGCGAAGCAGTAGGATTTAACATTACAGTTGCAGTGAGAGTACTCTTCGTTTAACTATTTATCTACGTATAAGTTTTTACATTCCCTTGAGTACTTGTACGTATTTTTCAATCCTGTATATTGTGATAAAAAGCAACAATAATGAAATTGAGTAAAACGTCTCTTAAGACTGGCCCTCATTCACAAGTGGGGCCAGTAGCCAGCCCGTCGAGCTGACAAACGTCCGTTCGAGTAACGGATAAAGCAAAGGAAATTCCCGTGCCAGTCGGCTCTTTCCAAGAAATTCTCTAGTTTGAAGGAACCGCCATTCAATTCGTTGTTGCTATGTCAGTATTGTCATTGAGTTTGAGGTGAATGTCCGATCGGTGAGATTTTACAATGATTTCCCTCGACGTAAAATAGACTCTGCACATGATTTTATGCTAATTTCCCTAACCTATCCGTCAAGATGAAGTGCCGGCCAACTGAAGGGCCAGAAGCCAATTTTCAGGCTGTGTTGTTAAAGTGTCAACCTCTTTGGTCATCATAGTCGTTACTTGGATAAGTGGGATTGCCCAGATAGGTCTCTTGTTCGCTTGATCATCGACTTGCATAGATACACTGATTTGCTTTGAAAGCCTTCAGGTTCAAGACACGGACAACGCACGAAAAGAAACATGTTATTATGTTTGTTCAGGGAGAAAGTGAGATTGAAGGTGGAAGGGTATACATAGTAACTATCTATTAGGTCCGTGAAAATATTCCTAAGGCTCTTCGTTGAAAACAAGACTGAATACACAGTTGAAAAACTTCGGCACACACCTAATATTAAAGGCTTTATCTCTTCATATATGTGTGTGTGAGAGAGAGAATTTAACGACAATTTGGGAAATCTTTTATATGGCATTTTTTTTAATCATTTTATTATTCTTATTATTGGTGCGTTTCGCTTTTTCATTGCATCTTCGGGTCGATTTTTGAAGTATAAATACTGAGTGTTTTGGTTGTTATGGTATTGGTAATGACAGATCTTCCGAATCATCTCTGCAACGCTTCAAGTTTCGCTGAAAAAGATTATTAGCAACAATCGAAATGCATCTAAACGTGTCTACGTGATGATAAAAAAATCGATATGAAACACCTGCTTTTCTCGTCAATTTTTTTCTTTGCCTTCCAACTTTAACTTTCATCAACATACATAAGAATATATATATATATATCAACATACACACACATACAATGGCAGATCGTATACGCGTAGCCTGATACATTATTATTAACTATATTCAGATCTAAATATGTTCCATCGATGTGATCAAATTAACCACTGAGAGAGTTTATGCTAAAAGATTAATGGTTATTAAGTAAAATAAAAACTTTTTTTCGTCTCTAGGCTACGGTCATATTGATATATCTACGTAAGTATGAATCTAGCTATCTACTCATGTATCAGTCTATCTATCTCAACTTGTTCATATATATCTAATTATTATTTCTGTCGCTATCAATATCTACCTGCCTGTTCAAATATATCTCTCAATCTTTTTATCGATCAATCATAGTCTACCAATATTTATCTATCTTTCTATCGGTCCATCTATCATAGTCTATCAATATATATATATATATATATATATATATATATATATATATATATATCCTATTTCTATCAACCAATATCATTTATCTACCAATATCACTTCATTATTCCAAGAATAAAATTGGAAAAGCTTTCATCAACCCATACAACCAACTCATTATTTTATAAGTCATCCAATTAATAACGTTCGTCTCCAGACATACATATATTACTTTTATCGATCCCAATCTCCATTCTGGCCAAATATATTTCTTCTACTTATAGCACACGATGTGAGTAGATTGTTAACCATTACATTTGTAATTACCGTAGATGTTTGCTAAGCGTACTTTGATGCGCTTACAAACCGACTAGCGAAACTGTCGTCAAAACTGTCAACCTAGTTTCTCAAGTTCTCAAATTGATCCGACTGGGTGGTTGTGTTTCCTACGCACGGACCCCCCAAGGGAGCTTGAGAGATGAAAATTTTAATATTTACTCTATGCTATATCAAGAAAAATGTTTTGTTTTTATCCCAGAATTATCCTGTAAATAGGTTTTTAATTCCAGAATCGATTTTCAATGTAAGCTTATTCTAAATTGATCCTCTAGTTTGCGTCCGCTTGTTTTTTGAGAATCTGGACTTCTTTTCGCGATCACCGTCGAAACAAATAGTGAGAGAAGTAACTTTTTAATTCATCACGTCTTTTTTTCTGATTTTCTTAATTGATTACCCTTAACATTACATGCTGCAAGGATCCATTGGTCATGTGACGTTTTTTTCATTTTTTCACTCTACTTTTTTTGTGGTTTTGAGATGAAGTAATCTCACGATTACTGATATTTTTACCAGTTTTCTTTTCAACCATTTCTCCGGTATTTTTTCCCCATCGAAACGTTCTTCAGACCACGATCCATTCTTCGATCGCTGAAATAAATATGTCGGCGGAAGAACATCATGACACACAGCAAAAAAAAATCGATGAAAAGGAAACAAGTTGGATAATTTGTAACAAAGAAATTCGTTCATAGTACAATATCAAAACGAGAAAAAGAACATCGTATACTGAAAAAAATGTTACGGACTAAAACTTGAAAAATTATCCTCATTTGTTTCAAGTAAATTCATTAATCTATCTCAAAGTAATACTAATCATATTTAATCAGATATTTAGAACGGCACATTTTGGACCTCTAAAATTTTTGGTCCTCAGGAATATTCTTTGTAACACTTATTTCAATGAAATCGTACGATTACTATTATTGCTATGACGAATTCTCCTGCGCTCTGACAGATATCACCAATGCTATCTACGCCCACGTCGTGCTTGAAGATCTGTAGGAGGGTTAGCGATGTTGGTTGAGATATTTTAGAGCTGGAGTCTACTCACAAAATGAATTTACTCAAGTTCTTACTAACTTCAAATTTGAAGAGAACGTTGAAGATAAACAATAACAAAAGCATCTGAATAGGGTTGAAAACTCCAAGTTAACCTTCCCTGGAATGCTTGTTCGCTAAACGAAGATTGACGGTCGGCCAGTTTTCTCTACGGGGCTATTCATTCGGTGACGGAAGTACTTTCAGAGAAGATGGAAAGCAGGAATCAACGCCAGCGGGACACAGCTGTGTCAAGCTTTTTGTTCCAATAAACAACATCCTTTTCTTCATAATTCTGAGGCTGGTTGGAGAAATTTTAAGCTGACACCGGTTGTTATAGTTTGGGTCAGCACTTTGTTCCAAGGTGGTCAATGAGGGTGGGGCAATCGCCTCCAGCAGCAATCTCGACAGAAGTTTCTGGTGTTTCCTCTTTTAAGGATTCGCCGGCTTATATATATATATATATATATATATATATATATATATATATATATATATATAATTTTTTCGTGTCAATTAGTTTCTATTCGACCATTGTAATCTCTCCATTGTATGTAAATACGTGGGGCACGTATCATAACACACTTCCCTGTGTTCCAATAAAATATAACACTACAGAGTCTTTTTTACGTAGCCTTATATTGCTTATGAATCTGCAATAATCTTGGGGAAATTCTGGTTTATTAACATGGCAAACATATAAGCTACGTTAGATAAGAAATTACTTTACATACCTCAGGCTTATTGAATACTCTTGTAAAATCTCAATTTGTGATTGTCTGTTAATTTTAGTAAGCTACGTTGAATAAGAAATTACTTTACATACCCCAGGCTTATTGGATACACTTGTAAAATCTTAATTTATGACTGTCCGCCGATTTTAGATCCTTCTTAAATTCGCATACTATCTATAGTGTCATATCACTAAAAATTCCTTGTATATTGTGGAGTATAGACGTATTTTCCCAGAGATTGGTGTTTGGGCCGTGGTAAAACCAATGATTTCTTATGCTGGTTTTCAAGACAAGCACGACCTGATGACTTGAAAAATTAGTGCAATACGATATTTTCATTCTTATTCTTACCATTTGGCCCACAATCTAGTTGTGGGTTGAACAGACACTCTCTCATGGAGCTACTCAGTCAGCAGTGAGACGCCATTGAGTGAGCTTGGGTACTGTGTGAGTGTCGCTTGCTAAGGGACAGAACCTGTCCATTCTTTACGTCATGTGCGGGGATTTTCGACAGAACATTGCATCACCCAGGCTTATGAGCCCCTTACTCACTACGGTTCAGATTTGGCTCTCAGTGCTTTTTGGCTTTTCCATTGTTGAAGAAGGGTAAATTTCAGACTATGGGTGGGATTGAGGAAAACGAGACGAGGCAACTGATAGCTATCCTGAAAGGGGACTTTGCAGACTGTTTTGAAAAGTGGTAGGGATGCTGGAATAAGTTAGTGAAATTCCAAGGGGAGGGTGTCATTTTTCATTAGTATTAAAGGGGCGGATATTTCCCGGGCAGACCTCGATTATCCCATCTCTTTTGGTTTCTGTTAATTTAACGTTTTTCCCACGAATCCACATCATTCGAACCCCAATATTTCTTGGTCTTTTCTTTCACTAGCTTCACTCCTCCCCTCTTCAACCTTGCCTCCTACCACTTCTTCTTCTTCTTCTTCTTCTTCTTCTTCTTCTTCTTCTTCTTCTTCTTCTTCTTCTTCTTCTTCTTCTTCTTCTTCTTCTTCTTCTTCTTCTTCTTATTCTTCTTATTCTTATTCTTACTGATCCTGATTCATAAAACCTTTTTTTTTAATTCCTCCATCTTTTTCCTTCCTCTCTTTTGCCTTCATGTTTTACTTTTTTATTTATTTCTCAAACGGACCCACAGGGGAAAACGTGAAAAATATGGGTAGGGGACTTACTATCCTCAATCCCCATCTTTACTATCTATATCCCTCTTTTCTTATCTTTTCTATTTCCTCTTTTTCCACCTTATTGGACATTGAGATCGTACTTCTGTGATTCTTAGAACAAAAGTAATTACGTTTGAGCTTCTTTGCTGCAATGCCTCCAGTGTTTATGGCATAATTGAGGCTTTTATAATAAGGAGAGCACTTCAAAGACGATCCCTGCCCGGAATGGATTTTATTCTTCTTTTCGGAATCACTCCATTCACTTCTATCTATCTATTTATTTTCTCATATTTGTTTATAGTTTTTAGGGTGAAACGAAGTTCGTTGAATTGTCATTTTAAATAACAACCGATTATTCTGTCCTTCATGTGTTGGTGTTTTTTGTTCGTTTTGTTGTTTTGTTTGTTTTTTTTCGTTTCGTTTCTAATCTTCTGAAGGAAAAATAACTTCTATTCATTTCATTCCGACTTTTGTATATTTTTCTGGTATGTTCTCTGTTTCAATTTTCTATTCATTTGTATCAATTTCGTGTATCATTTATCGATTTGGTTATTCACAACCATGTTTTATAATCGGTCTCTTCCCCCTCGACGATTTCCCCTCCACTCCTCTTTTACTAATCCCACTCCATCCAACTTCTTTTTCCTCTTCTTCTTCTTCTTCTTCTTCTTCTTCTTCTTCTTCTTCTTCTTCTTCTTCTTCTTCTTCTTCTTCTTCTTCTTATTCTTATTCTTATTCTTATTCTTATTCTTACTTTTATTCTTATTCTTATTCTTCTTATTCTTATTCTTATTCTTTTTCTCCTCCTCCTCCTCCTCCTCCTCTTCCTCCTCCTTCTCCTCCTCCTCTTCTTCTTTTTCTTTTTTCTTCTTCTTCTTCTCCTCCTTCTTCTTCTTCTTCTTCTTCTTCTTCTTCTTCTTCTTCTTCCCTGTGTTCGAACTATCTTATTAATTTCTTCATTTTCTCTTTCTATCTTTCTTCCCTTCTTTCCTCTTTTTGTGCCCTTTTTTTTCTTTTCTTTTTTTCTTTTCCTGTCGTGTCTTGAAAGTTCTGCTTTCATTATTTCTCTGCTTTCCTGTTTTGATTTTCTCTTTTATAAATTATCCTTTCCCATCTTTGTCTCTTACTTCTTCATCGGCCATTTTTTTCTGTTTTCGTTTCTTGTTTTTCTGCTTGCTACACAAGAAATAAAAAAAAGCTTTGTTAATATCGGTACAGGCTCAATCTCACAATCCGGCTAGACGAGTACCAAAGTGACAGATTCCCGAACCATTGGAACTTGAGCTAAAGCATAGCAACATAATGCATATATAATACTTTATTATAAAAACAGATCCATCGAAGCCGCAAGACTAATGGATCCCAGATTAGTGAAGGGTTTTTGTCATTGTTTCTATTTCCTTTCTTTCTTTTCTTATCAGTTCTATATATTTCTCTTTTATTTTTATCTTTCTTTCTTCAATTGATTTTCTTTCTTTCTTTCTTCCTGCTTGCTATATTTCTTTTTTATAATCTTCATTTCTTTTCATGTTTTCTTTCTGTTCACTTTCTTTCTTTTAAAAAATCTGATCATTTTTCCTTTGTGTTTACCCTTCCTATTTGGCTTCTTTTTTTTTCTTTTTTTTTGTTTCCATCATTTTTTCTTTCTTTCCGTTTGATTTTGTAACATAATTCATTTTTCTAACCTTCTTCTTACTTTTCACCAACGACAAATTTGTTTTAATGCCAGATACCTTTTCGTTCAGACCGAATTCGAATGGGTTCATAGCGTTCATAAGGACGTGGTCGAAGACAGAGGAATATTTTTCATGCGCCACTATGTCAAATAATTCTTTTTTTGATCAGTTATCGAAATAGGAAATGTGACGCAAGAAAAAGCGTTCGTAATTTAAGAGGCTAGAACATTTTTTTAACACATATTGCAAGCGTGAAGTTATGACATAAAACTTATGGGTAATACAAATAGATACACTTCTTGGATACAAATAAAAATGCTGCAAGCCTCCAGTCAGTGTTCATTGATTCTTTCTTAATCCTTTGATTAGTCAATTGAAAACAGAAAGTGTTAAAACGGAAACAAAGAATTTTAGGTTTTGAACGGATTCAGTTCTTTCTCTTGCGTAATATAATGTGTTTGTTTATGTTCATTTCACCCAATCATATTTATCATGCTGGTCTTACTTTTACCTTTTTCTTTGTGTTTCTTCCACTTATTTCTCTCATTTTCTTTCTTTTTCTTCCCCCTCTTAATCGATTGATCTTTCTTCTTCTCTCTGTTTATACCTCTTTCTCTCTCCATCGCTTTGTCAACTTCTCGTTCTCCTCTACTGTTCTTTCTCTTTCTCTCTGTCATTCATTTTTTCCCTTAATCTGACTCTCTCTTCTTCTACCCCTTCCTCTCTCTCCCTCATACACACTCACACGTGCACACACACTCAAACGAACACACACATACACATTCCCTTTCCGTCTCTCTGAGTCTTTCTCCTTTTTTTTATATTCCTTCTTTTTCGCTCACATTCAGTCTACCATTAACCTTCTCATTTTCCTCTGTGCTTCCTTCTCTCTCCTTTTCGTCCTTCTCTCTTTGTAATTCTTTAATCACTGTCTCTCTCTGTCTTTCTCCATTTCCTTGTCCAGCCCCCTGTCTCTCTCATCTGCTTAGTCACCTCATCTCTATGTATGTCCTTCTCTCGTCGACACTCGTTCATTCTTGTTTGCATACCCCTCCCCCTCTCTCTCTATCTCTCTCTCTCTCTCTCTCTCTCTCTATATATATATATATATATATATATATATATATATATATATATATATATATTCTTACCTTGGTTACTCTTTCTCTCTCTTTTTTCTCTTCATCTCTCACTCTCTTTGTTATTTCTTCAATAATCGTTCACCTCTCCCTTTAAATCTATCTAGTTTTTTTTCTTTCTCTCCCGATTTTACTCATATCTCTTTCTCTCACTCTCCCCCCTTCCCCCCTCTCTCTCTCACTCTCTCTCTCTCTCTCTCTCTCTCTCTCTCTCTCTCTGTATGTATGTATGCATGTATCTATCTATCTATCTATCTATCTATTTATCAGTCTGTTCCCATTTATGTATTCATCTATCTATATGAATTTCTCCCTATCCATAGTCAGTTACTATCTATCTACCAATCTATCTCTCAGTGTGTTCATATTAATGTATCTATCCATATCAGTCTGTTCCTATCTATCTATATATCTATCTCAGCCTGAAGCTTCTCCCACAAAAAATCTATCCGTGCCTTTGTACTAATAGAATCATTTCCCGCCTAATACTAACTTACATTCGTCTTCTCACTGCCACCGAACAAACTTGTCCTACTCCCATCTCTTGCCCCTGGCGAGAGCAACAAGGAGGTAAATAATTTTCATTTTTTTTATAATCGTTTCTTTCTCCGACTATTTCCTTTTATCTGTCTTCTTTTTTTTTCATTTCCCCTCTTTGTTTCTTTCCCTACCTTTTTACTGCTTTTTTTCCACATTACTTTCTTTCTTTCTTACTTTCTATCCAAACGGTATTCTTTCGCTATTGTGTCTTTCTTTAAACTCATTCTTCTTAATTTTTATTTCTTTCATTTTTCCATTATTTCTTTCATCTTGAATCCAACTTATTCTTTTTATTGCCTCTCTCTTCCTCTCTTTGTTTATCTATCAATTTTGCATTATTCTCCTTGGTTTGTCTACTTTTCTTCCTTTTTTTCTTCCCTGTTACTTCTCAAACTTTTCTTTCTTTTTTTTTTAATCTTTTATTTTATTCTGTTTTTTTAATCCCTTTTCTTTCTTCTAGTCCTTTTTCTCTTTCTTTCTCATCAGATATGCTCCTTATCTCATTTATTTCAGTTTTTTTTTTTCTTTCCGCCTACATTTGCTTTTCGTTTTAATTTAAAGTTCGCATTGACTAGCACAACATCGTTTTTCTAATATCAAAACTCTCAGAAGACAAACAAAAAAAATCAGGATAACAAATTAACCTCGACGCCTCCACCATCTTAGGATGTTGTGGCTTGCGGGGCGCGTGCTCAGTGCTCACCAGACGAAAATAGCGGTGTGTGTAAAAAGCCAAGGAAATTGTCGCCGACTTCAAGGGCGGCCCGAGATTGAAAAATCCCGAAATTCAGGTCACGGCCGGAGGCGTTTCGAATCGACCAATCGAGTTCCTATGCAATTTTCCGTGAAAATCTAAAGCATCTGAGAAATATGTCACAAGACTTCATGATTTTTATTGCTGAAAAAAAAAAAAAAACAAGGAAAGAAAGGGAGAGAAGTGGAAGCAGATGAAGAGTGAGTACCACAAATGAAGGAATTAATATAGAGAAGAATGGAGAATAAGTGAGGGACAGAGAGGAGAGTAAATAAGAAACAAGAAAGGGGAGAGGAGGAGAGGCAAGAAAACAGCAAGAAGGGGCGGTAGAAGAAGAAGAAGAAGAAGAACAACAACAACAACAACAACAACAAGAACAACAACAACAACAACAACAACAAAGATGAAGAATACCGAACGAAAGAGATAGATGAATAAGACACATACCAGGGGAAGAAATAGAGTTGCAATGGGGAACAAGGAGAAGGAGAAGGTGATGAAAAAAGGTGTAAGCTGAGAAGAAAGGGTGTCAGAAGAAGAAGAAGAAGAGGGTGTTCGAAACAATGGGAGAGTAAAGTTGAATGAAAAGAGAAATGGAGACAAAAGGGGCTTTTCAGGAGAATAGGTATGGTTAGAAAAAAAAAGAAAAGAAAGAGGAAAAAATGGAAAGAGACGAAAAGGAAGAAAGGTATAAGGAGAGGATGAAGAACGACAAGAAAAGAAAGCAAATAAACTATCATAAATAAATAGTTCACTATTCTGAACAAATTATCAATAACAAAAGCAAACGTTGAGTTCAAATTTCATCAAAAAGTTTTCTTTTTTCTTTTTCTTCTCTTTTTATCATCTTTTCCTTCCAAGACATTTTCCCTCTCCACTGATTCTTCTTCTTCTTCTTCTTCTTCTTCTTCTTCTTCTTCTTCTTCTTCTTCTTCTTCTTCTTCTTCTTCTTCTTCTTCTTCTTCTTCTTCTTCTTCTTCTTCTTCTTCTTCTTCTTCTTCTTCTTCTTCTTCTTCTTCTTCTTCTTCTTCTTCTTCTTCTTCTTCTTCTTCTTCTTCTTCTTCTTCTTCTTCTTCTTCTTTTCTTCTTCTTCTTCTTCTTCTTCTTCTTCTTCTTCTTCTTCTTCTTCTTCTTCTTCTTCTTCTTCTTCTTCTTCTTCTTCTTCTTCTTCTTCTTCTTCTTCTTCTTCTTCTTCTTCTTCTTCTTCTTCTTCTTCTTCTTCTTCTTCTTCTCTTCTTCTTCTTCTTTTCTTCTTCTTCTTCTTCTTCTTCTTCTTCTTCTTCTTCTTCTCTTCTTCTCTTCTTCTTCTTCTTCTTCTTCTTCTTCTTCTTCTTCTTCTTCTTCTTCTTCTTCTTCTTCTTCTCTCTTCTTCTTCTTCTTCTTCTTCTTCTTCTTCTTCTTCTTCTTCTTCTTCTTCTTCTTCTTCTTCTTCTTCTTCTTCTTCTTCTTCTTCTTCTTCTTCTTCTTCTCTTCTTCTTCTTCTTCTTCTTCTTCTTCTTCTTCTTCTTCTTCTTCTTCTTCTTCTTCTTCTTCTTCTTCTTCTTCTTCTTCTTCTTCTTTCTTCTTCTTCTTCTTCTTCTTCTTCTTCTTCTTCTTCTTCTTCTTCTTCTTCTTCTTCTTTCTTCTTCTTCTTCTTCTTCTTCTTCTTCTTCTTCTTCTTCTTCTTCTTCTTCTTCTTCTTCTTCTTCTTCTTCTTCTTCTTCTTCTTCTTCTTTTCTTCTTCTTCTTCTTCTTCTTCTTCTTCTTCTTCTTCTTCTTCTTCTTCTTCTTCTTCTTCTTCTTCTTCTTCTTCTTCTTCTTCTCTTCTTCTTCTTCTTCTTCTTCTTTTCTGAATCTACGAACAAAAAGATGAAATTATCTCCACAAATTCACAAGTCAATTTACATATCATTTTATTCCTTATGAAATCTGGTCTGTAAAAACTTACAATCCCCAGTTGTATCGCAGAGCAAAATTTTGAATTTATTTCAATTCAAGGAAAATAATTCTTTTCGTAAAATTTCATATAAATACAAAAATCATATTTTTGAAAAGGAAATTAAAACATTTCCAAAAATGGAATTTACATTCGTTAGAATAAAATCGGTCGAAAATCTGGGATTTTGAAATATTTCATCATTTATTTGCACTACAACTAATTAACGCCTTCGAACCAACCTCTCTCTCTCTCTATCCGTGTTCCATTTATCTTTAACATTGGTTTGTTCTCTCTCTCTCTCTCTCTCTCTCTCTCTCTCTCTCTCTCTCTCTCTCTCTCTCTCTCTCTCTCTTACGCCACACCTCTTCGACCTATCCCTGGAACACTGGTTCTCTTTCTCTTTTACGCCTTCCTTCTATCTATATCTATCTCCGACACACTTTTCCACCCCTCTCTCACTCTCTCTCTCTCTCTCTCTCTCTCTCTCTCTTACGCCATACCTCTTCGATCTATCCCTAGAACAATGGTCCCCTTTCTCTTTCTCTTTTACGCCTTCCCTTCTATCTATATCTATCTCCGACACACTTTCCACCCTCTCTCTCTCTCTCTCTCTCTCTCTTCTTCGCCACTCCCCTTCTATTTTTCTACCTATCAAATCTTCGACACTGCTTCTCTCTCTCTCTCTCTCTCTCTCTCTCTCTCTCTCTCTCTCTCTCTAATTTGACCTTTGTATTTGCCATCAATTCACCACTCCTTTTTCTTCCTATGTGTCTCTTTTCATCTCCCGTGACTCTTTTTTCCTCATCATCTTTTTAGAACCGCAATCTATAACTGCCAACGTCAACATAGGTTTCTTCAGTTTTCTACCAGGTCTTACTGACTGACAAGCTGGCTATGTTTATATTATGCATACAAACCACACCAATGGGGCTGGTGGGAAGAAAATTAAAACATTTATTCCTTATTATGTCTGGGGGGGGAAATTACCTTCTCCCAGGAATAGTTTGTTTTTTTTACTTGTGGTTCAGTTTGCCATGCAAGTTTATACTAAATCGCTCTCTTAATTTGTTCATACTTGTTTTTTTGAAAATTTGGACTTTTTGGTGATCAACTCCCAACAAAATGCATAAGAAGAGTCTTATTCATGGATCATCCCCTTTTCCTATGTTTTCCAGTGGATCAACCAGATCTGTCTACGTCTTTATTTTTCTTCCAGTTCTTTTGATTACCTCACCCACTCTCTCCAGTCATCTCTTCCCCCTTTCCCTCTTTTATCCTCCCTCTTCACTCCTCCTCTCCCTTTTCTCCTTATTTTATTTCACACAGCTTCTTTCTGTATCTTCCATAGCCCTTCCTCATCCTCCCCTCTTTCTCTCTCTCTTATATTATTATCTCACCCATTCAGGGTCAATTATTAAGCTTAATCAATGTCTTTTAACCGTGTCACGCCTGGCTTAGTGGAAAATCTACCAAAAAATTCAGTTCAATTTTATCTCTTTCTTTTTTCTTTCAAATCATCGTAGCCCCACAAGCGGCCTGATCGCCCGATCCGACTAATTCTTCTATCTTTGACTATCAGTGGGTGTACGTCTCTCCGTACTCCCGGTCACATTCCTAGGTCATCAACTTATAGGAATTTACATGGGTACACCACTAAGTACAATCTAAAAACGCTTTTCGGGGCGGGGAGGTGTAAAAAGTGCTTTTTTAAAATTTTCTATGGTCATTCTGGACCAACAATGCCCAAATGTTGTGTTGGTAATTTTAGATAGTTGATCAATTTTATTAGATATATTCCGGATGGAAAATCAATTTTATCAGAAAATTTTAGATCGATCTATTTTCTTAATAATGTCAGATAATCATTTAAGATAATCAGTTCTGGTACAAGCGTGGTCTGCGATAATTCATCCATGCGGAGCACTGATAGAATTTCCATTTCTTTGTTACACTTTCTTTTCCTTTGTACCAAACTTTTTCCTTTTCTCCTCTCTTACTTTTCTTTTTTCTTTCCTTCTCTCTCTAGCCATCAATTTTTCACTCTCATTAACTATTTCTTTGCTTAATCTCACTCTCTCTTTCCCTCTCTCTCTCTCTCTCTGTCTCTCTTTCTCTCTCTCTTCCTCATTCATTCTTTATCAATCGATTTATGATCGTTTCTTTTTCTTTCTGTCTCAATTTTTTTTCTTGTGCACCTTTATCTTTCTTTAATTTTCTTTTGTTTTCTTTCCTCGTTCCTTTTCTTTTTCGTTCTTTTTTAGCCTTAGTTCCTCTCTTCTTTTAATTTTTCTTCTTTTTTTCTTTTCTGATTTTTATCTTTCTTTCTTTCTTCCTTACTCTCTGTCTCTGTTTATATCTCCGGCTCTCTCGCTCTCTCCCCTCCCCATTCTTCTTCATTCCAATAATGGCATTGTCCAAACCCTAAATGGCAATTTTTAGACTTATATCTCTTTTTTTTCTCCTTAACTCAATTCTTTCCTTTTATCTTTTTCACTATCTCTCCTCTTTTCACCCTCTCTATTATTTCTTCTCTTCTCTCACTCTCTCTCTCTCTCACCTTTCTCTTCATCGTTGTATTTGCATATTAATCCCCTACTTATTTCTATGACGCCTAATTCGAATCTTCCACACTGAAAATGATTTCTCAGCGGTCATTTCAGTTCAACAATTTTATGATAGCTTCAAGCGAAAGATATCATTACCATTATTATAATTTTCTTTACAAGGATTATTATTATTATTATTATTATTATTATTATTATTATTATTATTATTATTATTATTATTATTATCATTATTATTAATTATAATAATAATAATAATAATAATAATAATAATAATAATAATAGTAT
Organism: Thysanoteuthis rhombus; assembly: GCA_963457665.1. Lineage (NCBI taxonomy): Eukaryota > Metazoa > Mollusca > Cephalopoda > Oegopsida > Thysanoteuthidae > Thysanoteuthis > Thysanoteuthis major. Next base: position 17,186,154 of record OY735227.1, on the reverse strand, counting down.
GTCTTTTTTCTCACAACCTCATTTTTTTTTATTTCTCTTCATTTGTGTAGTGACGTCGTTCAAACACTCACGGAAATTCTGAGACTTACATACATTCATTCCTGAAGCTATAGTGATAACAGTAGCGGGTAGGGAGGTGATGGCTTCAAAGTCACCTAGTGTATTTTCATAACAGATTTTTCGTATTTTAAACTCCATTACTTCAAAGGCCATTTCTTTTTTCTTTCTCTTTTTTTTTCTTCTAATTCCTCTGACTTGTTTGATGCGAGCAGTATTACCAATTTAGCGATTTTCGTACTATATCTAGCGAGTTTCCTGTTTCAGCACCGTGAAAATTCAACATTCAGCGCTATTTTAATCCAATTTTAATCTCTATTTTTCTAGTATAAGAGCTTATATTAGCTATTTCAGACAATTTTAGCTATCAAAATGGCCATAAGTATGCAAACAGTGTTTTTAGTGCGTTTTAGTGTTGTTGTTTTCAAGGTCGATTTAGCACGAAAAGAACCTTTTGAGTTGGCCACACGGGAAGTAAACTCACGCCTGATTATTGCTGTCTGTCAGTGTATACAGGGTGGGTGAGAATTAACTGTCAGAAATGAATGGCTTGCCCAGACCTTACGCCCAGTGACTTCTTTCTCTGGGGTGGACGAAGTGTGTGCCTCACCACACCAGTAAGTCTGGATCAACTAGAGGAGCGCTTTCTATATGTTATGCCCAACATACCACTGGACTTCCCGCAAAAGTTTTAAAAAAACATATCGAAATGCTTACAAAAATGCTACCTACGTTGTATTTCAAAATAGCAAGCAAATTCTACCATTGGACGGTCCAAGGTGAGGCAAGTTTGATTACAATCGACCAATGAATGATAAACTTATTACCAATCTCAGGTAGGCGGCTTCTTTCCAGCCAAACAGTAGATATAAGTATGTATAAGAAAGAGTTTTGCTACACATGTTCTCATTCTTGAACTGAACCTTGTTTAACTTTTGAATTCATATTAAAACTTTTAAATTGGAAATTCAAGTAAAATAACTACTAGTTAAGGTTACTTCTTTTGATCATAAGGTTAACGGTTTTCAATTTTTTCAATTCTATTCGTGAAGAGTTCCATTATTTTTTTTATATTCACAGAAGAGTTCCACTGTAAATAGGGGCTGTATCATGTGGCTTATGAATTTGAGAATTAAAAAAGCACAATGATTTAAGCAAATGAATCGATTTCTTCGAATTTGATATTAAAACTATTCCAAACCACTTATCTATCTATCTTTTCTACATTGGTTGATGTCACTCCGTTCATATATATCAAGCTACGTATTAAAGCGAAAAGACAATTACGTAGACCAGCGTACAAACGAAATTTCTTTATTCAATTTTGACGTTTCGGTAGTTCATATCTAACCTCCAAAGTAAATGAGTGAGATACAAAAAGTGTATTTCTTATAGAACCCATATCTGGTTTTTGGTGAAATGTTCAGGATCTGGGTGGTGTTCTGATTATCAATTGAATCATGTAGATTTCAAATGATCTGAAATACTTATTTTTGATTACCAGCCGACCTTTATGTGTTGCTCCCCTCGACATATGCAAATATTAACTATGTATCAATCTATAGTGGTCTTTCCATATGTTTCAATATATATATATATATATATATATATATACATATATATATATATATGTATATATGTATATGTCCGGCCATCTCCAAGTCCCGAAGTCATATTCAAGTATATATATATATATATATATATATATATATATATTCTAGGGGCTATATTTAAATCTTAAAACTATGTCTAACCCAAAGGTTGCTATCTGTTGGAGGCTTTCTTGGAGGTATTCAATAATTGCATGAACTTCCATCGATTCATACACACACACACACACACACACACACACACACGAACACATGCACAAGCAATCTATAGATCTTCCTTGTTATCAGTTGTATGCAAACAAAATGTCCATACGCTCATATTAGAAACCGTCAACCAAAACATATATCTCTTTAAATTTTAAGTTGGTCTGGCTGTCAGGCTCTCTGTCTGATTGACTACCTATGTATCACGCGTAGAGGCAGCACCGATGGAGTTACATGGCTGAAAGCTTGACCATTTACTGGTTATTATGCTTATAGAAACTTTTTGTCCTTTGAAAGTCCATCCATAAATTGGTTTTTAGTGTTGGTTTCAATTTGTATTGTAGGTTTTTGCTCAATCGGTCCCTTACTTTGTGTCCAGCTGCATTCACGCTTGTTTTTTGGAGATTCGGACTTTTTTTAAGTAATGACTGCCGAACTAGCGTAAGAGAAACAACTCATTCATTGAACATTCCTTTTTCAAATTTGTCAATCGATTACCCCCAATGCTGCCAAAAGACGTTGGTCTCGTGGCGGTCCCCATGGAGTGACTACCACAAATGTTCATCTATTTATCCAACGCTTTCTCCATTCATCAATCAAGCGATCTGTTACGTGAACAGTCTGATTCAATTTTTTCCTCTTTTCCATCTTTTTTTAGACAAGATCAATCAATAGCAACAAAATATCTAATCGCTTCAATTTCTTATTTCTTCATTAATCGATTCATCACAGAACTTTACCATACACCCTTCTTCTTCAATGTCTATCGATGAATCAATCTACTTATTTCAGTTCATATCTATCACAGTTCTCACGAGGTGCCTCAAAAATATTTCTTTGTTCCAAACTAAGCTAAGCAAAAATCATTCTATACGACTTCTCATTCATATATATATATATGTATTGAGAGAGAGAGAGAGAGAGAGAGAGAGAGAGAGAGATCTTGAACCAATAACTTGGGAAAGTTTTTGAAAGACTTCGATGAGACCAATAAAAGGCTTGTACGCAAACTAGAAAAAGTAAAAAATTGAAAATTAGATTGAGTTTGTCCGTCGTTATGAACAATTTATGTTTGAATGAAAGATTGATGCCCTGTTATACTTTTCAAATATATATGAGTGTGTGAGTGAGAGAGAGAGAGAGAGAGAGATTGTATATGTGTGTGTGTGTGTGTGTATGTGTCTTTTCTTGTTTATTCACTGTCCATATCTGCTCTATTATTCCTCAACTGGGACAATTACATTTTTAAGAAATGGGTATATAATCCGTCAGAATGATCATATATATATATATATATATATATATATATATATATATATATGATGTGTACTTTAGAGAGTGAGACAGACTCGGGAGTGAAGTTTTTGGTGGTAAGGTTTATTAATCCTTATATGTCAATAGTCCATACATGTTTCGGGATTTCTCCCATCATCAGTGGTGTGCGTTGTGTGAGTGTGAATTAAAATGTACCATGTGGAACCAGAGTCCACTGCCAGGGGCTATGCATTGTGGGTAAGTTTTGTTGTCAGGGCTACTAGAGGCCTCATGCTGAATGGAAGAATGACCAGCAGGTATTGGGATTTTGGTAAAGCAGCAGCAGTTGGACTTGGGGAGGGCAGAGTGTGTCAAGGTGGGGGGTAGTGTTGGGGAGGTGGGTTTTTTGGTATGTTTGGGATAGTGTAGAAGGAGGGGTGGTGGAGTCAAGGAGCTACATAGGTATCAACCTTAAAAGTTACTGAAGATGTTGCTGAAAGTGTTTTGGCTATGAATTGGACAGGGGTTGTAACAGGCTAAGGTGAAGTTTTTCCTATGGGTCTAGGTGACTTTGAAGCTTCCATTATTGAATGTGTCTAAGATGTGGGTGTGAGGATATTAATGGTAGGAGTTGTGTGTATTAGTGTTCTGTGTGGTGAGGGTTGTTCAGTTTAGTATTTAATCCATTAGGATATAGGGTTTTAAGTTTGTTGATCCACATGTCTTCGTGTTTTTCTAGAACTTTAGTTATGTCAATTGGAGTAGTTTTTTCTATTTTTTCTATGATGGTGAAGCTAGCGTCAGTGGCAAAATTGTGGTCAGGTGTGCGAAAGTGTAGTTCTACAGGAAGTGGGCTATGATTATTTTTTGACTTAATCCTATGTCTATAATTGTTGAGTCTAATATTAAATTGCCACTCGGACTTGCCTATGTACTGTAACTTACATCTATTGCACTCTAGAAGGTATATAATGTTCTTACTGCGGCAGTTGCTATTGTGATATATGTGGTAACTCTCTTTTGTGGTATATGTGTGTGTGTGTGTGTGTGTGTGTGTGTATATATATAAATAATACCATAGGGAAAAATAGTCTTACTCGGGTGATTAAACGTTGATTTCTTTTGAAATGGCCCCCTTTGAAAGTCATGCACGATCTCAAAGTTCCTTTCACTTTCCAAGCCATTCTATTTCAGAATCGCCATTAGCTTCCCTGGTGCATTTTTCTTACTCTTGTGCAGGGTCTGAAATCTCTTCCTCTTTAATAGACAAAAGCCAGAAGTAACATGAAGCCAAATCTGGACTGTGGTGGGGAATGACAGACCTTGATGAAATGATCTTTTCTTGCCATAAAAACCTGGCACGATGCATGAAGACTGGATAGACTTGCCCATTATGATTGTAACGAACGCGCAGTACACAAGCTTACTCAGTGATGTCTCACTCCTGACGGAGTATCGCCAGGAGATTTTCTGTACATGTACACGCAGCAATGTCCTCTCTGATTAGTTGCCGAGTTACATCAAGTCTGTTTACAAATTATTTGTTACTTTCTTGACAGATCTCATACTACTCTCTGTCAATCTACCTCTGAGTCTGTTTTAGTCTATTTCTTTATCTTTATTATCTATGAAGTGCTTAATTATTTTTAATTATTTGTCGTCTATTTCCCTTCATAAGCCTCTCAAAACAAGTGTCCGTACTTTTGTATTAAGGATTATGAACTTTTATTTCATTCATCTAGTTATATCGTTAAGTGTTCATGTCGGATTTTTCTTTCTTCTTTATTTGACCCGAGTTTTGTTTAGCACAAAAGATTGGCTTCAAGTCTGACTTTCAAAAGTTTCTATCTTTCTATCTAAATTTGAATCTTTTTCAGGTTGTTAATATCAGTTCTAGTCTTCTCGTTTCTGGCTGTTTATTCTGTTTATTTCTGTAGGTTTTGAGTTAGCTAGATAGCTATCACAGCCAATTCGTATCTATCTATTAGAAACCGTCAACCAAAACTGTCTTGAAAACTGTGAACGTAAGATTTCAATATTTCATCTGGTCTGACTGGCTAGCTATCAATCTTTGTATGCACAAATAGATCTAGAAGGCCGATTTTTGAAAATTCAGATTTATTTTCATATCGATCACTGCCAAACAAAATGCAGAAGTAATTTATTCATTGACCAGGTTTGTTTGTTTTTTTTTTCAATTTTTCAATTTATCACCCCCAACATAGCACGCTACCAAACGACTTTGGTCACATGACGGTTTCTACTGAGTGACTAATCAGACTTATTCATCTATCTTTCTATCTACCAGTTGGAAGTTAAGCCAGCATTTATTGTCAGTTCATATTCATAAAAAGATTTTTGTTTTCGTCTATCAATCAATTGATATATTACGTGATCTGTCTGATGAAATTTGGCTTCCTGTCCATCATTTTATTGGTCGTGATTCATCTATCATGACTAAAATGTAAACGTGTCCAGAACCTAAATGGCATAAAGCGAGGAAGCTATTACCATATGAGAAAACGCGACCCAAAACAATGGTGATAATGGTACCTCTGGCTGACTTGCTGATGGTCGGGAGTTGGGAGGTAAAGTAACGGGGGTGTGGGACATTGAGGAAGAGGGTTCGCGCTGCTCTATTAGCTGGAAAGTGAACGCTGAGCACTCATTTCGACTACCATGTTTTTTCCGTAAAAGCCACCTCTGATATGCAGACGACATTGCGTAAAGAACCTATTCGACCCCCCAACTAATGCTAGATGAACTAAACGAAGAAAGCAAAAGAGTTGGCCTACACATGAAGTTCAGTGAAACGAAAATCACGTGCAACGATCACATTGAGAATAAGGACATAACTGTCAAAATCGAAGATGCAAAACTAGGGGAAGTAGACCACTACACCTACCTAGGACAACGGATCTCTACGAAACCCACAAAAGAGGAGGAAACCAAGCGAAGAATAACCCTAGGATGGCAAGCTTTCGGCAGAGCAAAGTCAACCTTCAAAAACAAAACAATCCCAATGATCCTAAAAAGAAGAGTATACAACCAATGCATCCTCACAACAGTCACTTATTGAGCTGAAACATGGAACCTAACCAGGAAATAAACCTGCAAATTGAGAAGCATGCAACGTGCGCATGAGAGAATCATGCTCAACCTCACTTGGAGAGATCACAAGACAGTACAATATATCAGGAAGAAAACAGGAGTCCGAGACATCATAAACTCAAATGCCAATAGGCTGGCCATATCATAAGAATGAAAGATAACCGATGGACATCATGACTCACAACATGGATCCCCAGAAACCACATGTGAAACCGAGGCCAACAAAATACAAGATAGAGAGATGAACTAGACGAATTCAGAAAATATTGGCTCTGCGACGCCTATAATAGAGAAATATGGTGGATCCTGGGGAAGCTCTATGTCCAACGACGTTCGTTAAAAGACTGATGTTGATATATATGTATATATACATGCTTGACGATGATAAGTGAGGTAACTCGTTCATTATAAGCTTATGCAATGCTCTTCCAACTAAGGAAAAGGGCACCCTGGTGGATTGGGAATTACGCGTGAGTAAATATATAGCTTGAATTCAACCTTACTGACCGTCCGGCTCTGCGTAGGGCAGAGGTAAGATGCCACCCTCTCTGGGTCTGAAGCGAAGATTTTGATCCTACCTCGTGGTACTGGATGGGATAATGGATAGTCTATAGCCACACTGAAGAGTTGTAATACAACGAAATAGTTGTCTGTGGATGAAAAAATTATTCAATAATATATATATATATATATATATATATATATATATATATATATATATATATATATATATACAAGTCTTTTGACGTTACTCGTAGATTATTGTATATTCTGGTGTCCTTTTATTCACTTCTGTTCTATTTCTTTCTTTCTTTTTCTATCACATGCTTTCCCTGTCTCTCTACCTTCTTCCTTTCTTCCTTTTCTCTTTCTTTACTATCCTTGTTTGGTTCCACTTGGCTTTCTTTCTTTCTGTCACATTTTTTGCTTTCTCTATCCCTTTATGCTTCCTACCTTTTTCTTTTTTTCTTTATTTCCTCATTCCTTCATTTATTCATTCCTTTCTTTCTCTTCTATCTTTCTTTGGTTCTACCTGGCTTTTATTCTCCCTTCCTCCCTCATTTCTTTATTTTTTTTCCTTTTTCCTTGCAACTTTTTTTTTCTTTTTTCTATTTTCTTTTTTCTTTCTTAATTCTTTTTTTTTTTTTTTTCCTTTTCTATCTTTCTTTGGTTGTACCCGGCTTTTATTCTCCCTTCCTTCCCCAGTTTTGGCTTTCTTTCTTTCTCCTCCCAACCTTTTCTTTATCTATTTCTTCTTTCTTTCTTTCTTTCTTTCTTTCTTTCTTTCTTTCTTTCTTTCTTTATTCTTTTTTTCTTTGATTTCTATATTTCTTTGGATCTACCTGGCTTTCATTCTCACTTCCTCACTTTTTGCTTTCTTCCTTTGTCCTCCCCACCTTTTCTTTCTCTCTTTCTTATTTTTTCTTTCTTTCTTTATTTCTCCGTCCCACCATCAGCAAGCTCGTCTCGGGGACCAATTCCTCTGTGTAGTGATTTTGATCTTCACTGGGTGCCCAACAGCTGTAGCCCTTAGTAAATAGCTATAGAGGCTCCCATCATAGCCTGATTGTTAGCAAAATCCGTGTGGCAAATCTTACCACCAATATAGTGGGTGCTCAATGACTGTAAACTTGTGCCAAATATAGGTAGGCATAATAAATACTTATCACTCCCACTCTATATTGCTTCCTCCCCTCCCTCCATCTATGTACATGTTTTCCATCTCGCAATACTACCCACACGTTTTCATCCCGGTGTACCTTGGGCTTCTTTCCTTGTCCAACGTCCTACAAAGGCTTCATGCCCCGAAGATATCTGATCATGTTCCAATATATCCTTATTCAAATTGTCTCTCCGTTGACCGGTCTCCTCGCTATATCTTGCTTTCTTGATACACTGTCTATCACGTCTCATTTCCTCTTTCGTCGTGGAAGCCCTTCGCACACTAATAATGCAACTGACATAAGCAACAGAGAGCCTTATCCAACAATAGAAATAGCCGATAGGCATCCCCTCGTATACTAAACCCACATCACCTTGGTTTCCTGTCACTATCCCCAACCAAACAATCAGTATATACCTTGGGGTAAAACAGCCATATAGATTTTTGGAACTTATAAATTTATAAATTGGTAATTTTGAGACTAGGACTTAACTTGATCGTCGTAAAATATGACAATATAAAGATTGGAAGACATAATCATGTGCGCTGTTTTATCAATAGTTGTCTGGATTTCCACGATGAAGTGTCAACGGAATGAAAGCTAGACAGCAATCGGAGAGAGCTTACCTCTACCAATGCTATCGTTCCTGAAAAGACCATGAAAATCAGTTCATATATATATTGCTACAATGCAAAGGACCTGAGTGTTAAAATATTTCCTGAATACACCCCAAATTTAGTCAATTCTCTCTTAGCCTATGGCCCATCCTTCCACAGAATGTAATTGAAATTTTCCGAGAACTGTTGGGGATATTGTTTCGAAAAACAAAATTGAATACCTACATGTATGGAAGTGAGTTAGTCAGTACCCTTACGCTGGCTAATAGCTTCAGTTGTCCCTGCTAGAGTTGTCACAATTTCATCTGTCTCGACTCGGGTTTCCGATATGTGAAATAGATTTAAAGACAACTGGTGCCTGAGATAGGGGCACTCACTCCACCCTATATATATATATATATATATATATATATATATATATATATATATATATATATAAGCGAAAAATAATTTCTAATAAAACAAAAAATCTGGATTCAAGACAAGAATTATTGAACAAAAATCATTAGATATTAAGATTTCAGCCACACTACTCCTTTTATCAAAATTATTTTTGTATAAACCGAATTCGACGATTTGCCGACGAGTAATGCGAAGCTAGATGTATTGCGGACAATCCCTAAAACCGTATTCTGCAGCGTATAGGACACACCAGTATATAGGATGTAACCTATTAGATTTTTGGTAGTATTCCATGTATTTTATTCCCAAAGTTTGCTGGATCGTTAAACAATGACAATTCATAGACCCCAAGTTTGATGCTAAGGCTGACCTTCACCATGAAGGGCGTAGGGTAATTTTGAAAGGTAGATTTTGAGAAAAAGCCTGTCTTATATGCTGCAAAATACGGTGTGTAGTGACTTTGATCCCTTCAGAGCACCTCGTATTAGTGGCTTGTGCTAAACTAAGTTAGGCTTAGTAAATACTTTTAAAATCACACTATTGATTATCGGCAAGATTGGGTTTTTAATCCCCCAAAACATTATCCTATTTATGTAGATCTAATGGCTTCTTATGTTGAATAATTGGAAACGCAAACCTGGACGAAGTAGACCACTACATCTACCAAGGACATTGAATCTCCTTGAAATCCTTAAAAAAAGAATTACTCTAGGTTGGCAAACTTTCTCCAGGGCAAGCTGAATATTCAAAAACAGGAAAAAAATCCCGCTAATCCCGCTGCACAAGAGGGAATCATGCTCAACAAGACATGGATAGATCACAAGATAGCACAATATATTAGAGAGAAAAAAAGGAATCCATAGAATCCATAGGGAAACTTAAATGGCAATGGACTAGTCACATTGCAAGATTGTCAGAGAAATGCTAGACTCGCATGGATCCCTGGAAATCACATGCGAAACCGTGGTCGGCAGAATATAAGATAGAAATTAAGACGAAAGAAAATGCTAGAGAAAAATTCAAAATAATGATAATCCTTGACATTGCTTTATCTGACAAAAAAAAAATGAAAGTTGATATCGCTGCAACTTATACTATTCGCTTGATAACAATAACAACAGGGTTGATTAGTCAATCAAGAGAAACCGTCACATGGTTAGCGTCTTTTGGCAGCATACCGTGTTGGACATAATCAATTGAAAAATTGGAAAAAATAGGTGATCAATAAATAACTCACTTCTTTCGCCCTTTGTTGGGCAGTGGTAACTAAAAACGGCTGAATTTTCAAAGAAAAGCGTGACAAAAAAAGATGGATCAATTTAAGATAAAATTACATTGCAGATTAACCCCACCCTCACTCTACAAACAACATCAAGTTATTTAGGGGTAAATTCTCTTTTTTTTTTTAAAGGTTGTTTAGTCACATATTAACGAGTTAATGTTACGACTTTTAGTACTCTAGGTTCATTGAGATGGTCTGTACGCCAGATTCTAACTTTTATAGATAACAAGCCAATCAGCCAGTTAAACCAACTTGAAAACTGAACAAACATATATAAACAGTTTTGTTTGGCAGTTCCTATTATATTGCTTCGAGTGAGCTCTTTACAAGCTTCCTTTATAACTGCTTAAAGAGAGCATTCCATCAAGCTATGGTTTGCAATATCACACCACAAACCTGATCACTTGGATAGTGAGTCCTATTTTTTCTGGTATTCTTTATTGTAACTTTATGCCATATAGTTTAGCATAAATTTAGCTTGGTGAATAAATATATTGAGAGCACGATCTCTATCATGATAATCAGTAAGCACGTCTCAAGGACCAATTAGTGTGACCTTGTACCGTACTAGTGAATAACTAAACGAAAATACACAGATAAGTGCTGTTTCCTCCGAGCATCTCCTTCCTTGTACGAATAAACTTACATGCTTGCTTTAATTTGAAATTAGATTTTAACTTCTAAAATCGATCGCTTAATATGGTGCGATAGAACACGGCACTTGTCACAATTGCAAACCGTTTTGTGTGTGGGCCAAGAACTTAGAAACACAGATCTAATCAATTTATTTACATAGTTCCAACAATTTTATTTATTTTATCTTTAATCCCTATTTCTTGAATTGGCAGAGATAGTTCATTTTTTTTTTCATCCCATTTCTTGACGATCATATTTGCTTTCTTTGCCAGAAGGCATCACATCTGATTTTCATGTTTATTTGAACAAGATGTTTCATTGTTTTATTAAATGTTGTCCTTCCCTAACATTCTGGCGAACTTCTAGATTCATGCTAATGTATTGGCTTCTCAATTTATTTTATTTGTTCAGCGATTTCATTGTTTCTTTGCGATGATCACATACTTCTTGTTGACGTTGAAAAAATTACATTATTTTAGGCTGTGGGATTCTTGTTAAACATTTCGTTGAACACGGAGTGTGCATCTCTTGCCATTGTTTGAATATCTGTTCTTTCCCGAAAAAGCAGACGATAATTTTGATATATCATGTTTCAAACATTTTTTGTTGAATGTTACTTGCTTCTTTTCAGGGAGGAGGGTTTTGTTTTCTTTAAGTTCTTTTGCTTGGGGTAATTTTTTTCATTTTATATATATTAAATTCCATTTTTTATTTCTCGTTTTTCTCTTCTATCTGTTTTCAAAGTACAGAGTGGCAAAAGTTCTTTATTTGTTGTTTATTTCTTTCTATTATATCGATTCCCTTGTTTATATCCTGTTCTCCTTCATAGTTTAGTTTATATAGAGTGTCTACAAAAGAAATTGACGGCTTAAAAAATGTTAAAGTAAAACTATTTAAGATATTGGCACTCACGATACACAGTTTCGTGGAGAAACACTTGAAGTTCAATATTGAAAGATTCTATACCGCTGCAAGAAGATTGAAATGTTTTTGTTTCGTTCTTTAATTCCATTAAAAAATTGTAGAAAAAAATCAATGACAAAAAAATGCATTTAGAAAATGTGTAATTGAATACCTATGCGAATTTCCAAGGTTCCAGGACAAGTGTTGTGCCTGGTAGCGCTGTCACAAAATTTTAGAAGATAAAGAAAACATTTTAATCCCCACCCCACAAAAAGAGAAATTCTTGGAGGACATCTAAATGAGTACTCATGTGAATTTGTTAGACTTCTGGCCCAATGATGCATCTAGAAGTGTTGGTATAAGATTTTTAAAAGTTTTTTTTTTCAAAACCGGATCCCCTGCCTTGACTTGGAAACTAACCAGAGAGGATACTTGAGCAGACACTCTTCTGTTGGCTCGCTTAATCAGGAGTGATGCACCATTGAGTGAGCTTGTGTGCTTTGTGACCGTCGTATTCAAAATGACTGACTGAGCAGATTTTTCACGTCTCGTGCAGAGGATTTCGAGGGAAAATGTCATATCACCTCGGTCTGTCAGTCCTCCACAGTCCAGATTGTCTGGTTTTTTTTCCCAAAAGACGGACGACGAGATTAAGGAGGTCGTGACGAAGCAGCAGATGGCAATCCCGGAAGAGGACTTTCGTCTGTTGCAACGGGGTAGAGCAACCGATTCTAGAAACCTTGCATATACGCAGTGCGATGATAATGAAGAATCAGATTGTCAGAAATTATTGTCAGCGTTACTGAAAGGATACGGCTATTACGTGCATAATTTCAACATCTTTGTAACTTCATTTTTTTAATTGAAAACAATGATTTATAGTACAGATACAATAAATATCATCGTACTTTTTTTTTTAATTCTTTATGTGTTTTTTTTTTTCAGCTCTCAATAAAACCATCCATCGAAACTGTCACTAAAGTTAGTTCTTTTCGGTTTTCAGGCCGGTCTGACTGACTGACTGACTGACTATCTATCTATATATCACATGTAAAGGCTACATGGAGCTACAGTGCTGAAAATTTAAACATTTACTTGTCTTTTGTTTTGGTTTTGTCTTGTTGTTTTTTTGTCTAGGGGGAGGGGATTCAATTTCGAATAAACGTTCATACTACTTGGGTCCATTCTTTTTGTCTGGCAGTGTTCACGCTTGTTTTTGTTTAATTTCTTTTGGGGAGGGATGAACTTTTTTTGGTGAGTACCGCCCAAAAAAAGGTGGAAGAACTAATTTATTCATTTAATTCTCTTTTGTCAATTTTTCTTGATTGATCACCCCCAACACAACACCGCGTAAGACTTTCTATTGAGTGATCAATCAGACCTGTTTATTTTATATCTTTGCTTTTGCATATTTTTTTTTTTCACATATTTTCATTTTTAGACGGAGGAGCAACATTTTTCAGGCGTCATATATGTTTGTGTTTGACCTTCTGTGCGCATGTGCGCAAACATTTGATTGTAATGAACAGATGTCCGTTCTTGGGTTGATCGTCTCTACTTTACGAAGGATCCAAATTATTTCCCCGAACAAATCCTTTGCTTGCGTGCCAATAATATAACTGTTGCATGCCAATAAGATTGAAGAGTAAAGTGTTGGTGGGGGCTGTGTGTTGGGGAAGGAAGGAAGTGAAGGAAGGAAGGAAGGAAGGAAAGAGGAAATTGAAGGATGGTGAATTATCATGCGAAAGTCAGAGTAGCTGAGAGAGAGAAAAGTGAAGAAGATACGTAAAAGAGAGAGAAGTGAACGTGAAAAGAGAAAAATCAAGGAAAGAAGAAAGGGGGAGAAATGAAGAAAGAAACAAAGAAAGGAAGGAAGAAAGGTGTGAAGTTAGGGGAGAGAGAATAACAAAAAGGGACCGATTAAAGAAAGAAATAAGTAAAAGCAGAAAAGTATAAAAGACAGGAACCGAAAAGAGAAAATTGACAGAAATAAAGGGAAAGGAAGGTGAACAAAAAGGAGAAAGAAAGAAGGAAAGAAAGAAGAGAGTTTATTTAAGGGTTGAGGAAATTATTTTCAGGAAGGAAGAGGAGTTTTGGATCGCGAGCAATAATGGCTGGATTCCAATCTTATCGTGTTGGCCACGTGATAAAACCAGTCAGAGTAAACATGATGGTTCATTAGTTCAGGATGAAAAGACTGACAGGGTCTTTGGTACACCGTTTCCTGGTCCGGACCTTCTCGACCTTCAACCTCGTTTGCTTACACCAAAGAGAAATGAGCAACTGTCATCATCTAAATAGAATCAATATTATGACGACTTGAAACTCCACTCCAACTTGCGTCCTCCCCAGACCCCATTTCTTCCATTTTGCTTGGCCTTGTCCTCATTATTCTACTTATTGCAATCGGTGCATAAAACTCACATTCGGATTAAAGTCCAGGAAATATGGAATACTTTGTGGATTTTTTTTTTTAAATTCTTATACTTCCCAGAAAGTATTTGATTTTGTTCCAATCGATTCTCTCTGTTCAATTTCTGACGCCAGTATATCTTCAGGGTTAGACCGAAGTAATAGGTCATTGAACTACTCTGAAAATGAACAATTTGATTTTCGTCGCATTGAGCTCTGAAAAGTTATTTGTATCGCATTCAGGTGTTTTGGATTTTATAAACTTTGAATAATGAGTCGATTAAAAACGTCTAACTCAGGTTTTTGAAACAATTGTTGGTGAGGTGAAATATGTAACAACTTTGCATTTTATTTTATCGTAATGAATTTCGTAAAACCAAATCGTATTAGCTTATGTTTCTAAGTCTGGTGATGAGCGAAATTAGGTCTGATGTAGAGTGAGGATCCATCCCATTCAATTCGATCAACTCTAGGGTGCCTTCCGTTGATACAGTCCGAAAATACTTCCCTCTCACCGTTCGAAATTATCCACTCTTCTCAATAAATGAATCCAGTTTATTTGTTTTTTTCTAGAATGAAAAAGAAAAAAGATTTTAAAGAAAAAATTTTAAAATATCAATTCAAATAAATCCGTTGATTTTTTCCCTGGACTAAACAAGTTGATAAAATAAAGAAAAACATAAAATCAGGACATACGTCATATAGCAATGGTCAGCAAATCAATTTTGCTGAACGTTATTGATGGGTTCGATCCTCATGGAATCTTCCAGTAGAGATTGTCTGATGCAAATTCATGCTTAGTTACTATACTTGTGTAGTGAACTGTGATTTCCTTCAACTGTCTCGCCGAGGGGTAAAAATCTTGCGAATGAAAGTACCTCTTTCTTATCTTTCCTAACCCTGAACTCTTCAACTAAAACATATTTGCTGTCATTATTTCCTTAGAAAATAATTCAATAGAAATTTAGATATATCCAAGAATTTTATCCACTGCTACCTGAACATCATATGACAGAAATGCTTCAGGGCACCTTCGTGTAGCAATGATCAGCAAGCTCCTATGTACATCCGCGAGTACAGGATGTGAAACACGGTCGGTTTAACGTAGGAGCCACACACGCAAACGTGTGAGGCAGTAACTTCCTCCGAAAATTATATTTAGTCCTCGTAACTAATAGCACTTGGTCACAGGGCGAAACCTGATCCCTATGGTCGATACTACATCGAGCGATGCCAGGGGCATCGTATCTACGCCTGTCTGTTCAGAGATTATCTTCCAGATGGTTGTAATTTGTTGGGTTCATCTTCATTGGATTTCCAATTAATGATGCTCTGATACAAAAAAAAATCTATGTAAATAAATAATATAAATAAAACAGATCTGGACACAAGTCGTATAGCAATGATCAGCGAACTAATCTTAGCTGTCCTTTGTTAATGGGTTCAATCCTCATTGAATCTCTTGGTATAGCTGGTCTGGTAATAAGCTGTGGGGATTTCTTTGTTTCTCACTGGAATGGGGGTAAAAACTTCGCTGATAAAAAGATTAGTCCTCACCCGTCATTTGAAACTATGGACTCTTCAACAGAAACAAATTCACTATTTCCTTTCTTGAAAATTCGTTTCATAGGAATTCAAATATATCCATGTATCTTTTCACGAATACTAACCTGTCTGCTCACGTAATGAACAGTGGAATTTTCTCGAATGTAACAAGTTTGATGATCAGAAATATCTTCTACTCACCATTTGAAACAATGGATTCTTCCATTGAAACAGGTTTTAGAGAAATCATCCGAAAGGATTCAAATACAGGTTTTCACGGTTTCTCGAAAGCTCGCTTTATGCCACATTTTAGCTCTTTCGAAAAAGGTTTCGGAAAGCGAAAATAGCATCTAGCTTTTGTTTTGCAACGATTCATTATAGAGACCTCTTTCTCTTTCTCTCCCCCCCACTCAGTTGTACCTCTCACCACGACAAGCTCTGATGACTTAAGCTGAGATATTATCCTCACTATTTAGGGGTCAGGGAACGCTTAAATATTTCCTATATAAGTTAATGGCAATCGCTCCTTCGTTTTACGCCATTTCAGCTCACAAAATACGTTTATAGGAAAGTTCTACTCTCGGATAGCAGGGCAATTTGCATATCCGTGTATCTTTTCATTGATATTAACAGGTAAAAACATAAAGGTTAAATGTAAAGTGCCTCGTTGATCAAGAGACAACTCCTAATGGAGCATGGAGGCTGGTAACGAAGTCCCAGTGTCAGTTGCGTGCGTTAGCTTAGTGAGCCTTGTAAGTCTCAAGTGTAGTCGGGACTAGGACTTGGCTTCTATAGCTAGTTTTTTTTATTGTTTTTGTTATTTTGGCCCATATCTTGGCAGAATGCAAGTTCCTAGAACACCTAATCACATAGCTCAGAGTATACTCAATTAACTGCTGTGTGTACATGGAAATTCATCATAATGGAGAGTTTTTCTCAGTGTCCATCATACAGGGAATCAAACCCAGGGCAGCACTTTATCTATTAGGCTACCAGTGGTTGTCATTCATTTTAGTCATTTACAATTTTAGTTATATATTGGATCAATTATGACTCGATACTCCCGGGAATAGAAGATCTACGTCCTGCTTTCGCTGTTAGTTAAATATTTCTAATCCATACTGCTTACTTAACAGTCGTAGAATGCATAAGGCAACTTGAGTATTGTCAGAAAAGCAACAACAAATAAAATGAAAGAAAAACAAGTCTAAATTTTTTAAGATTGCAATCCAAGAAATTTGGACCATATAAGCTTAGTTTAGGCTGGCTCAAGGACTAATGCTGAATGGGGAGATCGTGCAGTGTGGGTAGAGCCCGTCTGTTCAGATTGGAAATTAACATTGGAAATCCAAGCACTAATCACTGGATCCAGTATAGAGCAAACAATTATCTCAGCCACCAGGAAATCCCAGCAATATATATATACAGATATCTCCTACTTTACGAATGTTCGTTTTACGCCATTTTGTTTTTACGAAAGAATTTTAGCCACTATAACCTTGGACGGTGTCTGTGATCATCTGTGCTTTATCTTGATTTATTTTGTGCATCTGTTAACAAGGTGCGTTCTAAAGCATCAGAGAAGCCTAAGAGAACCCGTGAGGGTGTTGAGGACTAAAACAACAAAAATGAAAATACACTGCAAGCGAATTGAAAAATACAGGGAGAAAATGAAAAATGAAAAAACTGAACTGGTGAATCTGAATAATCAAATAATCACACAAATATTTTTTTTTTAGTTGAATTAGTTGAAACTTGTCTCTTGATAAAATTCATGTTTTTTTTTCTGCTAGTCTCAACCAAAAGCTAACGCCCATAATTTCAAATTACGTATGTCACAGTTTTTTGTTTTTTTTTATTTGCTTAGTGTATTTTTTGGAATGTGTTTGCTTTATTTTTTAACTTGCTCAGAAAAGGGTATAGATCCTGGCCTTTTTACCTCGGCTCTAAGACCGACAACTGGCACCAATGGGAGATATGTAACTATTTCAAGCACCAAGATGGCCACCTCTTCTTCATCCAGTGATCTTGAATCGCCTTTTGTGATAATTTTTCTTCTTTTTCTCATCTGCTTATAACTTGCACACCCATGCAATATTGATGTGCACCTTTACTTAGCTCTTTCTTGGTTCCTTTGTTTTGCAGATCTTGCTTTAAAATCTATATTCGAGTTGGCAACTCTTTTCTCTGTTTCTTGTCCCTCACGTCTCTCATTCCTACCCCCCTGCTCCATTTGGCCAGTAAACGCTTATTTTCGATGACATCTTACTCTCAACCGAGATTTGATTGCAGCTGCTTCAGTCAATTTCTCTTAACATTAGTCAGAAATCTGACCAGTGTTTCGGCCATTTTGTTAACCTCCATTGATGCTAATTAAATCAGAGGCGCTGGCCGAACTCTATTTTTCCCGCCATTTCTTCTTCTTTTATCCCGATGTTCAGTTTTAGTCCCTTTTGCCGAATATTTCTTTCTTTTTTCTTTTCCTTAATTTTTTTTCTTCAACTACTTTTACAGATTTTTCCTCATCTCTCTCTCTCTCTCTCTTACACACACACACACACTCTCTCTCTCTCTCTCTCTCTCTCTCTCTCTCTCTCTTAGAAACCGTCAACCAAAACTGTGTACATAGTCAGCATCAACATGTTGAACATAGGTTTCTTCAGTTTTTAAAGCTGGTCTGGCAATACACGTTTGTGTGTATTATTGCATAGCGTGTAAAGACAGCACAAATGGAGCTAGAAAGTTAAAAATTTGAACATTCCATCATCATCATCATCATCATCATTATCATCATCATCATCATCATCATTCTTCTATCATCTGTCATTAGAGAAAAAACTTTACCAAGGATTCACCATTCCTTTCTATTAGGGGCATTGCTGAGGCAATATTTTACTGAACCTGTCCTGTTCGTCTCGTTCTCTTATATTATGTCGGCCTCAGTTGTGCATTTGATCTCTGGCGATCCGTGTTGTGAGTCATAATGTCCATCAGTTGTCTGCCATTCATGCAACATGACCAGCCCATTGCCATTTGAGGTTCATCATTGATTCGATGATGTCTCGGACTCCTGATTTTCCCTAATATACTATCCTATGGTCTTTCAAACCTTATTATGTCAAGAAAAATGTTGTTTTTTAACCCCCCTAAATATGTTGTTTGTGGGAGTTCAATTAGCAATGTTATTTTATGCTAAATTGGTCCTTAATTCAATGCTACAATTTTTAACGTGCTTTCATCAACCGCAAGCATTCACACTTGATTTTGTTGTTTTTTTTTTGTTTTTTTATATTCTAACTTCAGAGATTACTACCCAACAAAAAGTGAGAGAAGAGTGTATTTATTGATCACCCTTTGCACAATTTTTAATTTATCATCCCTCATATGGTATGCTGCCAAGAGATGGTTTCTAAGATTGACTAACTAGACCCGTGTCTTCTTAGCTCTGAAATGCAGAATACCTCCTTTCTCTCTCTCTCTCTCTTTCTCTCTCTCTCTCTCTCTACTACTACCCTTTTCTCTCCCTTAGATCTAACTCTCCCATTTCATCTATAATATACTGTGCTGTTTGTGATATCTCCATATTATCCTCTATGGTGCACGTTGCGTGGTCCTCAGTTTGAGGGTTAATCTTATGGTTAGGTTTCAGGTTGCAGCTCCATAGGTGACAATCGAGAGGATGCATTCATTTTACACACTTCCTTTAAGGAACAATGGGATTTTTTTGTTCTTGAAGATAGAGCATGCCCCACCGAAAGCTTTCCAACCTAGAGCAATTCTTTGTTCGACCCCTTCTTTGGAGGATTTTATAGATATTCGTTGTTTCCTTCTCACCATCTCTTCTTTTCTATATCAGATATTTTTCATTCCTCTTCTTTTCCTTTTCCCTCCTTCTTCCTTCTTACTTCAAAGCCTTTCTTTTTCTCAAATTGCTCTCCTTCATTCTTTGCTTTTTACATATTTTCTCTGATTTAATCTTGTTTTTTCTCTTCTTTTTCGTTTTTTTTATTCTCCATTACCATTTCAATCTATTGTTTCTTTTTTTTCCTTCATCTTTTTCTTCTTCCTTTTGTTTTATTGTTGTTATTCTTCTCTTTTGTGCCTCTCTCTCCTCTTCAGCTTGTGGACCATCATTTTAGTTCTTTTTTATTTTATCTTATTTCTACTTCCCTCTCTCGAAACACTTTTCTCTTCTGATTTCTTCATCTTCTTGCCTTGTTTTAACAACCTAATTTCCTGTAGAGCTACCACTATCTTTCAAAATTTTCTCTTTATTTTTATTCTCCTCCTTCATCTTCTTTCCTTTTTCCCTCACCCATTCTTCTTTTCTCCTTCTTCTCCTCCTCTTCCTTGTTCTTCTTCTTCTTCTTCATTCTTCCCATTCCACCCCAATCATCGACCCCATCACCCGATGCACCATCCACCCGGTCATTCTACAATCACCCTCTGACAACATCTCCAATTTGTCATCGATTCTGTTCTTCTTCAACTTCTTTTCCCAAAAACTAACCCGACATTAGAGAAACTCATCAGAGAACAAGTAGTGTCTGGATTCCACCCTCTGCGCATGCGCATGCGAAATCGAGGTGCTTTAAAAGGATCTGCTAATGGCCATCAGCATAAATTTCAGAGGATCTTAACAGCCTAAATGATAATCTAAAGAGGATATTTTGGTAAAAAGAAGTGAAACTAAGTAAATTAATAAGGCTCAAGACTAATCGGCTGTCCTTGCCAATAGAAGAAGTCTTCAAGATTCTTGAAAGCCAGGCGCGTCTGGTTAATATCATGGCCGTCTATGACGTCATGTACTGACGGGTAAATGGCGATGTGAAAAATGCGGCGAGTCGAGTAATGAAGAATAATGATGAGGATTTGGGGTGTTTGGTGTTTTGATTTTCTCACCCGTTCAGAGGAATGTTCTTTATCTTTTTCTTGTCAGTTATTTTTGTCATCATCAGTAAGAAGAAAATAAAAAATAATAATAAAGGAAAAACACAATAAAAAAACTAAAAAAAAAAAAAACTTTTGCATTGTTCTTATTATAATCCTCAAGAATAACGGCATTGTTTGAAACCGTCAACCAAACTGTCACCAAAAACTGTCAACATGGGTTTCTTCAGTTTTTTCAACCTGGTCTCGCTGGTTGTGTATTATGTATTTATGTATGTATGTATGTACGTAGCGTATAGGCCGTATAAATGGGAGAAGAAAATTGAAAAGTTGGACATTTACCCCTTATTACATCAATAAAACATTTTACTGTTTGTTGATCACTCCCAATTCATTGGAGGGGGGCAGTCCAATTTGCAATTTGAATTTCTACTATTTTCATCTTTTAGTTTGTGTCTGGCAGTATTCACTCTTATTTTAACAAATTCAGATTTCTTTTGTGAACACTGCCCAACGGAAGGAGAGAGAAGTAATTTATTCATTGATCATCTCTTTCTGCAGTGTTTCAATTGATCACCCCTCCAACAGCATGCAACCAAAAGTGGTGGTTTCGATTGAATGATTAAGCAGACTTACTTTTCTTTTTTTTTTTTTTTTTTGGTGGTGCATTGTATAATATTATCATCAATATTTGACTACTTTTTCCACCATCTTTGTCTTTAGTTGTTTTTTTTTTATCAAAACTCAAGACAATCTGTCGACCGGGAGCTTATTCTCGATCTCCAAGCTGTACTGTTAGTTAACTGTCATTGATCAACGGCCTTGATAACTTTGTAATAAAAACAAGTAAGAATTAGAATGGCGGAAACAATCGTCGAAAATTAATAATAAACGTGTTTTTGTGTTTTTTGTTGTTATTATTATTATTATTATTATTATTATTATTATTATTATTATTATTATTATTATTATTATTATCATCATCATCATCATCATCATCATTATTTTGCAATCTCACATCAGTTGCCTGGTGGTTACCACTGGAGTTTGAGTGACAGCAAGTCTCTTCAAGTCTCCAGCCCTCCTCTCCTCATTCTCATAGACCATAGTAATACTGCAGTTAACAATTTTACACCGGTTGCCCGGTGGACATTGCTGAAGACTGAGTGACAGTAAGTCTCCTCAGGTCTTCAGCCAACATCTCATCTCTCCCTCGCCTATCATGCCGGTGCTGTGGTTCACATTTCCGTTTTCATTTTCTTTCCTCTGTTAGGCCACTGCTTAGTGTTGCAGTCCTTATATTTGTAGCGCTTTCCTCCGTATCCGTGCGGCCCCTAACAGTGCTGAGGTCTGTACAGTCTCAATCCTTCCTTTTATCCCGAGTTCCTCAAGTCTCGCCTTCAGTGTCTTTGGGACAGTTCCCAGTGCGCCAAATATGACTGGCACTACCCTGACTTTCATGTTCCATATCTTCTTCAGTTCTCTTGCTAGATCTTGGTATTTTCCCAGTTTTTCACTCTCCTTCCTCTTTACTCTATGGTTCACAGGCATAGCCACGTCTATTATTTTGGCAGGTTTTCCTCTTCATGTCAACGATTACCAAGTGTGGTCTTCTTGCCTGGATGAGGTGGTCAGTTTGGATGTCAAAGTCCCAGAGTAGTTTGTGGTTGTCATTCTCCAAAACTGCCTCTGGTTTGTGCTGATACCACTTTTCCACATGGTTGAATCCCATTCGTTTACTCAGTTTCCAGTGTATCACTGTTGCTACTCTATCATGTCTGTGTTTATACTCCTTTTGGGCTAGTTGACTACATTCAGTAGTTATGTGGTTTACGGTCTGATCTTTTTTACCACACAGGCGGCACTTGCTGTTTGGCAGTCGATTTTTGTATCGATATAGTTTGTTCTAATGCATTTGTTTTGAGTTGCCATGATGAGCAATTCCGTTTCTCTCTTGAGGTTTCCTTTTCGTAGCCATGTCCATGATCTCTTGTCTGCTACATCCTGTATCTGTCTTTTAAATTCTCCGTATATTTTTTTCTGTTCCCATTTTTCTTTTCTTGTCTGCTGTGCTGCTCCATTGTTTTCTACTTTTTGGTTGTTTGTTGCGCTGCTTTGGGTACCCTTTAAGATGTCATTACTGTTTGTTTGCACGTACTTTTCTAGATCTGCTTTGGCCTTCAGGACACAGTCCTCTATGCTGATGAGCTCTCATCACGTATGGTATATCCGTGTCATCTCTAGGGTGTAAGGCTTTATGCATTGTCATACGCTTCCCTGTTCGCCGGTCTATTGATTGTACTTCTTCCTGTGTCCATCCAAGGAATGGTCCTGTTTATCTTACTACCGATACAGCCAATGTGTTCATTCCTTGCTGTGCTGCCCTGTCGTTTACTTCTTTATTATTGTTCGTAGCGTTGCTTTGGGTGCTCTTTATCAATGTCTCCAGTATTTTCTTGCACATACTTTTCTAATCCTGTTTTGGCCTCTTGGACACAGTTTTTTTATGCTGATGGGTCCTCTACCACCTTCTTCCCTCTTTACGGACAATCTATCTAAGTCATCTCTGGGGTGTAAGGCTTTGTGCATTGTCATAAGTTTCCTTGTTCGCCGGTCCATTGATTGGTGTTCTTCCTTTGTCCATCCTAGGAATGGTCCTATGTATCTTACTACCGATACATCCCATGTGTTGTTGTTTTTGTCGTTGTTAGATGAAGTATTGTAACACATTATTTTTGTTGTAGGAGGAGGTGCATCAAAAACTTTGAATCAGTCATGCTAATCCATGAAGGTTCACATGGTTGGTTGGTAAAGGCGGCCTGGCATAAACTGAACTCCCTTTGGGTGAGTTATCACCGTGGGCTTATTCTTTATCCCCAGCATCATTTAAGAATAATTATTTTTGAAAAAAAAAAAAGTTTTTTTCACCTTTTGGGGACTTACTCTGACGAGTTTATTCATGAAATCTACATTGTCCTCTGTTTCATATGCTTTCCAGCGGAAAACGCTAGTTTGGTGATAAATATAATTTATTCTGACTATATTTATTCTCCGACGCATTTTTTTTATACAACTCCAAATTTTAACACTACAATTGTTCAATTATTGACTGTAATTGCGAGTCATCACGTTCACTGTCATATAAAGTCATTGCATCATTATTCGTCATCAAAATATTTTCCCTGGCTTCCTTTGACTTTTTGTCAACTTTCAGCTAAATATATCAATTATATTGGATCAGGTTGATGCAAACGTCCCAACGTTTCTGATGATTTCTTCTATTCACATCTATTCATCACATTATTATTTGGTCGTCAGAGTATTTACCCACCCTTTCTATGAACTTAAACCATCATTCAAAAAAATCCTCAAATAAAAAAAATACCCCGTTTTTCATTTGAGGAGTCTATTGATGAATTTTTAGCTGTCTCGTTGGGATTGCTGATCAGACAAGACGCGTTGCGTGGAGAGAATCGAACGGTCACCAGAGAGTGATAGATCTGGAGAATATGAAGCAAGTAGAACTCTCCTTCTTGCTCCATGGAGGCTTGCCACATTGCATTTGCAACTTTAGGGTGGACATTGCCAATCTTTTGAAATGAGGACACATCGACGACTCGGTTGTTATTATCTTATTGAGGTAATAACCTCGTATTATGGTCGTGAGGTATGGTTATTCAGTCAGTCAGGATAAAAGTTTGTTTGTGTTAAGTGACTTTCTTCATATACATTTACTTAGCAAACAGAGACACAGGGCGCTGTAAAGGCTATGATTACTGAGTGTTGCAAAAGGAGCAATTGCTCCGGGTTCCCTCAAGCCTCGGAACCCAATCTGAATAAAATATTATAATTTAGAAAATAGTTTCTGCAATATTTGTCTTACCTGAAATCTACATGGAGTTTTGCTCTCATATGTACACATGTATACATCTATTTACTTATATATATATTACCTATTTACGATATATAACTCGTTTAACCTTTCTATGCATCTATGAATGTATAACTTGTCAGTTCCATTTACATACAGACTCTGATGTATGAATCTGGTGATTTGACGTCTATCTTGATTTCTATGTATTAAGGGCCCTCCAAACCTGATGTGCTCCAGGCCCCAAGGTCTAAATTTGGCCTTGCCTCTACCCTTCGATCAAAGTCCGTCATCTCTCTCCCTCTCTCTCTCTCACTCCCTCTCCGTCGATTCTTCTTGCACTTATTAGAAGTCATTTTCTTTTCTTTCTTCTGACTCCTCTCTCTTTTTATTCACTGATTTCCGTCTTCCTTAAATTATCTTCGTCTCTTCCTTGCCCACCAAACTCCTACCCTCTTACAGGAATATTTCCACTCAAATTTCCCAATGATTTCTGACCCTTGATGACCCTATTCTTGATAATGAAGCTCCGGACTATCCGACCCTCCATCCTGGCTCTTCATGCTGAACTCATTTGTCTTTTAGCACGTTCGTCTTGGCACTATCGGACATGCAAGATCTTGCAATTTACACCAGACCTCGTGATTATAACTGATGCTGCTATGGTGACCATTCTCAAGATACCTGATATAAGATCCATGCCCCGTTACTATAAACACGCTTGCACTCAGTGTTTAACCTTTATCATCATCATCATCAGCAGTACTAACAAACAGTACGACTTCTATTACTATTAACATGTGTGCTAGTCCTTAAGCAATAGAAAGAAAAAAGTCAATGCTTAAAATGCAAATAATACGAGCCGAGAATTATAAAATATTCTCTTCCACATGCATCATTTCCGACGTCCTATAACTGCTATCAAGCCTATTTTCCATGCATGCTCTCGCGAATGCACAGGATCTTAGTAATAGCAAAGAGGAAGATGAGGAATAGTAGCAGCAGAGATTAGCAGAGGGCTGCTGGTATTGAAGCAGCGGAGAATAGTGTACAACAGAATGATTTTTATTCAAAAATCCATTACATTCAAACAAAAATCACATAAGAAAATTTGATGTCATCGTCTAAATGTTGTTGTCTCTTTGTTGTTGTTGTTTTTTTGTAACTTCAACTGTTAACAATTAAGCTAAAATTCAATATTTTGTTATCATTTAGAATATTCAAACTTTTTCCAGAAGTATATCACAATAAATAAATTTCTTTAGTATCTCTCTCCTCTGTGTGTGCGTGTGTGCGTTGCATACGTCACAGGTTCCTGCTATGAAATACAGATTTCAAAGTATAACCATTACTCAGATTAAAACCAAACCCTCAACGGAAGAAATCTCTTGCTACCTTTATAACCATCTTTCCATATCGATATTATATAGATGCCATGCTGATTTTTATTTGCCTTGTGAGAGACGTGTAACCACAAAGTAGAATTTATTCGTTTTCCCTCTGCAAAGAGATTATACGGTATCACTCATTCAGGATTCAAATGGACAGCAGTATTTAATGCTTATCCCATCAATTGGTGAACCGATTCCATGATAACTGGACTACACTGAAAGGTTTTATTAGAAACTGTCCATCAAAACTGTCGACATAGATTTCTTCAGTTTTCAAGTGAGTCTGGTTGACTGACTGGATATCTTTGAGTCACATTTGCATGCTGCACCAATGGAGCTACAGGGTTGATATTTTAAGTATTTACTCCTTATTATGTCAGCTTTTTTTTTTTTTTTTTTCATTATTTTTTTGAAAATCCCCGTCCTCCGGAATGGGTTTATAAACGGGGTTCAATTTGAAATGCCAGTTTATATTATATTGATCCCTTAGTTCTTGTCAAGCAGTATTCACGGTGGTTGTTTGTTGTTGTTATTTGTTTTTGTTTTTTTGTTGTTTTTTTGTTTTTCGGGAAATTCAGATTTTAGATCACCCTCCGACGTAAAATGACAGAAGTAACTTTTTTTTTTCATTTATTCAATTGATCACCCCAAATACAGGCTGCCAAGAAGCATTGATCATATGACAGTTTCTATTGAGTGACTAACCTATTTCTTTTTAAGTATGATCAGGGATATAGCGATGGAATACCAGGAACTAGAAAACAATGAAATGAGTTAGTGATGCAGTTGCGCCGCCGTTAAGAGAAGCAATTTTTCAGCCATCTTATTGAAAGTCGAGTTGTAAGTAGTGTCCTAATGCTGGGTACGACTTCGGCTCTGTATGACTCATTACTACTTATACAGTCCATTTCGCGAAATGTAAATTAGACTTGTAGGTGACAAACACCCAAAATGATGACACTCGCTCCACACTGTGCCATTTTACCCATAGCTGGAGAGAGAGATGAGTTCATGGCTTTCCCATGAGCGAAGTTCAAACCCGGCTCGCTGAGTCCAGTTTTGGGGCCGTTACCTGCTTGGCCACCCTACAATTCGTTATCTTAATGAGGTATTCCTTTAATGATCCACATTGGATTTGCGAGGAAGTTTCTGGAAGCTGCGTATGATGACATGCCTCAGGCTGGCATGAAGGGTAACATTTGATGGGTCGCAGGAAGCCAAGTTTTTGCACGACGAATGCCTAACCAATCCTGAATAACTCTGAGATCTTGGAAGTTGTATTCGGATCTTATTTGACACAAATTGGCTTGTAATGATAACTGGAACATGCGAATGTTCAGAGGATTTCGTCTGGGGTGTATAATTCAAGATGCGTACAAAAGTCATGTTTCTTTTTATCGGCGCATTTTTTTCCTCTCTCCTCGACTATTACGACATTTTTTAGTGACACATTACCTTATTCATTTCTCTCCTTTTCTGTTTCATTCCTAACTGACATGCTAATTTATTTTTCTTTTACTCCCATTCATTTTTCTCTCACTTTTTCTTCCTTACTTTTTTCTCCAACCTTTTTCTTCTTCTTCTTCTTCTTCTTCTTCTTCTTCTTCTTCTTCTTCTTCTTCTTCTTCTTCTTCTTCTTCTTCTTTCATTTGTTCTTTTATCTCTAAATTCTCAAACTTTTCCTCTTACCCTCTCATTCCACTTCTTTTAACACTTTTGTGTCAGTTTCTGTATTTATTAAAGATGACCGTTTTTTTCCTGTCTCCTTTCCTTGTCTCTCTTAATTTATCTTCTTTTCTTATCTCTTCTCTCGTACCTTCGCCTTCCTCTTTTTCTTTTCTTCTTTCGTCGCATCTCTTAATTTGTCTTCCACTCTTTCGAATTCATTTCTTTTTCTCTGCACTCTTCATCTTCTTCCCCTGTTTCTTTGCATCAGGCAAAAAACTAAGAACGTTATCAATTTTTCAGCTCTCAAACTTGACCATTTGACCGTTTTGCCTCTCTTCATTATCACGAACGGAAAACGTTCAGAAGCTGAAAAACTTGAAACTTACACAGGTCACCCGTCCCAAAAGCACAATGTCAACAAACGGTAAACACCAAGTTGAAAAGCTGGAAAAACAATAACACTCACTGTATTGAATCACCAGAAATATTGTTAAAAGCCCTCGATTACAAACGATAGGAAATATTTACACACATCGACTAACATATACGGTAATTTGTACGTAAACAAGAGAAGTTAATAAAAATCCTTGCCTATCATCTTAACGTCGATGAAAGATTGATGCTCGAATGCGCACACCATATATATGTGTGTGTGTGTGTGTGTGTGCGCGCGCGTGCGTGTGTCTATGTATGTTTGTGAGTGTGTGTGTAATAATGGATAATGATGTCCGACAAGATATAAATGTAATGACAATTTTGAAAATATCTGAATATCGTAATTGATTTTTTTGTCGATAAAGCGTTCTGCTATATTGTAGCTTCTTCAGATCGATTTCAGGATGACGCAAAGTTTGCTGTAGTAGTCATGGAGATGGTACGTGATAGTTACTGAGGATGTTTTCTTATTATGAAGATGTTTTATTGATCGGAAGAAGCGTGATTATAGCGAAACGCCTTATCGATATTAAAATGAATTACTACATTCAAAAACATTTCCACATTGTCATTATATATATATATATATATATATATATATATATATATATATATATATATATATATATATATATATATATATATAAGCAGAGCATCCCAACTTGATAAAACAGAAAAACATAACAAGCAATTATTATAGAATAAAAAGAAGATCCTACCACCTAGAAAAATAGACACACACACACACACACTTCAAAATGTCCTAAATAGGAATTTGAAATAAACCGAATCAATTGCCTGAGGAATCCCAAACAGGTCATAAACATAAACGTGTCTGTGTAACGAAACCTTACTCCATTAGATTTTGAGCTCTACTCTAAATCATCTTAATGTTTAATGTTGAGTGTATCGAGCACTTTATGAAATAAACCTATCATACATCAGATATTGTATCGTATTCTATTGTATTATATTACTGATTTGTAATATATATGTATATATATATTTATATATATAAACATATATATATATGTATAGAGAGAGAGAGAGAGAGAAAGAAAAAGAGAGAGAGAGAGAGAAAGAAAAAGAGAGAGAGAGAGAGAGATGGATGGATATAGAGTACTCTTTTTTCACTCTGACGAAGAAACGTTTTCGTTCCCGTCTCGTTAAATAGCACTAGTAATCAAAATGAGGGTTAAACTCTTAGAGTGTGTGTATGTGTGTGTATGTGTGTGTGTGTGTGTATATGTGTGTCTGTCTGTCTGTCTGTCTGTCTTTTGTTCGAGTTTACCAAAAATAATTGAAATTCATTTCGGATTTTTCTATTTTCCTAATTACTTTCTTGTTACCAATTGGCTGGGTAAAATGCAGCGCAGCCAAGAATCATCCAACCGGTACCACGATGTCCAGCCAAATTCCAAGACACAAATATCCATTCCCGAACACCACCCACTTGATTTTCTTGTTTTATAACTTAATTGCCGGACTAATTAAATAATTAATCTAATTGTAATTTAATCTAATTGTAATTTGTTGACGTCGTCATAATTATTTCCGTCAAAGTCATCATCATCATCATCCAATTCATTATGGCTAACAGTTAAAGTTGAATAAGTATTTGCTATTGTATTTCTGCAATATGTTTTCTAATCCGGACGTATTTTGATCAAATTTTTGTTTTTTCACATTTACTATTTGCGTTTCTTACGATTCATTCTATTGTTACAAGTCCTTCATTCCGACTTATTTCATCGGTCTGACCATCATCAGATCAAAACGTTTCTTTCATATTTACTATTTGATTTCGTTACTACTATTCCATTCTACGGAAAGTTGTTCTGTATTCTGACCTCATTCTAATATCTGAACAATACATTTTATTCTCATTTACGATTTATCTGTGTTTCTATCAATTCATTCTGTTTGTTGGATTCTTACTGCCTAATCGGAATCTGTAATCTACATAGTCTGCTTAAGATAAGAGTGTAGTATCGATGCCTCTCCATAAAATCAAAGTGTAGTATGTGTTTGCAGTACATACTTAGGTAGCTTTGCGTTGCCTATGATGGCTTACAGGGTTTCGGTATTGCTAAATGCAAGAGGCCTATGGTTTGTCCTGATGCCTCAAAAAATATCTCCCCGTTGCACCAAAAGGTAAGGGTCGGGCTTGCCCAGCCCCTTTCGCAACAGATCCATCCAGTCGCATCAAAAAATAACTCTGCCTAGTCTAGGGGGATCAGTAAACCACAGGGCAGCACTTTTCCATTACAATAAAAGGCAAGGATGGGGCTTGCCCTGACGTCTTCGCAACATAGAGTCAGGGACCCCACTTGAAACCCACCTAGTGTCATGTCTTGCCCTTGTGGGGAAATGAGTAAATAAAGATCAAATTATAGTATCTGTGCACTCTTTGAAAAGCGTTACGCACACAACAGAATATACGTACATATAGATAAACATTGCGTTATATATATATATATATATATATATATATATATATATATATATATATATATATATATGAATTATTGCAGTTGTTGTGAATCGATAAGCCAACATGGGTTTGTTCAGTTTTTAAGCTGGTCTGGCTGGCTATGCATGTATTTATGTATATATCACGCGAACACACCAAGATAGAGAGCTGAAAATTAATCATTTATTCATTATGTCTCGAAAAAAACGTTTATTTGTGTTTTTGAATATTCCCCCTCAAGTAGAATTTTAGTTCGATTTGCAATATAGGTTTACGCTAAATCGATGTCTTAGTTTGTGCCCGGCAGCATTCGCGTATGTTTGTGTTTATTTTTTCGTTCAGGCATTTTTAGTGATCCTACCCTAACAAAATGCAAGAAAAGTAATTAATTCATTTATCACTCATTTTTCCATTTGTTTAATATTGATCACCCCTAACACGATATGCTGCAAGTGGACTTTGGTCATATGATGGTTTGTTTTGAATGACTGACCAGATATATTATTGTTTTTGTTGTTGAAAATGAAGATGATTTGATATCTTTCTCCATTTCATTATCAATTTTGATTTCAAATGAATGTTGTTGTTTTCATGTTTCAGTCTTATTGCTTGGTCAAGCAGCCCCGGGAATGAGAGGCTTTCACTGCCTTGAAAGTTGGCCTAGTCAAGAACTCTTTGGCGCCTTCAAAAACGATCATAGTACCTCTCCCCCTGCCGATTTGTATTCTGATGGTGCAATGATGCCATTCAAGACTTCAACCAAGCGAAGTTGCTGTGCTGGAATCATGAAACTGGTAGATCATCAGCTTCTTTGATTCATTCATCCCTCCCCTTCTTTCTTTCTTCCTTTCATCTCTTCCTTCTCTCCTTCCTTCCTTTCTGCTTTCCTTTTTTACTTTCTTCTTTCCTTCCTCTCTTCCTTCACTTCCTTCATTCCTTTTCCTTCCTCCCTTCCTCCCACTCTTATTTTTTTCTTTCCTGTCTTTCTCCCTTCTTTCCTCCCTTCTTTTTCCCCCGTCTTTCCACCTTTACCCTCCCTTCGTTCTTTCCTTCCTCCCCCTTTCTTTTTTCCTGTCCTGCCTTCTTTTTTTCTTCTTCTATTTCTTCTATTGTTTCCTCCCTCACTCTCTTTCTTTCTTTTTTCAAATACGTCATTAGGGACTCTACTCTCACCCCTTAACCAAACCCTTAAATTATTAGAAATTTCCCAAATGCCAAAACAAAGACCCAATTATATCTGCATTATAATGATGGAAAATATTGATATTCACTATTAACCTATTTCAGTACGACCCAGGACCAAAAAGATGGTGTTGCGTCAGATTTTCTATTGAGGCGGTTCCTCTTTGCAAATCATCTTAAGGAATCCTGTCTCTTAGCTGCATTCGAACACATACATCTATCATATCAGCTTATCCTGCAAGGCCAGAGTAGAGGAGCATCTAGCAGGAATCGAACTCACTATTCAGATGTTTAGATCTATAAGACGAAATTGGCATCAATCGTACTACGACATGCGCACAATAAATTAGTGTTAATGAATTGTTTCACGAACATCTATTAGTAACTTTGAAGAATATATGCTAATGTTGTGAAACAATTCCACTAAAGATACAGAGAATATATTCATTAATACTCATGGATCGTCATCCTTCGATGATTAAGCAAGCATCGTGAACCGGAAATAAAGAATAAGCCTAAGACAAGATTGGAAATAGTGAGCATCTGTTGAATCCAGAGAGAACAATTTCTGTCTGAATTTCTGGGATGAGGAGTTATTACTATATATTGATTTGTTTAAACTTTTGTACCCTCATCTTG
This sequence comes from Thysanoteuthis rhombus, assembly GCA_963457665.1. Taxonomy (NCBI): domain Eukaryota; kingdom Metazoa; phylum Mollusca; class Cephalopoda; order Oegopsida; family Thysanoteuthidae; genus Thysanoteuthis; species Thysanoteuthis major. The sequence continues at coordinate 17,153,908 of OY735227.1, read as the reverse complement.
GTTGCTCACATCGTTTCAGCTGCTGTACTTTCTGACCTTCTTCAGGTATATGTCATACTCAGTAAGAGTTGTAAGTAACAATAAAAAATCTTCCGGTTAGGTTCCATGTTTCAGCTCCATAGGTCACTGTCGAGAAGAAGCAATGGTTGTCTCCTGACGTTTTCATCTGGTCAGTTTACTTCAAATCTCACATCATTGAATTGTCATTTCAATTCGAAGCTCATGAACATTGACTGGAAAGTAATGAATACAAGAATATTACTAAGTATGGTATGCACCTGAAGAAGGTCGGTGCGTACAGCAACCGAAGCGTTGAAAAGCAACCCAGGTTCTTATAAAACAATGTGTAACATAACGAAAATTTAATTCGAAACAGAATTATGATCAAACATGTCTGGTTAGTCACTGGATTGAAGCTATCGTTTGACAGCATGCCGTGTTGGGGATGATCAATTGAAAAATTGGAAAAACTTTGGTCAGTGAATGAGTTACTTCTCTCTCCTTTTGGTTGGATAGTGTTCATTGAAAAAGTCCAAATTTTCAAAACAATGCTCCCAGACACAAAATGATTAATATAGCATGAACTTGCATTGGAAATTGAACACCCATTAAAAACTTATTTAGCAAAGTAGGATTTTCAAAAAAAAAGAAGATGTTTTTCTAGACATAATAAAAGTTCATTTTTCAAAAATTTCAGCCCTCTTGCTTAATGTGTGCAGTATGTATGCAGGTTACCTACATACAGATAACCAACCAGAAAGAAGAACTTGAAAACTGAGGAAACTTATGTTGACAGTTTTGGTTGACGGTTTCGAATACAAATAAGGATAGATTGAGTCGTGTAGAAAAGGTGAAAAGTCAGGAGCGTGATCTTTTAAATTGTGTAGCTTACTTTTTTCAAAATTTCAAGTTTAGAGAATTAAAAAGCATATAGAAGAAAAAAGACCGACGAACGATGAAAAAAAAAATAAAAAGAATGAAAGAGAAAAAAACAAGAAAGAAAGAGAGAGAAAGAAAGAAAGAAGGTACAATAAAGATAGAGAGGTAAAGAGAAAAACTGGAAAGTAAAGAATAGATAATGAAACTAAAGGGGGAGTATGAAAGAAAGAAAACAAGAATGGCGAAAATAAAGAAGGAAAGAAAATGTGAGCAGTGAAGAATTAAAAAGGGAGAAAAACAATAAAAGAATGAAATATAGAAGAATGAAAGCAAAAAAAAGACAGAAAGGGACAAAGATGGAAATTGTAAAAACGATTTCGAGTATTGAAAAAATGGAAGAAAGAAAATGAGCATCATAAAGAGAGAGGAGAGAAGAAGAAAATTATAAAGAATCAAGAGGAAAGCGCACAGAAGAAAAAGAGAGACACAAAATCTGCTGATGAAAGAAGGGAGAAGAAAGAAACTCATTTGTCCGGATTGAGTTGATATCATCTGTGGTTTTAATTAAAGTAACAGCGGAAAATCTGTCCCAAAGAGAATGTTGATCCTCCTTGCAAAATGACCTCCCTTGACCACGACCCTGATAAACTGATGAAGGTGGAATAATTGGAACAGAATGAGAAGCTAGTGCCCCACTACTGTTGGTCAGTTGGCATTTGTTGGATGGTCTCACGGGTTGAGGGGCGTAATCTGATCTACGAATGGTGTCAATTTCCCTGATGGACTGTCGTTGTTCTAGGATAATATCTAGAATTGGTTCGTTCAGCAGACCTTCCCATCCTCACTTTCCCCAAGCTCCGTATCATGTACCACTTATACAACTACCATTTCCAATTTTGCAACACTACCATCATCAGTGGATTCCATCTACTCCACCAACTTCACAGTTATAATTGTTGTCACTGTTGTTATAGAGAGGAGAAGATGTCGTGTGAGTAATAACGAGAGCAGTTGGAGTAGAGGGAGAGAATGTGAAAGTGAAAGTAGCAATCAAAGAAGTGAAAGTAGGGACAGAGAATACAAAAGTAGAAATAAAAATAAGTGTAATAGGAATAAATAGAATCTTAAAGTAGCCAAAAAAAGATATTGAGGTAGAGAAAGAGAATATGAAAGTGAAAGGAGGATTGAGCGAAAACGAAAGTAGATATGATCATCGGTTGTCGGTGACAATTACGAATGGCAAAGACTTAATGCAATCGATCGGATTTCAAGCCATGGGGTTAATTGAGGCATCTGAGATATAAAAGAACAATAGGAAAGCATTTGCTACGACTCCCAAGAGCCAAAGTGACAATTTTGTGACCTGGATTTGATCTTCTGGATTTGGAACAAAGGGAAATATAGGACTTACCAGTTAAAGAAGAAGAAGAAGAAGAAGAAGAAGAAGAAGAAGAAGAAGAAGAAGAAGAAGAAGAAGAAGAAGAAGAAGAAGAAGAAGAAGAAGAAGAAGAAGAAGAAGAAGAAGAAGAAGAAGAAGAAGAAGAAGAAGAAGAAGAAGAAGAAGAAGAAGAAGAAGAAGAAGAAGTGGTAGGAGGGAAGGATGAAGAAGGAAGGAGTGAAGAAGGAAGGAGTGAAGTTAGTGAAAGAAAAGGCCAAGAAATATTGGGGTTCGAAGGATGTGGATTCGTGGGAAAAACGTTAAATTAACAGAAATCAAAAGAGAATTAGGCTGAAGTAAAACACTTTGTTGATACTTCCATTAGGCAAACCAGTACGACCAGTATAAAATTCGAGGATTTGTCTTTGTACTTTAAGAACACACGGATCAATTCATTAATACAGAATAGAAGTAAATTGAAATTCTATCGGGAAGTTCTATGAATTATTCGGGCTATCAAAATCATCCATGTTGTTTTGATCACAGAGCTTCGGCTACTGACTTCTCTAGGTTTCCTAAGTTCTAGTCTGAATTATTCTTATTATTCCATCAACTGTTCAGACTAATATCATTATCTTTGTTGTTTTAGTTACTGAATTTCATTTTGATTTGAAAGCTGGGCGAACTTTTGTCGCTCAGAATGAGAAGAGGAGTATTTTTAAAATCGAAAGTAATCTCAATAAAGTTTCCAACCTGTTTAACAGTCGAGTGGGTTTTCCCATTTTCTGCTTGAACCCTCTCTGAAATGTGAAGCAAAACTGGAACTAAAATTGTCTTCATAGACATCTTCAGTTTTGAATTGATCAGCCTAGATATGTATGTATGACGTGCGTACAGGCCGCAGTAATGAACCTAGGGGGCTGAAAAACTCCTCTTGCCATGTTTTTGATTATCCCCCCCCTCACCTAGGTTTCTACCGGTGGGTTCAATTTGCAATGTAAGTTTATGCCAAATACATCCCATAGTGTGAATCTTGCAGCATTTGTTTCTTTTTTTCTTTTCTTTTTTTTCAAAATTTAGCTTTTTTATTGACCATCGTTCAACGAAATGCGAGAGTAGTAGCTGATTCATTTCCTAATTTTATACGGTATGCTGTCAAAGGAAATTGGTCAGATGGCTGTTTCTATTGAGTGATTAACCAAACCTATTCTATGTATGTATTGAAGGGAACAAAAAAATTGTTCCTTTCGGGCACTGACCCGTTCGGCCAAATGCCTGTCAGCCAATTGCCCTGGAATCATTTCACCCATTTTGAATTTACGGAATGTCAACAGCTTAGCTACCTACCTGAAATATCAACATCATCAAGCACGATTCTTTTCTGTAAATCAAATATTGATTTCATAAAATTCAGTTTTTCGTTGTTACTAACTATTATTTACCTCCTCATTACCTCAAGTTCTGTTAATGATTCTGTCGATGTAGAGAAACGGTAATGGTGGTAGGATTATCACAATATCGCAATTGTCAACCACTTATAAATGGAGGGATATGATAAATTCATTTTCCAAATTTTTCTTTTTTCGTCTGATTGTCAATGTCGCTCTGTTTCGAAAGAAAACAGTAAAATTGAAAGAGGCTCAAATGCCAGAAAAATATTGTGTTGTTACGTATAAAATTTATTGTTTTGGAAGTCAAGATAAATAATGATATGAACAACTATAAATGCAATAATCTTTTCCATTGATCTTTCATATAATACGCCATTTCTCTAAAAGTATAGTGATCAGAAATTTCGTAAAAGCTCAAATAATGGTTTCCCATTTTTCAACCTTCTAATACTGAAATGGAGTTCAAGATGGTTGAATCTGTAGATTTGTCAAGTGAATGTGGAGAATGCTGCAAGACTCTGTATACCAATCATATAAGCTTATGTGCAGTCAGCTGACAATTGTGGGATTCTACTCTACCATAGATGATTAAATTCGTATCTTGCAGGACATATTTTTCTTACTTTCAACCTTTCTCATTGCTTTAGGATGACGTGATATGACCGCTTGCGAAGTCCTCAAGTCTTAAGAAAATGACCAAGCCATAGTTTGTGAGCCTTCGGCCATTGATATCGATAAATCTAAAACAGGTTTGGGCTTCTTTTGAAGTTTTTGTTTTCATTAGAATCCATACTTCCAGACTTAATCCTACTGAACTAATGCTGAAATGCTCTCCCAACTACTTTGTTGACATTATCAGCAGCTTGAGTAGATAATGCCAATAATGCCCTATTTTGAAATCGAATTTGAAAATAAATCCAACTTCCTCAGTAGACACCATTGCTATCAAAACTCACCCCCAACCCAATGAAAACAAAGTATGTCTCTATTTACATCGAATCTGCAAATAAAATTCGATTACATTGGTAAATCATTAATATTTAGCATTAGTCACGATTATGTAAAGAAGAAAAAAAAACGTCATTTCATGTGTAACAAGCTAATATTTGAACTTTGAATTAGAACACCTTCTTTTTTTTCTCTGAAGTTGAAATCATGAATATCTTATGAAGTTGGTATTGAAGTAATTTACTGAGCTTTGTTTAGTCTGATCAGCCATCTTAAGGCTAATCGCCGCTCAACTTAGATGGTCCTACATAAACCATTGCTTCCAGCGAATCCTGACTGTTTATGTTAGAATATGTGTGCATCGGGATTACTCGACAACTGGCCGTTGTATGAAGTTGACATTTGCCAGATATTAGTCAGAATAGAAGATATTGTCGTGTCAAGTATGATTTTTTATATCAGCAGTTCTTGACAACGCTAATAGGGACCAAAATGAATTACAGATTATAGATCTTTCATCTGATCTAAATTTGAATTTAAAATATTTAAGTTGGCAATACAGCTAAATCTGGATATGAAATATCTAAATTGGCAGCACTGAAGAGTAGTAACCGAAATACTTCGAAGTCGTATTTTCGTACGATGGAAAGAAAATCATTTTATTATAATATTATATCTATCACGGCAGGCTGTTCTACGCACCATAAAGTATGGCCCCTCCAAAACACACACCTCTGGAATGGGCACTGCCCCAAGGTGCTGAATAGAAGTAAGTGAGAAATGTGAGTTGACAATACTTGATTACTAAGTTCATTTGACGAGCTTTCATAATATTTATTCGTATAATTCAACTGATAACTTGCAACGGAGATGTACAAGTTGGCATACTATTACAAATATTAGAGAGATAGATTGATATGAACAGATTAAGGAAGATAAATTGATAGATAATAACAGACAAGATAGATAGATAGATAAATAGATAGATAGATAGATAGATAGAGATATTTTAACATGCACACCTCTTCACGCCTCTATCTGGATATAAGCATTGAAATCACTGACAGAATTTCTCATGATCACAATAAAGCCGTGTATTTCGTACGTCCCTCCAAAAGAATAACAGGAAGCCTAGAGGGAAGGAAGGAAATAGACAAAAGATCATCGACTACTGATGCGTATTATACCGGAAGCAAAAACGACGGCACAAAGGAACGGTGGCTCTTTTGCCATAACTTAGAGAAAATAAGTGGCCAGTACTCAGGATGTTATTTCAAAGGAAATTAGTCTTTTAGATTTGAATTTTCACGTCACAATTACTTACAATTTGCCCAATTCGCTAAAGAATTAAGCGGACGGCATCATAAAAAATGCCAAAAAGCAAAGCTCTTTTGAGCTTTATTGTAATTTGGAGAAAAATAGGTTTCTTTGATTTTTGGCTGACAATGGACCTTTTTGATACAATTTGGAAGATTTTTTGAGACCGTCAATGGAACCATAAACAATTTCCAGAACGATCCCCCACTTTTCTACGTATCTTGGTGTCTCTTGAAAGGGTGCCCTTTTTTAATTAAATTTATGTTTTCTCTTGGAATTGATTAAAGGATTTCGGTTTTGTTTTTGTTTTTTTTGTTTGTTCGTTTTTTCTGGACAAAAATGTACCAAATACTCTTTCTTCCATCCAAAGTCAAGACTGTGAGGAATAACATGAGGCCATTGGCGAGTATCCAGGACGGAGGGATGCTCATGAGAGCCAATACTGTTAAAACAAGTGTATGATATTGGGAATAGTTAAATTACTGTTTAGAAATATATAGATCAAAAGAACCAAATAACAGAAATCTTAAAAAAGGTAATAAGACGTCAAATCTCTCTTAGAAAACCAGTGACGGTGGGAAAGTTTTGACAAAATATTCACACAGTATTTCACTTAATTAGGTTTTATGGTAGTGATATTGTTTTTTGTAACATGATTGGCAGGTGCTAACAACAAAACATTTTATTGACTATCACTCAACGAAATCCTGATATCATTTATGATGAGGTGTTTCATACACTGAATTACAGAAATATGATACACTCGCCATCTTTGATGTACTGTATGTGCATTGAATACGTTTGTAGATATTCTGCTATTGATTCATGTTATCTTCAGTGAATTATGTTGACACACTTTTGATTGCCTCTATTTTGAATGTATTCAAATACCATTGTCATTTATATATGAATATTCATGACTGTCTGCATCACATTTTTGATAGACCGATATGTAACGATTGAGAGTAATTTAGTCAGTGGTAATACAAATCAGTATGATCCAGTTGGTAGGGTTGGTTATTTGGATTTGTCTGGTCTCGTCAGTTGGATCGGGTCAATCTGTTTGATTGAATTGGTGGATCTGATTATTGGCTGTTTTTATGACGACTTTTGCTTTTATTTCATATAATTTCGCTGAGAAAAAATAAATTGTATTCTTCATTGTGGAGTTGATAATCCACGGATGAACCGCTCCTGATTTTGAATAGATAATGGATGACCGGAAGAAATCATTTTGTTTATTGGGTAAAAATAAAAGCCAAACTGCAACGAGTAACAAAACAAATACACTACTTTCAGTCGGCCCCCAACAGTACTACAGGTCGGCTTATTTTATAACGTATCTACTAGGCAAATAATCTATTTATTTTACTTCAGTTGGTTTTGATAGTTTGATAAATACTGACTGAATCATTTGTTACTATGTAAGGGCTTGTATACTAGGTGCTTATACACATATATACATAACACCACAAGAAATGTCAACTGAAAGATGAAGATTACTTTGAATCAATACTTTGTTATAAGTTATAGATAGATAGATAGATAGATAGATAGATAGATAGATAGATGCTGGATTACGTGCATGGTTTGTACGGATTATTGATCAGAAATAGAAGAATATTTTTTCGACATTAACTTTATTGAGCAAATATATACCGTTTTGTTCCATCTCCAGCCATTTTTCAGACAATTTAATTATTCCATCCTCCGATGACACGCAAAAAAAACTGCTCCAGATACGTGTGTCTTTGGAAATTTTTTCATCGATTCATCGAAACAATTCTGTAGAGACAGGAATAAATGGTGATTCGAAAATTCAATATCTGTTGAGAATATGGTTTTTAATTGAAAACTGTCCAGGCAAGCTGTAACAATATTGGTTCGGTCATCAAAAGAGCATGCGATGCAGTATTATGGAATATAACGCCAATCATGTTAACTAATTCAAGGTGGACGTTTTCCGTTGCTGACTTCAATGAGTCTCAATGAAATCAGTACTTGTTCGAATCAAACATTTAGTTCTTCTGGGAGTTCCACAGTGAAGAACTATATTCCAATACTGCCATATACAAGGTATCACATTCTTGGGGGATGGGGTAGACCAGCCTTTGGTATGATAAGTGGTGATTAAGTTCATTTGACCACAAACTTTTGCATGCCACGTTGTTGTGAAGTATCTGCTTTTCAATGCTCGTAACAATACATTTAAATACAGTCCTGCTTTTTTCGCTCATGTCCAAGCCACACATCAAAGTGATTAAACTAAACTGACACAATTGATTTTTAACGTTTGATTGGGATCATCTGGGTTTTAAGTCACCCCACGTCGTATAATGTCGACTGTTCCCAAGTAATATCATTATTTGATTGGTAACTACTTCAACTGGAAGCATTATTCAGGAGAAAATCTCCCGCAGGAAACTTCGCAAACGAATTTTGACACGCTCAATCATTCACAATAATTGCTTTATAAATTGTACAAATCTTATTTCTGCTTTTGAGTTGTATTTTTATTTTTCATAAAATGGAAAGTATGGAATGCCGAAAATGTTGCCTATTTCCTTCCATCTTCAATGCTAGATACGGTAAACAAAAATACGCTATACTGAAATATTTTTAGAAATAAACGTCGATCTGATAGCTCTCACAATACAATCAAAAGTGATCTTCTTAGACGAAAGTTGAAACGAAACGCTTCTAATTCAATCTTACGACAAAACCAAACAAACATTTCGGTTACCAGACGGATAGATATCCTGAATTTTCGTCACTAATAGGACACGATGGTTGACGCTGAGGGAATTTGGCGTTCAAGCATTTGGGTAAACAATACTCCCATACTTTGACCATGCTTTTACAAGCATAAAACTGATCATGATGAGCTTTTGATACTAAAAACCTTCCAGAATCACAATATCTGCACACGTTTTAAATTCTACCACAGAGCCGGCAGCGTCAACTAGAAGCCCATGATTCTTTCAATAAGACATCCCCAGGCATCATGAATTTGAAGCGAGAAGATAATAATGGATCAATGTGAGATTTTTGCTTCTGGCTATTCAACAAGATTGCAATGTCCCCTGTTGGTGTTATAAGCAGACTTACCATTGCTTCGCCCGCAGAGTAATATATATATATATATATATATATATATATATATATTGTTAGATAAATCGTCATTGACTTAGCTGGAGAGAGGGGAAGGATGAGTGAGAGATGAACAGACTCACATGAATATGAATAGACGGAGATAATTCTAGGTCGGTAGGAAACCAGAAAATCTACCGATTTTTGTGCTTTCTGATTCGAAGGATCTGGCAAATTCATGTTCTGCATTGCACGAAAGATTGTCGAATTTCAATTTGAAATACTTCGTCCTTTGGTGATTTTTATTCTTTTCTTTTTGCTACAGATACAACTACTACTGATTATAATAATTATTATTATAACCACTACTACTACTACTACTACTACTACTACAACAACAACAACAATAGTAGCAGCATCAAAAGCAGCATAATTGGAGACTGTCAACCAGAACTGTTACAAGAACAATCCTCAATGTTTATTATGTTAAGACGAACAATCGTGCACACAGACCACATCAATGAAATGAGAGGGATGAAAATTCAAACATTTACTCTGTTTTATGTTAAGAAAAAAATTGTAGGTTTGAAAGGGTTTCACTTACAATACGAGTTTATGCTAAAATCGCCTCTTATTTAATATCCAGAAGTGTTCATGCTTTTTTTGTTCTATTCTGCCTTTCTAGTGATCAAGGTGCAACAAAGGACAAAAGAAGTGAATTATTGACTGATCACAGTTTTTTTCAGTTTTTTTAATTGATCACCCACAATGCAGCATAGGCACATGACAGTTTCTATCGAGTGACTAATCAGATCTGTCATAAGTAGTTCTTGAAATAGTAGTGATGATGCTGCCTTGAACTGTACTGAGATATATACTTATTCAGTTTAGTTTTACTTCTAAGATATTTCCTATTGCCTTGTGAAATTCCTTTCTTGCGAGCAGAACGTGTGGAAATTCCATGGGTATTGACTACTAAGATCATCCATTACGTCAAGCCTCTGCTCTTCTCTCTTTGCCAGTATCTTCTCATTCTCTTTATTATCCCTCCCAATCTTCCTTGCCCGTGCATGTTTTTATCCAAATGTAACACAAACGTGGCTTATTTTCATTGGCTAAATTCTTCCTAATCTTTCAGTTGAGGACAAAACTTTATTTTCTCTCTGCTCCCTTTCTACCCTTTTATTAATCTACCCAACTTTTTTCTCTCCCTTCCACCTCAGTAAAGTATCTATCTCTTCCCTCCTACCTTCTTACTGATCTGAACTTTATTTTATTACTGGAAGCGTGACATTCTAACGCAGGATGGAACTAGCAGAATAATGTAATACGATTTCAAACAGAAAACTGCTTGCTAGCGTTGTCAAAACGATGTTTCAGATTACTTTTCGAGTATCATCGTGGTAAGAATTCGTTTCTTCCAAGTGAATTGAAATACTTCTAATAAAGAATTCGTATGTTTTCCTTCAGTCTTGATTTCTCTACCAAGTCGCTATTGAGTTGCGAAAGCCAGAGAGTTGGACTCTGCAGTTGTCTTACGTAAACTCAGTCGACGTATTAATGCATGCTGTCGCTTTGACTTCCCCTGTCTGTGATCCGGACTTCTTCCATGAGAGGATAGCGCTCGCCCCACTCTCTCCAGATTTTTCTACATCACCTTTGATTAATCAACAAGGTGTTTAATCGTTCGAAAAGCTCTGTGAATGTTAATGACCTTTTTTTCAAAACTATAGACAAAATAATTTCAAAATTTGCTCTTTTTTTTTCTTCCTGCTTTGAATCGCAGTATCAAAACTCAACTACATTAATAGCTATTATTTGCGGATAATAACCAAAGTGGTTTGTTTAACAATTCAATTCCGTCACTTGTCATGAATTTTCCTTTGTGCATCACAATGATGACGTCACCATTGAGGTTCAGGGAGTGCAGACTGCACTAAGTGACATCGTTTGAGGGGAGGGTAACAAGAAAATGACTAATTTTTTTTAGTGGTGTTTCTGTTGCACGCGCTATTTTCGTTACTGCAGGTGTTTTATAGTCGATGATTCTGTCAATTTTTCTGGTGTTTTAGCAACAACATTGTGATAATTAATACTCATAAAACGATATAAACAACTCTTTTGTGAAAATAATGATTAAAGTATGATAATGAGTATAAAATACTGCAAGATCAAACTCCACTTGTACTTTTATTCCAATTGATGATTACACTAAGTTTTATTATGTACATATAATAAATAAATTCATAAAGATATATTTGTCAGTTTGGCTCCGTTGGTAAGAGTACTGCAAAGCGATCACTAGGTTTTTATTCAAAATTGCAATAGGATATGTATATATATATATATATATATATATATATATATATATATATATATATATATATATATATATATATATATATATATATATATATATATTACTGACCGTCCGGTTCTGCGTAGGGCAGAGGTAAAATGCCAGCCGAAGGTTTTGATCCTGCCTCGTAATACTAGATGGGATAAAGGATATTCTATAGCCATACTGAAGAGTTTTAATACAACGAAACAGCAGTCTGTGGATGACTCAATTTTTTAATTATATATATATATATATATATGTATGTATGTGTGTGTGTGTATATATATAAACACGGCGTGGTAGAAAAACAGAAGAAAAGTTTACTCCCCTCTTTGGCGATTATCCTTGTTACGGGGGCGGATAGGGGATACAATCAACTCCAACTTGGACAAAAATGAAATAAAAACGACTCTTGTTCAGTTACAAATAATGTTGTATTTAAAAAAGATTATAGAAATGCTCACCATCAATCAATAAACAACCGTAGCGTCAAAATGTCAGGTCAGGTAGAAAAAAAAAGATCTCCTTCGAAGAATAGCTATGGTCAAAACTGATATCACCGGAGTTTTTCCACTAAAATATATATCTAGAGTTTTAAAAAAAAAAACATCTAGTTTCTGGTCTAATCTAGATGTTACCAATAAACCCGTCAAAATAATTATTTAAACATTAAAATCTATGCTATGCTGATTGTTCGTACCTGAGTAAGAATGTTATGCATTCAGCCAGGCAGACAGAGATAGACAGAGACAGAGACATAGAAAGAGAGAGAGAGGGAGAGGACAGGAAAAGTACTGCACTAAGAGAGTTGGAAGATTTTCAGATAAGAAACTTATCTACATCTGATACAATATTGACCATGGTTGAACAGCCTTTTCAGTTATGCCTGGGAGCTGAATAAGCAGGAAGTTCTGTTCCCAAGATCTATCCCCCTCTCGGCCATGCTGAAGGCTTCCAAAAAGTGTTTAATAGAAATAAGCATGGTTAATTACTGAACTTGGTATTGCCCGACAGCCACTCATCTAGATACTGACTTGGCTCTGCGTTGCTCAACTTAGGTGAGCGCACGAAAACCAGTGTATCCAACGTGACATGTGTAACATTCAGAAAAAATAAAATAGAATTTTTGAATAAAACAATAAAACATTGTCGGCGGCTAAGATTGGAAGAAGACTTGTGAAAGAGGTAAGAAAATAGTAAAGTCATGAAATAATGGATAATCATGGTTGACAATTAGATTTCCACTCTTTTAGTTTGCATAATAATATAATCTTCAACGTGTCATTATGTTGACTTTTCATGAGATTTCTTCCCTTTGAAGGAGTCTAAAATGGAGAACTTCAAGCGTTTTTAAAATGTTCCCGGCGTGGGCGGGTACTTGAGCTTGGGTAATAACTTCAGGCTAAACTCCCCTTGCCTCCCACATTTACAAATGAAGACGTCTTTCCGAAAATATTCCATAACCCCCCAAAAATAAAAATAAAAGTTAAGGGTAGCAGAATATTTCAAAGTTATACTCAAGTTCGTTGTGACCTCAATTTCCATGATATATAATAAAAAGTTTGTTTTTTTTTCAAAAATGAACTAAAACACCTAACTTGAATTGAGCCGTCCTTAAAAAGTAAATCTATTTTCTCAGTTAGCGATGGAGTAGGTTTGGAAGTGTTAAAAAAATGAAATTAAAAAAAATAAAATAAAGCTTATGAACCTTCAAAAGTAATAATATCTCCCGAAACGAAAAGTCCTGAAGAGGGGTTAGCTACAAATAGAATAAAAAATCTTCCATTCGTCAACAACGGGAGTCCAACTCGATTTTTAAGTAGCAGAAGGAGATTCAGAGAATAAATTACAAGTTTTCGTTTCACTCTTGAATTCTATTAATTAAAAAAGTTTTCTGGGGCAAATAAATTTAGACTTGCAAACCGATTCTATGAACCCAAGTTGTCAAGTACATATGGCTACCGCTACAATCGCTCATTTTTAAGTAGAAATAAACTTATTTGATATATATCGTTGCTTATGATATATATAACCTTTATCAGATGTACTTAAGCTTCTGGTGTCGGCCAGTGCAAATTCAGGGAAAAGTAACAAAGCTAATACCCCAGATAAAACTGAGAAGGTTGAACAGAATATATAAAGTGCATTTTTAACTGATTTCACTCTTCAAGAAATCATTTGCAGTGACTGTAGCAGCAATCTATCGATTCAGTTTACTTTTTTTTCAATTTGCACTCGGGGGTAGAGACTTATGATTGGAGGGAAAATATTCAAATTTTTAAAAAAGCATCAAGAACTGGACAGACATTATATTTACTTCAATCAAGACGATTGAAGTAAATTTATTGCACAAGACTTATCTTGTGACAAGAAAATGTAAGGAAAATACCGTCTTTGCACCTAATACGGTACAAAAGCGGCCATCCCAGTCTATATGTGGGGAAGGGTCAACGTATGGAATTGGAGGGATGGTCAAGTAGCATAGAGAGTTGGCAATGAAGTTCCATGCACCTACTGTAAGCAATTAATCATTTTTTTTTTGCACGCAGTTGAGCAAATATACAGGTTATAAAATATCTTACGAGTTAATCCATGAAAAGAGATTAAGTGATCGAGGTTGCAAATTTTTATTATCAAGAATAATCCATTATGGAATATTATACGGCATATAATATGGGTCAGCCGTTGTCCAATATTAGATTCAACACGTCAAAAACGGAATAAAATGATGTACTGATTTTTTATGTAATGAAAATTTTTTTTCAGTAAAAATGTAGTGTTGCGTATTTATTCCTCCAGATATTCTGCCTCATGCTGCATAGGCTCTAAGCAAGGTAACCGAAAGAGATTTGGAAGCCCGACCCCTACATAAGTCATGGTAGTAACCTCATTCAAATCATGGCATCTCCAAGAGCGGCAGCACCGAAGGTTATAAATCGAGTGGAAGCTACAAGCCTGGAGTGTTGACTACAGATCTGCTGTAAGCAACTTCTGAAAAGAGATTGGATGAATATAGGTAGTGCTATTGTTCAATAAAAGGAACTGGATACCATGGTTTTAGGTGTAAGTTAAAGTATAGTTTAATATTTTATAACCATTTACTTGAAATAAGTCAAAAGGTTTTAATAACTTCATAACAATTATATAGAGAGCCATATTGCCTGATAGGTTATCTTAACCCTGGAGCAAAAATTTCAATAGGTATGCTGTCCCATACTTGAGTAATCTATAGTCTACAATTGTACAATAGAGACAGATTCTGGAATATACAATTAAGCTGACAAAAATAATTTCCAACCATGAATCTTGATAGATATTTTACTTTGATGTTGTGTTATGTCTGGTACAGTCCCGATCATCATTTGAGGGGATCGGAGAGGTGGGAGGAAAATAGCTGGTCCATATAACCCGCTACTTTATTTCTACACTAAACAAGTTTGTTTTGTTTGGGGATTCGGGAATGACAGACCCGAACAGGTTCTCAGTTCATATTACCTAAATGAAATCTGTTGCTTCGTAACAGAAGCACATTGATTTTACAATGAGCTATAGTTCTTAGGTGGTTCATATTTGGTTTCAAAGAGGAAAAGGTATTAACCTTCTGAAGGTGGAGAACTTGCCAAATAAATCTGTTTCAGCGTAAATTTGGCTGTGTTAAGTTGAGAATAGGAAAAGGGCACTAGAATCCATAAGAAAACTTAAATGGCAATGGGCTACTTATGTTGCAAGAACAGCAAACAACCACTGGACATCACGACTCTTAACGTGGATCTCCAGAGATCATATGCGAAACCGGGACCAACAAAATATAAGATGCTTTGACGAACTAGTTAATTTCAGAGAGTACTGGCTCCGTGTCGCCCACGATAGAGAGGTCTGGCGAATCTTGAGGAAGATCTATGTTAAACGACAAACGCTGAACGGCTGCTACTACGGATGATGATGATGATGATGATGATGATATCGGAGAATAGCCCTCTGATGACTGCAAACGAATTTCTATAATTTTTTGTTTTCGTTTTTATTATTCAATTATCATTAATGGAGATATAAAGAATATCCATCATTTCCATAATTTCATTAAAAATCATAAATCATTGCTCTTCTCTTAAGTATTAACAAACAACGCATTATCGATCAACACTGATACAAAAATGCGTCTGCATGTTCACATCGAGGTTTACCGGTCACTGCTGGAGACTGGGTGACAGCAGGTATCCTCAAGTCTTTAGTCATCCTATTCCTGAAGACTACAGTAGAGCTAGAATTTGCACTTCCCTCTCTAGATTACTGTCCTGACCTTCCCCTGATATTCTAATCCTTGTGTCATGTTCAATTTTTCTGTTAGATCATCGTTGACGACTGGAAGCACCCTCCCCGGTATTTTGTAGACCCCAACATCTGCATGATCTCGATTCTTGCTCTTATCTCCAACTATAACAATCATGACTTTATGTTTTTGGTACTGTTCCAAGTGCGCCTACTACTATTGGCGCTACCCTGACTTTCACATCCTACTCCTTTCTCAGCTCTCGGACCAAGTCCCGTTACTATTGAATCACTTCACTCTCTCTCTCTCTCGTATTCATTATGTAGTCCACAGGTACAGCATCGTGTATGATTTGGTTTTCTTGTCCTTGTTCACCGCTTGCAGATCCAATCTTTTTGCTTGGATGGAACGGACGATCTTGTTTTCATCATCTTTGGCACAGTTCCCAGTTCTTGGACTATTATTGGTACTATTCTGACCTTCACTTTCCACATCTGAGCTCCTGGACCAAGTCCTCGTGTTTTCCTCACCTTTCACTCTCTTTTAAATTCACCATCACAATCTGTTCTCTGCAAACAGCTGCAGTCGTAGATCTTATATTTCTAGCACTTTCCTGAGTATCTGTGCAATTTCTAGTAGTGCTGTTCAGTCTCAATCCTTCCTATTATCCCGAGTTCCTCAAATCACGCTTTCAGTGTCTTTTCTGAGTGCACCTATTATTGCTGGTACTACATCTTCTTCAGTTCTCTTGCCAGTTCTGGGTATTTTTCCGGTTTTTCACTCACTTACCTTTTTACTCTATGGTCTGCAGACACGGCCACGTCTACTATTTGGCAGGTTTTCCTCTTCTGGTCCACGATAACCAGGTCCGGTCTTCTCGCTTGGATGAGGTGGTTCGTTTGGATGACAAAGTCTCAAAGTAATTTGTAGTTCTCATTCCCCAGGGATGTTTCTGGTTTGTGCTGGTACCCTTTTCTGTGTGGTTAAATCCCATTCGTTTACTCAGTTCCCAGTGTATCACCGCTGCTACTCTATCGTTTATGTGTGGGCTAGTTGACTGTATTTACTAGTTATGTGGTTTACGATATCATCTCTTTCATTACATAGATGGCACTTGCTGTTTGTCTGTGTTCTGTCGATTTTTGTTTTGATATAGTTTGTTCTGATGCATTTGTTTTGAGCTGCCATGATGAGCGATTAAGTTTCTCTCTTCAGGTTTCCTTTTCGTAGCCATGTCCATGATCTTTTGTCTGCTACATCCTGTATTTGTCTTTTAGATTCTCTGTATATTTTTTTTGTTCCCATTTTTCTTTCTTTATCTGCTGTGCTGCTCCGTTGTTTTCTACTTTTTGGTTATTCGTTGCGCTGCTTCGGGTACTCTTTATGATGTCTTCACTGTTTGCACATACTTTTCTAGATCTGCTTTGGCTCTCTGGACACAGTCCTCTATGCTGGTGAGCCCTCATCACGTATAGTCTATCTGTGTTATCTCTGGGATCTAAGGCTTTATGCATTGCCATAAGCTTCCTTGTTCGCCGGTCTATTGATTGGACTTCTTCCTGTGTCCATCCAAGGAATGGCCCTGTGTATCTTACTACCGATATGGCCCAGGTGTTCATTCCTTTTATAAGATTCCTGCTGTTTGGTTTTGGGTCTATTTTCCTTATCCCCCTCAGGTATTCTCTCTTTATTTTCTCCTTCATTTCTTCCCGTTTTATCGTGTCACATTCAAGAACTCCCAGGTATTTGTATCGGTCTTGTGCAGTCAGCGGTCTAATCTTCCTGCTGTCTGGGAGTTCGATTCCTTCTGCCATTGCGAGCCTTCCTTTGTGCATTACCATAATTGCACATTTTTTTTTCCAAACTCCATCCCAATGTCATCACTGTATTCGTTTACTTCGTTGAACAGCGTCTCGAACTCTCCCCTGTTTTTTATAAATAATTTTACATCGTCCATTAACATTAGGTACATCATAGAACAAATAATAGTGGAGACAGCGAATCTCCCTGGAAGATCCCCTTTTTAATACTTACCTCTGCTGAATTTCCTGCTGCAGCTGTCAAGTCTACTTTCCAGTTTCTCATATAGTTTGCGATGAGTCTCACCACTGGTTCACTGATGACTATTATCATTATTATCATTATTATTATTTGGAATCTCACACCAGTTGCCTGGTGGTAACCGCTGGAGTTTGAGTGACAGCAAGTCTCCTCAAGTCTCCAGCCCTCCTCTCCTAGTACTCATAGGTCGCAGTAATTCTGCGATTTACAGTTTCACACCGGTTGCCCAGTGGTTATCGCTGAAGGCTGAGTGACAATAAGTCTCCTAAGGTCTTCAGCTAACGTCTCCTCTCTCTTTCGCATATCATGACAGAGCTACGATTCGTTGCAGTCCTTATATCTCTAGCACCTTCCTCAGTATCCGTGCAGTTCCCAGTAGTGCTGTGGTCTGTACGGTCTCTATCCTCCCCCTAATCCCGATCTCCTCCAGTCTCTCCCCCAGTGTTTTGGGGACAGTTCCTAGTGCTCCCACTATGACCGGTACTACCCTGGTTTTCATGTTCCACATTTTCCTTAACTCCCTTGCTAGGTCCTGGTATTTTTCCCTTTTTTCACCCTCCTTTTTTACTCTATGGTCTGCAGGTACAGCAACGTCTAGTATTTGGCAGGCCTTCCTTTTTTTGTCTACTATTACTAAGTCCGGCCTTCTTGCCTGGATGAGGTGGTCAGTTTGGATGTCAAAGTCCCACAGTAGTTTGTGGTTGTCATTCTCCAAAACTGCCTCTGGCTTGTGCTGATACCACTTTTCCCCATGGTTGAATCCCATTTGTTTACTTAGTTCCCAGTATTATTATTATTATTGTTGTTGTTGTTGTTGTTGTTGTTAACAGTATAGATCTTCCTTCGTTCTGTAGATTATTTTTCTGCCAAATTATTTTACTACTTTACTTTTGGACTCCTCTATTTCAGTTCTTTTGCAAGACACGGAAATCACAATGAAACTGTCCCCTTGTTGTTCTGACATGAAACTCACCCACCAGTAGGTCATCAAATAGCGAAATGAACACACACGAAACGGTCCCAGTTTCCCCTGTCCTTCAAGGCTCCCAACTGCGAGCCTTTTCCAAGAATTTTGACAGCATCATTTTTTCTCCATGATCAGTTTTATTGTTATCATTTTGACACTGTCACCTTCAGCCATCCGGATTGTCAACCAAACCTACATCCTTGTCTTTTGTGCAGCCGTCAAGGAATTTCATGCTGGCACATGAATTACTCTGCAAAGAATATATATATATATATATATATACATATATATATATATATATATATATATATATATATATATATATATATATATATATATATGCCTGATTAGTCACTCAACGAAACCGTCGCGTGACTAACGTTTTTGGCAGCATGCCGTGTCGTGTTTGGAGTGATTGATTGGAAAATTGAGAAAAAATAGTGGTTAATAAATAAACTACTTCCGTCGACTTCTATTGGGCAGTGATCAGTGAAAATAATTGCCAGAATTTTTTTTTTTTTAATTTAAATGTGAATGCTGCCGGACAGAAACCAAGAGACCAACTCAGCAGAAACTTACATTGCATACTGAAGCTCAAAACGAATTCAGTGGTTAGGAAATTTTCGTAAACCAAAAAATATTTTTTCTAGTCATAATAAAGGGTAAATACTTAAATTTCAGCCCTTTAGCGCCACTTGTGGGACTTGTGCATGCAATTCATACATAGCCAGACAAACAGACCAACCAAACCAGCTCAAAAACTGATGAATCCAATATCGACAGTTTTGGTGACAGTATTAGTTGACGGTCTCCAATATATATATATATATATATATATATATATATGTGTGTGTGTGTGTGTGTGTGTGTGTGCGAGTGTGTGTGTGTGTGTGTGAGTTTTGGTAGTTTTATCAATAAATCTACTAACACGTTTATTAATAGATAATAATGTGTACTCTTGCTTCTTATATGCATATACGCATTTATGTTGTGAAGTAGTAAAGTGTGTAAGTGTGTGTATATTTGTACTCTTATAAATCTTTAACTACGCATCATGGAGGAAAAACAAGAGCATATTTTCGATTTACCTGCAGCACACATTTTACCGATCACTAGATGGTCTGAGTTTGCATTGCGAGAAAAAGAAATCAGTTAAAGCAACTATTCATCAGTGTTTTGAAACGAGATAAATACAGTCGGCGGATCAAGTTCAAAATCCGACGAAAGAAATTTTTTTTCTCTCATTTTCATTTATTACGGCTTCAAAACTTCCAGAAATTTATCAATTCTAAGAAATATTTAATGGTTTCACATTCATGTTTATTTACAATGTAGCTATAATTATAAGCTGCACTCTACTTTCCACTCGTTATAAATAGCTGCAGAAGTGAATTTCCGAGTATTTTTAAGAAATCCAACCCTAAACTGACAATAAAACGTTTTTTAGATTTAAAAAAATCGTATCCTTTCATTATCACCCGCCATTTTTCAGGCAACTTCATAATTCCTTCCTCTTTGAACGTTTTATCTTTCTGAGCAAAGAAATGCTCTAGATGCATATTGCAGCTATTCAGAGAAATTAAAATTGTTTCTTCTTTGAGAGAATTTGGCAGGAAATGAATTAAATTGTGAATAAAAGATAATTGAATAAAAACTTGACATCAAAACTGAACACGTTTTCGCCAAGTCAACAAAGATGTTTGCAATCTAGTGGTATCCAAAGATGTATGCAATCTCATCAGTCTTTAATCGTCCGTTGTTGGACATAAACTTTCCCCAGGATCCGCCACAATTCTCTATCATGGGCATTGCGGAGCCAGTATTGTCTGAATTTGTCTCGTTCATATCTCCATCTTGTATTCTGTCGGCTTTGGTTTTGCATGTGATCTCTGGGAATCCATGTTGTGATTCATGATGTCCATCGGTTGTCGGCCATTCTTGCAACATGGCTTGCCCACTGTCATTTGAGTATTATCCAAAGATGTATACAATCTAGTGTTATCTTCATAGATTACCAAACGCTTTACCACAATCGCTGGCCCCAGATGGTCTGATTATTATGATAAGCTCCTTCCTGAGAACTAAAGGAATAATTTGAACAAATACTGGCTCCACCAATAGAGCTAGAGATCTGAAAGTTTAAACATTTACTCCTCATTATGTTCAGAAAAAAATGGGTTATTGACTTCTGGAAAACCCTCTCATCGGTAGGTTTTTAGTGGTAGATTCAATTGCGATGTTAGGTAATTTTAGATTGATCCCTCGGTTTTTGTCCGATAGCATTCTTGCTTGTTTTTTGAAAATTCATAGTTTCAGTGATCACACCCCAACAAAAAGTGAGAGAAGGAACATCACCATTGATAACCCTTTTTTTTCAATTGATCACACACACACACCCAACACAGCATGTGACTAAAAGACGTTAATTCTGTGACGGTTTCTATAAAATAAAAAGGCCTGTTTATCTGACGTATCTCAATCTATGGCTATCTCAATTTGATCGATTTATCTTTCTTATATTACTTTAATCTCTTGGTGTTCCGATTTAGATGCTTCTTTTCCTATTTATCTATCTATATATGTATATATATCACTGTGATCGAAACTCTAATGAAGCCACCTATCACTATCCATCTAATTCTTTTCTTATCTTTCTATCCACCTATCCATCAATCTATCTGCAGACGAAATCGCTTATTCCAATAGCAGACAATGTTATCAAACGGGTATTGTTATCGAAATTAGTCGATACCAATCATTTTATGTGGAGTAATCACAATTCCTCTGGCTTCCTCTGTACATTCTGGGCTTAATTTCATCAGTTGGTTATTGTCAAGAAGATACCCTTCCAAAGTGATCTCAATAAGCGAATGCGTGTGCGTGTGTGTTTGTGCAAGCTTATATGTATCTGTACACAGCCGTATGTGTGCAAGTGCATGTATGTGGGTGAGAGAGGGTGTGCACATGTGAGATAGAGAGAATAGCACGTGCGAGCTGGAGATTAACTGTATTTATTGGTGAGAGGGTGAGTGGAGAGAG
This sequence comes from Thysanoteuthis rhombus, assembly GCA_963457665.1. Classification (NCBI taxonomy): domain Eukaryota; kingdom Metazoa; phylum Mollusca; class Cephalopoda; order Oegopsida; family Thysanoteuthidae; genus Thysanoteuthis; species Thysanoteuthis major. Next base: position 17,132,227 of record OY735227.1, on the reverse strand, counting down.
TAATGGCGTGTGCGCGTATGTATGTGAGAGAGTGTGCGCATGAGAGAGGGAAATATCGTGTATCTGTGTGCAAATATGTGTGCATGAGGGAGAATGTAAAAATCAGAGATGGTACATATGAACGTGAGAGAATGCGTTTAACCGAGACTGCGTGTGTGTCCATGAAATTGAGGGTTTGTGTATAGGTAAAAGTGCGTGTGAGTGTTCGGGAGAAGAATATGTCTGTGTATGAGAGAGAGGGTGTGTGTTTTCTGTGTTTGTGTCAGAGTGAGGGGTGCAAGTGTGAGAAAGAATGGTGCATGTAGGAACGTGTGTGTGTGCATGTGTGAAAGATAGTACGAGTGTGTGAGGGGAAGAAAGTGCATGCGTTTGAGAGAGTTTGCAAATGTGTAAGAAAAAATGTGGATGTATGAAAATGAGATTATATATATGTATGAGAATGAGTACCTGTGCATGTGAACGAGAATACCCAGATGTGTATGTGTGAGTGAGAGACAGAAAGAGTTGATGTGTGCGAGTGTATGTCTGTGTAAGTGTGTGTATGTGCACGTGTGTGTGTGTGTGTGTGTGTGTGTGTGTGTGTGTGCGTGTGTGCGTGTGGGTGTCCGTATGTCGCTGTCTGTGTCACATGTCGTTTGTCCTTGATTCCAACGAGCTCAAAAAGATGAGATGGGGTGGCGGACGTTGGCATTTTTGATTGACAGGCAGAAGGAATGATTTCGACAATAAGGACACTGAGGCTCAGTGGGGTGGGAAACGTATTGGGCGTGGTGCGTCGGGGTGGTGCGAATTCCACTCACGTGGTACGAGCCTGGGTGCTGACAACAGATTATGTCAGGAATTGTGATCAGAGAGAACCTTGAATGTGTTGATGAGTAAGATGCGTTGACCATGTATCAAAAAAAGCTCGAATGATTATCATTTGTGGACAAGACTCGTGCGACGCACAAGCCTGTTGGTGAAAACCGAATTTTCTTTCAAGTAGCAACAGTTTTTTTTACAAATTTCACGAAACGGCTGGCTCGGTTCGAGCGATAGAGCAGCTATTGTTAACTCGAAAGGCAATGGACAAGTCGTATTACCAGAATGTCAAACAAGAACGTGGATCCTCGGAGATCATATCTGAAATTGTGATAGGCAGATGACAAGATGATAAGACGTCTTATACATGCAACATTATGCCGCGACGTCCACGATCGAGGGGTCTGGCGAATCCTGAGGAAGGTGCATGTCCAACGACGGACGTTAAAAAGCTGTTGATGATGAGGATGACTTTCAAGACTCTTTGCCGGAAACAACATTTGATTTTTTCTGAATTCCTGAGACCTGCTGTTTTTGATATTGAACATGGGCTATTTCGAACCAGTTCGTTAGTCTCAATTGTCTTTCAAGCAACGTTTCGACTGCTGTACAATACGTTCTACTTTCAGTCTGAATTTCTGAGATGACGTTTTGTTACAGTAACACAAGTATTCTTCAGGACAAATTCTCAAATAATGACTTGCGAGATAGGCACACCAACCTACATTAAAATTGGTCGAAGCATTTATTCATAATCTTATTTTGATTTATTGCAATAACTATTATAGCAACAATAAGTTGGTATAAATACAACATCCATGAATTGTCTCTCTCATAATTTTGAGACATGAAATGAAAGTAACTCCGGAAAGCATGCTTGTGTATAATCGTTTTATTTTTTTGCTCACAAGTGTTGTGGATGATATGGTTGATATTTCCATGTTTCCTCTTCAGAATATTAGATAGATATAAATATAGATCGACAGAGCAATACAAATCTATTTTAACGAAAAAAACGACACAAAGCGAACCGGACATTATTTTCATTTTTGATGTATTAGAAAATACAAGAATGAGAGATATCATAGAATCAATATGGCAACGGGCAGGCCATGTTGTAATAATGACAGAAAACTGCTGGATACCAAGACTCACGATTTGGATCCCCAGAAATCATTAGCGAAACTGTGACCGGTAGAAAAGTACGATAACGATTTAGACATGCTCAGGAGATATTGGCATCGTGACCCCCATGAAAGATCCTCCTTATCAAGGGAAATATCTATGTCTAACGAAAGACCTAAAAAGGTTGCTACTGCTACAACTGCTGCTGCTTCTGATGATGATGATGATGATGGTGGTGGTGGTGATTCTAGTATTTCCCTGATTTTCACTAGTGATGGAGCGAAAATGGTTAAAACGAAATACGACTCTAATGGAAAGATCGGCATGAGTGACATTGACGAGTCAAATTAAAAGTGAGAGGATGCTGTGTGTATATGTTATGGATGAGCTTGTCAACGATTTGATGTCCGTAAATTGGACGAGTGTTATCTGAGTCCTTTCCGGAGAGAGAAGCAGAATTTATTCCCACGGTGGGCCACCTCTAGCCTGATACAATTTGAATTTCAGAGTGGGCAAAACTTGGAAAAGCCCAGAGACACGAGACCAAAATTATTGAACAGAATGCAGATCGCAGGTACTGTTTTATGACTAGAAACGTCATTTTTGTAGCTTTAAAGTTATCAATCAATACATGAAATAATTAGCAATGTGCATATGTCGTCTCTCAGACTAAGGAGCGTAACTGATGTAATAAAAATACTATTCTATTTTCTGGTGACGTGAAAATGTCGAATCAAAAGAATAATGAAAATATGTAAAGGAATAAAAACAAAAATAATAAAATCTGATGTGGTCAACAGAAAGCTATGCTTGAACCTCGCAAAAATAATTATTAAAAAAGCTCTATCATATACGTATATAAAATGCAATACGTTCATGCATATATATCACAAACATCGTCATTTTTCTCAGAACGGGCAAATTAGTAAATTATAGTTGAAGCTACTCGTTTGTGATGAGTATCCGTGGCACAGTTGTTAGCGTATTTGACTTGCTTGCATTGGAGCCATTTTGCGTTGAATAGATAGATAGATAGATAGATAGATAGATAGATAGATAGATAGATTTGGACATTCTTGGATAGATAGATAGATAGATAGATAGATAGATAGATAGATAGATAGATAGATAGATTTGGACATTCTTGGATAGATAGATAGATAGATAGATAGATAGATAGATAGATAGATAGATAGATAGATAGATAGATAGATAGATTTGGACATTCTTGGATAGATAGATAGATAGATAGATAGATAGATAGATAGATAGATCTGGACATTCTTGGATAGATAGATAGATAGATAGATTTGGACATTCTTGGATAGATAGATAGATAGATAGATAGATCTGGACATTCTTGGATAGATAGATAGATAGATAGATAGATAGATAGATCTGGACGTTCTTGGATAGATAGATAGATAGATAGATAGATAGATAGATAGATAGATAGATAGATAGATAGATCTGGACATTCTTGGATAGATAGATAGATAGATAGATAGATAGATAGATAGATAGATTTGGACATTCTTGGATAGATAGATAGATAGATAGATAGATAGATAGATAGATAGATAGATATCACAACTATTTGGGTTTGGTATCGATCAAAAATATAGATTATGGGTGATTTTTCAGTACTATATCCACGAACCAAATACTGCTGATATTAAATAAGAGACACAAAGACAGTTCAAAACCAGACGTTACCAACCTGGGTACATGTTCAGCTGGAGGTACATGTTCACTTTTCTGTCTCAACAAACCATGGAACGACATTAGAATGTCACCTCCAAGGCGCATACCTCAACGAAGCGTATGGAGATCCTGGGATGACCAATCGCCAGAATCTTCCTATTGACTCTGCTGATGTAGTCTAGAAAGAAGCAGAGAGCAGTGTGGCATCAGCTTGGCTGCAGGAGCTGCCGTCAAATTTGGCATCAATACGCCTTAAGGGAGGTTGCACTCACTGATTCAGGTTGATGCCTTTCCCCAGACAGCTGATAAACACAACCAACTTAATCAATGCGATCAACTCACTGTTAAAATTTCAAAATACTTGGAACATGATCTTCGTTGTGCATTTGGTGAAATTTCCCTTCGTATTAATTAACTTGTTACCGAAAAAACAGGCTCAGCAATTTTATTAATGAATATCTTATGAAGATGGAAGGGGAAATTGAAGGATATTTCCCAAACCATTCACTAGTAATTAAATGGAACTCTAGTCATATTTTTCCTACATGGGAAATCTGTCAGAATGCGCATGGGGTAAAGAGGAACAAAGAGATTGGGAACCCAGTTCTAAACAGTAAACTATACCTGTCTCTTTGATCGATGAATTATTCTATTTTAAGTGATAATGGAAGTCTACAAAAGTTCTTAATGATATAAAGGATCTTACGTAATTATCAGGTGCGTCGTACATCTGAGGAAGACCAGAGAACGTATCAGCCGAAACTTAGACATCGAAACAACAAATAGAGGAACAATAGTTCAATTCATGCTATAAAGACTATGTACTATCTTTTAACACCTGCAAATATCTAGAACACTGGAGAATGCATCAATCGAAGTGAACTGACCGAAGAAATACGAAGACATTACTTCTAATAACCAATGGAATAATGAAAAAATATTTGTCAGAATTTAACAGAACTAGGAAGGCCGGAGACATATAGATGAATATAAAGGAGAACAGCCATAATCTAACCCTAACAATGAAATGTTCCCAATGATAAATTCTCATACCTCCACAGAATGTGAGGAAGGTCAGGGTGCGTACGTGGTGTGGGTACCCAAACGTTCAAAAGCACGTAGAATGGGAGCTCCGACTGGGACAGTTTGGGTTCAATTTGCACCAATTCCTTTGGGGAAGTCATGAATCAATCCCCTAGTTATATTAAATACTAAGGCAGTTGAAAACCGTTTGGCCTTGTAAGGCAGTCCATCTTGTACGGCTTGTCAGCAACCATGTCTGTGAAAATGATTGCTACAAAACACGATTGAGATTTTTCTTGGATCGTTTGAGAAATAGATACAAACTAATGGACCGTATGAAACAGGAACAACTGATTCTGAGAGTTAGGGTGCTTACAAAATGTAGTGCTCAGGATAACAAAGATATTTGCCCGGAAGATGAATGGAATAATGACAGAATCAAGTAAGTGCCCAGAACTCTTGTCAAATTGTAAGTTCAACAAAATCTTGAAAATAGATAATTTTAAAACAAAAATCGTCTGACTATGTCATATATATATATATATATATATATATATATATATATATATATATATATATATATATATAGTGTCTGTGCACGTGTGTGTGAGAAAAATAATTTCGTCTAAGCTATTTTCCAAGGATTTTCAATCTGGTATTTTATACATTAAATGCCATGCATGAGGGCAATAGAAGTAGAAAAGGACTATAATTAGCAACCGGTTCCTGATATAACAACGAAAAAAATCAGGTTGAAATCATAGATAGATACATACATAGCTAGCTAGCTAGATAGCTAGCTAGATAGAAAGATAGACAGATAGATAGATAGATACATACAGACGGACAGACAGACAGACAGACAGACACAAATATATGTGTTGATAAATTAAGGAATGGCCTTGCAAACGAAAATTAAGGAAGTTTTTACGGGACTTGCAGCCGCTCAGGTGCCAATGAGGCCTGTACGTGGAATAGCCCTCAGGTCTGTGTTATTCATCGATATATACATACATATATGCATCCATACATAAATATATATACATACATTCATTTATACACACATTCATTCATTCATAAATACATACCTATATGCACATAGATATATACATATACGCATACATAAATACACTCATACATATGTACACACACATACATACATACACATACACATACAAAAATATATACACATACATGCGTACATACATTCATGCATAGACTCACACATTCATGCACACATACGCACATCTATATTTACGTACACTCATACATACATATATACACATACATATATGCATTCATTCATACAAACGTACATTAGTACGCAGATATATGTGGAAAAACATAGATATAGTGGTTAGTACACCAAGAAGAAAGTTACTAATAAAGGGAGTTTGATTCTCACAGAGTGTCACGAACTAAGCCTAAACAGATAGATAGATAGATAGATAGATAGATAGATAGATAGATAGATACGTTTTGAAGAAAAAAGTCGAATGAGGGGACCCGGGGGCTTCAATTTGAAAGCTGGTCTGATTCAATGTCCCTTCTAACTATGATCACGTGACTAAAGTGATATAATTTTTTAAAAATGTAGCGTAAAGCAAGATGCGTTAGAAATGTCAGATAAAATTATGGCTTAAAAGCATTTTAAAAATTACAAGGATTCAGTTCTTTGCTAGGTCAAATTAGGAGGATATCGAAAGAGGGAAGGGAAGATGAGAATGGAGACAAAGAACACATAGGCGTACCCCCTACCCTCTCTTTCCTCTGACTACTTACCAGTGTTGTATTTTTTGCCAATTTTATCTATAGATCTCCATGATTGGAAGGTCAATCTTGTCAGGAAAATGAATATTTTTTTGTCATCTGTAATGTGCACCCCAAAATGATCAACACCATGAGTTAGAACATGAACAACATATCTTAAACAAAACTGACTGCAGCAGGGGTCAAACTTTGCTCCAAGTTATATCCCGAGATGATTACTACAACCTTTGTATTATATATATATATATATATATATATATATATATATATATATATATATATATATAAAACAAATGAAAAATGATTGTATAAATGTATTTAGCTATTAGAATGAAACGAGCCAAGAATAAATTTCCGTTAATATATATGACTTCTCAAAATTAGCTCAATCAAAAAGACAGCCACCTGGCAATCGTAAATTCAAATCACGGTAGTGGGATGTGGATTTTACACTTCGGTTTAGACCACTCATTTCGGTGAAGATTGTTCTTGTTGTACTTGCTACTGTAGGAAAGACTTTGTACTTGTTTGATCCTAAATATGCATATGAGGTCTGTCCGGGAAGTATCCAACAATTTTGAATATCTCGGGAACTGGTTGCATGGCCTTGATGTAACCAATCAGAGGGGGACTGTACTGGGTTTGCATGCACTTATTCAGCCGGCAACTGAATTCTATTGAATGAGCAAGTGTTCAAAATGAACGAGGGAGTCATTTTTCTCATCTTATTTAGTAAAACGTCCAAAGACTGTAGCTACCCCACCCTAGAGTCTATATTTGCGGGTCCCAGTTAATTCTGACCGTGGTCAAGATTAAGGGCAGCTGGTGGTGACCCCGAAAGAGGACTTTGCAGCCTGAAAATTTGCAGAGACACTCGGATAAGTGTTTGAGATCCCAAGGAGAGTACTTTGAAGCCAACTAAGGCGCCATCTACCTGTAAGGGCAATTTTCTTGTTAATATCAAATGGTTGAATACTTTCTGGCTACTTCTAGGATGCGTTATATATATATATATATATATATATATATATATATATATATATATATATATATATTTATTTATATATATTATCATCATCACCATCATTCTTTTAGCGTCCGCCGCTGACATAGACCTCCTGCAAAATTCACCGGACCTCTATATCACTGGGGGTTGCGGAGCTGATACTTTTTTCACATGACCAACCAATAGCGATTTGAGTTTCTTTAAGCTTGTACTTTGTATAACTCAGATGCAAAGCAAAAATTCAAAAGCATCCCCTGAGTATTGATTTCAACCTAACAACGGTCAACAGAACTTATTTGCTCTGAGAACGTCTTCGATGATTAGTCTTAGTCTGGTATTGATCAATAACCTTATCCCGGTCCATGTCTTGCGTGAACCTGCTTCTCGGTTATAAACCCCTGAAATTTATTTGGAAGATCAAAGAATACACCGAAATGAAAAAATGTGGCACTGAACAAGGAAATGTATGGAATAATGGAAATACTTCATTACTGCTCTGCACATCTCTTGACTTTTTTTTTCTATTACAGTTGTATTTCTCATAGCAGAATTCTCTTTTAACGAAATTTCACCTGTCAAGGATCCCAATCGCCAAAACAAAATCTCCGGTGGAATATTTCCAGTTTGCCTGGAGAAAAAACTACGAAATTTCTCAAAATTATCTAAAACCATCAAGATTTCATTTATAATCATCTAGATCTACATCCTGTATCTATGCACTCAATTTTTGGACAAGTAGACCGGCGGATGTTTGGGGAAATAATGACGGGATTTTTATATTAATCTGCTTCTCTGTTATGAATTCCTGGAATTTATTTGGAAGATTGAAGAATACAACGGCATAAAAAATGTAGCAGAAAACAATAAAATGAATTGAATGATGGAAATACTTCATCTAAGAACTACAACATACTGTTGAGTCGTAAATGTATTCAGTTTATTTAGGGGCTGGAAATCACAATCGTGTTTTCTTGTTAGAAGAGTGACTCTGGCGATTCTCTAAGTATAATTACGTTGCAACAATATGGCTTCTGGGACTCTTCTTTTTATGTTTACAGAACAACAAAAAGTGAAAAACTTCCTTAATTGTGACAATCGTTTAAAGGCGAAATATTGATTTTGAATCTCGTTCGTATTCTTGTATTGAACTGGCTTATTTCCATTTTGGAAAGCTGATCGAAATAGAAAAAACAAGCTAAGATGGCATTATACGAAAACAAGTCATAGAAACGTCAGGATAAGTGTGAGGATAATTCAAAAAATCTATATAAGATAGATAGATAGATAGATAGATAGATAGATATGGAAAGGTAAGTGTATCCCTAGATAGGATACGGATAAACTAAAGAAAGGGAGGAAGGAAGAAAAAGACTAGGATAAACAGATTAACATAGATAGATAGATAGATAGATAGATAGATAGATAGATAGATAGATATGAACTGATAGATAGATAGATAGATAGATAGATAGATAGATATGAACTGATAGATAGATAGATAGATAGATAGATAGATAGATAGATAGATATGAACACTGAGATATATACAAAGATAGATATGAACAGACTGAGCTAAATATGAACAGAGATAGATAGATAGATAGATAGATAGATGGATAGATAGATAGATAGATAGATAGATAGATGAAAAAAGACTGAAATAGACAGATAGATAGATAGATAAATAGATGGATAGATAGATAGATAGATAGATAGATGAAAAAAGACTGAAATAGATAGATAGATAGATAGATAGATTGATAGATAGATAGATAGATAGAAAAAGACGCATATGAAAAGGTAGGATACGAATAGACTAAGAAAGACGGGAAGAATCATAGGAGAAAGAAATAGGATAACCTTATTTACATTGATAGATAGATAGATAGATAGATAGATAGATATGTGACATAAACTGTGTAATTGTAAATTCAACCTGTGAGGAATGTCGTCCATTGCTAACCTTAAGATAAAACAATCATCAAGTCTTAATTCAACCAAAAACAAAACTGGATGGAACGTGCTTCCACGAGAATCTAAGTTGAGGAAGCAGACCTCAGATTTCAGTTGGAGATTCATGCGATAAATTTTATGTCTTCATTCCCTCCAAGTAATTACTCAAGCCACACCAAGAACGTGTGATTTATATATATTTTTTACTGAGTTGTGTGTTACTTGACCCTTTTTCCTATTACAGTTGTATCTCTCATAAAGGAACACTCTTGAAACTAGAATTTCACTAGTCAAGGGGGCCCAACAGCGGAAACGAAATCTCTAGTGGAATATTTCCAGTTTGCCGCGAATAAAACAACGAAATTTCTCAAAAGTATCTAGAACCATCCAGATTTCATTTATAATTACCTAAATTTACATCTAGTATCTGGGCGCTTATTTTCCGGACAGACAGACTGGCGGATATTTGGGGAATTATAATAAGACTAGCGTAGTACCCGTCAAAAATGACGATATTTTTATGCTATTTATGTATAGATTAATATCTTATAATAATTCGATTTTTAAACAGCGTTTTCTGTTGCATAGGTCTCACTCTATGCCTGTCGTTAATCAGCTTTAAAGAGACGAAGAGTGTAAACTGTGTTTTTCTGAAAAACCTACACACAGACACGGCAAACTATGTGCGTCACTCTCACTTTAGCACTTGGTCACGTACGTATTCCCCAGTTTAAAAAAAAAGACCCATCAATCTGATTCTATGTGTCATATACAGCAGTCAATCACACTTTAGCTGCTGGCCATTTAAATCTTATCATCTTCCTCTCTTTAATCAGCTTTAAAGAGAGGAAGAGAGTAGAACTCATGCCTTCACATCGACATGAACAGACAAACATAGAAACAAACAAATTTAGTGGCTGTGGTCTTTATATGTATAGATTAATTATTTATCATATTATTTACATGTTTATTTGTATTATTGCAACATTAGGAAAGTAACTGATTCCTTATTTAGAATAAGTTTATTAATAATGATTTTACCATCATCATCATCATCATCATCATCATCAGTCTTTCAACGTTCAACGTTCTGAAATAATGATTTAGGGGGGCCAATATTTTTATCGGGAACGAGTCACTGAAATCCCTTACTACTTAACGAACCTAACGAGACGAATCTAACGAGACGTTTTGTGGATTGTCCCTTTGAGTGAGGTATCCCTGCATTTCTATTCACATCAATAGTGACTGGTAGCTTTCACTTGAGATCAAGAGGTGGCAAGTCTCCTCAATACTCCGGATCACTCCTCAGTATTCTGACTGATTTCAGTCGTACTGTCATCCAGATGGTTTTGGCTACTCAACGGATTCCAAGTTCTTCCAGCCATTTTGGCAGGTTCTTCGAGTGCTCCAGCCACTATTGGCACAACCGTCAACTTCATCGATTATTTTCTCCGTTCTCTGGCAAAGTCTAGATGCTAATCTAACCAACCCGTTTCCTTTCGCTTCGTCTGCCGAATCAGTTAAATTCACGTTCTTTCCTCCTTGATCACCACCATAAGATCTAGTCTTCTGGCTTGGATTATCATTATTTTATATTATTCTTATCAATATCATTAGGTAACATGAACATCTACGCAGTCTAAAAGATCCCCCCACTCGGAAGAGTCCACATATCACACAAAGTACTGTAGATAGAATGAAAATTCCCCCATAGAACCCCACGGACCATATTTGGACCAGCCTTTACAAGATGCAAAAGAAATCATTAAAGAAAAAAAAAGAACCGTGTAATGATGATAATCCACACATGTAATAACTAACAACGTGTTTTTGTACTCTGTTACACTAAGGGACGCAACTCCTCTATGATGCCGTAAAGGTACAATCGTATGTTCCGATGACGTCGTAAAAATCCTGAATATAAAGAATAATATGTATATTTAAAAGGAATAAAAACAGAAAATGAATTATATAAATCTGTTTGTAGTTAACAGGACGCAATTCTTCAAACTCACTGCAATCGAAATCTCTATTATTCACGTATATAAAATACAATGTGTATTTCACTTACACCGTCATTTTTTATGGCTCGGGTGAACATGAAATACCAATGATATTGCTGTATTCAGTTTTGATTATCAATCTCGCTCACAGCAAGAAAGTTGGTCTCCACATGAACTTCAGTAAAATAAAATGCCATGAACAACAAACGCGTTGAGGACGGAGATACAACAATCAAAATCGGAAACGCAGAGCTGAAGAAAGTAGACCACTACATCTACCTGGGAAAACAAAGTTCCATGAAATCATCCGAAAAAGGAATTAAATGAAGAATCACACTAGGTTGGTTGGTTAAATAGAGCAAGCTCATCTTTCAAGAACATGATAATACCATAAGTCAGGTCTACAAATAAGGCGTCCTCTTGACAATCACATATGGAGCTGAAACATGCAACCTAACCAAAAGATTGACCTGCAAACTGAGAACCATGCAACACGCACAGGATAGAATCATGTTCAGTTAGGGAATATTAGGGAGAAAACAGGGGATTTGATTGAATCCACTAAAAAACTCACAAGGCAATGGACTGGCCAAGTTGCAAGAATGTTTGACAAGCGCTGGACACCATGACCGACAACATATGCGAAACTGTGGCAGGCAAAAGTTAAGATGGTTTGACAAACTAGAGAAGCGACAAGCTCAGAAAGTATTGGCACCATGATGCCAGTGATAAAGAGGTTTGGCGAATTTTAGTGAAGTTCTATGTCCAATGATTGACGCTAAAAGGATGATGATGATGATGATGATGATGATGATGATCCTAAACCCACTTTGTTCTGTATCGTTTCCTGATTAACGATATTTACGGGGATGGAGCTCTGAACGGGAAATGTAAATATAAATGGGATTGTGAGGATGGGAGGTGGAGAGTAAAGCCATAAAAAGGTTGAGTAACGATAAAAAAAGAGATGTAGATAGAATAGAAAGGCGAGTGCAATGAAGAGGGTGGAGAGTTGGGTTTCTGATTTCTTTGTTTATTTGTTCGCTTGATATAAAGTGTTCGTGATAAACAATGGAATGTTCGGAGAAACTGTAGAAAGAATGGAAGAAAGAAACGAAAGAAACAAAAGAGAGAAATAAGAATAAGAGAGAATAAACAGAGGAAGACAAGTAGATAAGAGAAAGAGAGAAAGAAGCAAGCAAACGAACATAAAGGAAGAGGGAAAGAGAGGAAAGAAAGACAATAATAAAAAGAGATTCAAAGAAAGACTGGTGGATAAATGAAAGAAAGAAAGAATGAAAGAGAGAGAAAAAGGAAAGAAATGAGAATAAGAAAGGAAAACACAAAGAAAGGTTTATAAGAAAAAAAGGGAAGGAAGCAAATCAACAAACGAAAAGGAGGAATGAATGAAAGGAAAGAAAGACAATGAAAAAGAAAATCAAAGAAAGACAGACAGATAAATGAAAGAAAAAAAAGAAAGAGAGGGAAGAAAGTGAAAGAGAAAAAAAAGTAAAACAGTAGGTAAGAGAAAGGGAACCAGAAAACATAGAAAGAAAGGAATGAAATTAATGAGAGAAAGAAATAAAACTGGAAAAGGTTGGGAAGATAGAAAGAAAGGAAGAGAAAAAGTGGAAAAAGGAAATGAAACGATATAAAAAGATTGCCAAAACTGAGCAAAAGAAAGAAGTTAACTTGTTTATAGCTTCTTATTATAAACATCCTTTTTTTCACTTGGTCATAAAACTGACAACAATCGTCTCGTTGTTCAGACAACAAAATTGCCAAATGTATTTTCTTCATTTCTTATTTGATGAGAATCGTTCTTTGGAAACATCCTATAAAATCTCTGGTTTTTCTATTTTCGGTGTCGATCGAGTCCAATTCATAGGGAGACCTTTCTTTAGGGGCTATCAGAACAAAATCTACGATACCCTTGGTACAAAGAAAACGGTGACAACAAGGTCTACATGCTTGGTTTGTTCAGTTGGGAATCATGTTGTCCAAACGTTGCTCTCTATTACTTTCCTCTTTTCAACCCGGAAAATGGAATGGGATCTCATGTTAAAAAATCTACTCTAATAATGAGGTATTCTCTTGGTTCGCTGTTCGCAAAACACTGGATCCTTCCACTGACAGGAGAGAAATTTTGTTGACAAAATACTTCCTGCTCACTGTTCCAAACTAATCACTATTTCTGGTAATCGAATCCAGCCTTTTGCTTCTTCAAAAAGGAAAAGAGTACCTCATTCCGAATATATCAATGATTTTTTTCTCGCTGGGATTAACTCATTCGGGGGAAGAAAAAAGAAAAAAAACGATTTCAGGACAGGCGTCGTATAGAGATGATCAGGGAGACGATCGATCCTCAGGGTATCCCAGTATAGATGGTCTGATAGCAATTCATGAATAATGAACAGTGTGATTTTCTTGGTTTTCTGTTTGTAACACTGGACTCTTCCACTAAGGAAGCGTGAAAAAAAGTGCTGATAGAATAATTCCTGTTCACCATTTCAAACAATGCACTATTCCTGATGAACAAATTAAAAAAAAAAAAACACTACGCCTCATTCTAAATAAATTCATGTTTTTTTTCCGCTGGGTTTAACGAGAAGAAAGAAAAAAACAGATCAAGACAGCCATCGTATAGCAATTATCAACAAGCCAATGTTGCTGGCCGTTGTTGATAGGTTCGATTCACATCGGATCTCCGAGTATAGATGGTTTTCTACCAATTAAAAAATGCTTTTTTTACCAATAAGTTACAGACTTATGAATTTACCAACATATATACGAAAGGCGAATGATACCGCATTATTTATCAAAGAAACAACAATTATTCTATTACACTGTAAGATGATTGTTTCTGTTTGGGCTGCTTATCACGCTAGCTTTGCAAACGGAGACAGTCACTTCCTGAATGAACTAAGTGGAATGAATTAAAACTCGTTCTGTACATTGTGAAAATTTTATTTATATAATTGACTTACTGTGAAGCACAATTCCTCGCACTAAATGCTTACGCTAATGCAGTGGTTGCCAGCCTTTTTAAGGCCATTCCCCACTTTTGTCAACAAATAATTTGAAAAAATTATTTCTACTTTGTGTATAATCATAACTATACAATAAAAATTTTATAATTGTACAGACCTTTGGTTGCACTTATACTCCACCTGGCATCGCACATCCCCACTACCCTTGAACCAAACATATTCACCACAAATTTTAATTATAGCTAATACCCTTATTCCTACCCCGAACTACCTGAACTTGGGGGGAACTTTACCCGGACAGAAACCACAACACTAACGAATAAACTTCATTAAAATTGTTTTTTCTCGGGTGACTCAAAGTATGGTGGTGGTTCGCACGAGACATAGGGTAATGATTTTGTCCCTGTTCCCCGGACAGTGAAAACCCAATCAATGTTTGAAACAATTTTTTTTTTGTAGGGCTGGGTGCTAGCCCAAACACCCAAGCTATACTACAGTCTTACCGAAGGGCTACGACTTTCCTGCCATTTATCCATCGGTTTTGGATAACAGTCAATTCGCGCCCTTCCCAAAGGCATTCGCTGTCATCAACTGGCAGACTATACGTACCCCTATTTATGTCAGATTAAGCTACAGTTAATAATGATAGTAGTATAATAGTTTAGTATTATAGTAATTTTATCTTGTCAATTCTCATTATTCTAACTTTTTTCTATTTGTTTTTTTTCTTTTTCTGTAAAAGCTGACTGCTGCAGTTCGAGATATGCTGAGTGCTACCGTGAGTTTGGTCTTCAGTGTGCGTCAGATTAAGCAAAACTTGATAATGATATGAGTTTTGAGACAAAGCCTCATTACTTCTCCTTATTTTCATCTTTTCCTTCTACGTAATTCATAGGTTTTTAAAATAATCAATGCTGCATTGCAAAATACTCTGGCTCCACCTATCGTTACATCCCAGGAGCGCTGTGTGATGACTCTCTGTTGGTTTCTGACAAGTATTGCCTTTCGGGCAAGAACGTATTCAAAGCTTGAAGACAAGATTAGTTCTGAGCTTATTTGACGAAGGAAAAGGTTTTCATCGATCAATTTTCAAAACCTTTTTAGAAACCGTCAACTGAAACTGTCACCAAAATTGTCAAGATAGATTTCTATAGTCTTGAAATGTGCCTGACTGACTGGCTGGCTTTTCATTGCAATTTTTTATTGATCTCCACCAACATAGTATGCTGCCAAAAGATGTTGGTTACTTGACGGTTTCTATTGTTTTTAACAAGCTACTCAAATGGGTTTGGAGGAGTGTTTGGTTGTTTTCTATTGTTTTTAACAAGCTACTCAAATGGGTTTGGAGGAGTGTTTGGTTGAAGTTAGACGGAAGTCGCTAAGATACAACAGCTCAGTAGTATTTTTGTTTTATTTGTTTTTTGCTTTGTTTTTGTGTGTGTATTTGTTTGTTTTGTCCTTGTTTTTATTCATTTTAATACCCAACAATCAGGTCCGTACTTAAGGCAGTGTGAATTGTACAGCTGCACAGGGTCCCAGGATTTTAAGAGGTCCCCCCAAAATATGTCTCATTTTTTTCAATATTTTTCAATGTTTGAATTGGTTTGAGTATTCATTTTGTTACTCTGAGATAGATTATTGATCCATACTGAACTTTACATTAAATTAAACATCGTGATTTTATGAATATTTCATTTTTATTTTCGTTAATTTGAAAATAATAGCTAAAAATAGACGGACCCCCGAGAAATGGTATCCACCGGGCCCCATCAACATTGAATTCGACCCTGCCTACAATTATGTTGTATAACCTTGTTTACGTCGTGTGGGGTTCGTTCGATAATATTTCTCCTTGGCCCGTGTTTTCAATCTGTCCCTCACGGGCCTTTCGTAATTCCGTCAGTCAAACCGATAATATTTGCCTGAACAAGACAACAGGATCAGCACTTGCCCATCATTCTCGCCTTGACTCGGGGCGATGCGGACTCATCAGGGTCTGAAGAGGGTTTGATCGCTAATCGCGACGTACTTTTATTGCCCCACCCCCACCACGCTGAGCCAGAGACAAGACCTCTCAATCTTTAGGAAATCTTCGGATGATTTTATGTTAACGAGTTGTCGCCCTTGGCAAGTGACTAAAACAGAAAGTCAACACACGGCTTGATAAATGTCATGTCTTTCCGTTTTAACCCCTTGACTCATTTATTTGTATCGGGTTAATACTGGGAAATTCTGATTTCACCCTCTTGTCTCACGCTTACCTTTTCTACATCCCCAAACATTTGTTTAATCTCTCTCTCTCTCTCTCTCTCTCTCTCTCTCTCTGAATCTTTGTGTATATCTCTCAATCTCCTTCCATTCATATGAGTATCTTTCTCCCCCCTCCTTCTAGCTCCCTAGTTTGATGAATGGATATATATATATATATATATATATATATATATATATATATATATATGCTTGTTTTCATTTTGCTTTCTTATGAAGGTTTGCGTGTATATATCTGAAAGTAAGTTTAGGAAGAGAGAGAAAAAAAGTGTCTCAATAGAATACTATACACGCACACTTATGCATCTGTGTGCGCATGCACAAGGCTTGCACCCCTTCGAAGTTCCGAAATCTCTCCCTTTCCCCTCAATCTCAAGTCTAAAAATTCCAAATTTTAAAAGTCAAAATTGACAAATTAATATGAAAAAGCGTAAAAAACAAAATGTCAATATTTGTCAGATGCCAAGATTAAAAATATATATCCTGATGTTACAAATAAATCAAGAGAGATGAATATAAATAGATATCAGTAATAATAATAATAATAATAATAATAATAATAATAATAATAATAATAATAATAATAATAATAACCAGTTTAAGAACTACTCTTAGAGGGTCTATTCTGCCATGTCGACATCATCATTATCATTACTGTTATTTGTATTTCTTTGAATTTCCAAAGCAGGCGTATTTTGTCCATTTCAGTGGAGATTGAGTGACAGCAAGTCCTACTTTCTACAGTATCCTAACATATTCTATTATTCCAATCATCTGAACTTCTCGATCTTTTCTAAGATTCTCAATTATTCCAACCTTTTTTCTAATCTCTTTGGGACCGTTCAAAGCTCCCCGACAATGATGGGTACAGCTAACGATTTCATGTTTCACCTTATTTTAAATTCTTCTCCGAAGTATGGATATTAGAAATCGCCAACCAAAAAAGTCAGCATAATTTTCTCAAGTTTTAAGCTTGTCTGTCTGTCTGGCTGGCTGTCTGGCTGGCTGGTTGACTGGCTATGTATTTATGTATCGCACGTACAGACCGGATTTTTCTTTAAAATTCCTCTCCAAAATTGGTTTAGAAAGGAGTGTTAAATTTGCAATGTTCACGCTAAATCGATTCTTCAGTCTATGTCCAGCAGGATCCATGTGTTTTTTTAGAAAATTCAGATTCTCCTAGTGGTATCTGCCCAACAAAGGGCGAGATAAGTAAGGTTCATTTTTTTTATTTTTTGATTGATCATCCCCAACATGGCATACTATCAAAAGACGGTTTCTATTGAACATTTTGCATTTTTCTGTCAATTTTCATTCGTTGTCTGCTTGAACAATGACATTCATTCTCTCCTTGTTTACAATATCTAATTGTTTTCTCCTGGATTTGCTAATCCGTCTAAATATCAAAATCTCCGAAAATATATCCTGGTTTCTCCATTGCAATTGGTTCGCTTACTACTTCTGTCAGCAGTAATCCTGCATTACTCTGCCTAGTGAAGGGATTTATTAGAAACTGACAACCAAAACTGTCACCATAGGTCTCTTCAGTTTTTAAATGGGTTTCGCTTGCAATATAAGTATGTGCCACCCGTACGCAACGCATCGATGGAGCTATACGGCTGAGAATATAAGCATTTACTCTTAATTTATATGTTATAACATCTTTTTTTGTTTTTGTTTTTTGTTTTTTTCGTTTGTTTGTTTGATTTTTGAGGATTTTTTTTTCAAATCATTCCAATGTGTTTTTGGTTGGGGCTCAATTTGCAATTCAATTTTATGCTAAATTCACGCTTCTTTTTGGAAAATTCAGATTTTCTCGAGATCACTGTCCAGCAAAAGGTGTGAGAAGTGAACTTATTCATTGATCACCACTTTTTCTATTTTTTCTCAACTGATAACACCCTAACCGGTATACTGCCTAAACATATTGTTCATTTTACTGTTTCTACTGAGTGACCAAATAGACTAGTTTTTATTATTATTATTATTATTATTATTATTATTATTATTATTGTTGTTGTTATTATTATTATTATTATTATTATTATTATTATTATTATTATTATTATTATTATTATTATTATATGTAGTAGCAGTAATAGTAGTTTACGAATATCATTATTATCAGTTGTAGTATTTGCTGTAGTAGATGTTGTGTTACGTGGTAATGATTCTATATGATAAATCCTCTGAGTCACGAACAATGTCATGCCTTGTTGATTTAGCGGAAAGAAAATCTCAGAAAAGTTAGTATTTTGAATTCCAGATTAATCTGAATTTATGTGAACCACAATGGAAAATTCCGATTGCACCACCAAGAAAACATACCGGAAGCAGGATAATGCAAGTACGAAATAAGGAGAACAGTAAATAATTGGACGATAAACAGGAATGCAAAAAAATAGTAAGGATAATTACAAAATGAATAATGACAATAAAAAAAGAATCGGAAAAGATTATAAAAACTACGATGCCAGAAAATAGAGTAATAAAGACGAAATTCTTTTATTCGCATCAAGATATAATGACGACGAAGATGCTACGGAATTATAACACAACGTGGGCGGTGTTGACGGCGATGTTACGAATAAAAAGCGTAGTTGTTGAGAAACAATGAAAGCAGTTTGTATAATTAAGACATTATCGTCAATAACAATAAGCCGGAGTGTAATTAGCCTTTAAGTAAAAGGAAAGAAATTTGACGAATTAAAAAAAAAAGTTGGGGGGTAAATTAAATCTAATATGCAAATGATAATGAAGAAGTTGATGTTAATGAGGACAGGTCTTGTTCGTCACTCAATAGAGACCGTCACGTGAACAAGGTCTTTTGGCAGAATGCTGTGTTAGGGGTGATCAGTTAGAAAAAATCGGAAAAAAAAGGTGCGATTAGTGGATAAGTTACTTCTCTCACTTAGGTTGGACTAAATCAGTATGAATTTTCAACAACAAACAACAACAAGTGCGAATGCTGCCAGATAGGAACAAAACCTGGCAAATATCAATTGCCTTGGTTTGTTGATATCTATACAACTTTCTTGTTATACAGGTATACCCCGCTTTCCGAATGTTCGCTTTACGCCATGTTTTTTTTAAAAAGCTGAAAAGCAGAAAATGGTGTTTAGCGTTTGTTTTGGAGTGAGCTGTTATAGAGGCAACATGAACCCTCGTCCTCTTTCCCCTATATCCCAGTCTCCCGTGATTCCAAACACCCCACTATCCGACGACTCAGCCTAACGTATCATCAGCATCATTCTTTGGGTTGAGGATGCTGCAAAAACTTTCTTTCGATCAACACCATTCCGCCCAACGATGGGTTTTCAAAGGAACGTTTTACTCACTGATAGCGGCGAAAACGGTATATATCAAGACTTGACCTGTTACAAAATTTTATGTTCTTATCAACCTGGTTAGCTTTGTTGGTATAAGCTTCGTTGGTTTTTTCTCACGCAATCGTCCATGGTGAATCAAACTTCTAAATTTGTTTTCTGTTAAGGGGTTTCTTGAGCGCCGAATGTAAATAAAAGAGAATTGGGGAAGTTTTTTTTCTACCTTGCAAAAATTTTATCAAACCTCAGAGTTTGTGGACAAATATCATTATTCATTATAAGAATCGGAACTTTCAATATAGGTTTCTTTAGTTTTTAACTAGGTCTGGCAGTCTGGCTGGCTATGTATTGCGCGTACAGGCTGTACCAATGAACGAAGGGGGTGAAATTTTGAACATTTTGCCCCCTTTATTATTTCTAGGAAAATATTTTCTGTTGCTTTTTTTCAATTCCCTTTTTTTTTATTTCGGGAATTTCAATTTGCAATACAAATTTATGATTAATTAATCCTTTAGTCTGTATCTGGTAGAATCCATGCTTGTTTTTCAGAAAATTCGGACATTTTAGTGATCACTGCACAACAGATGTTGAGTGAAGTAACTCATTCATAGGTCACTTCTTTTCCCAATTTTTCTGATTGATCACCCCCAACACAGCATTTCACAAAAAACAGTGGTCACCTGACGGTTTTCCCATACTTTACTTGCATTAGCTTTTTTGGTATTTCTTCATCTACCTTATTTTGCTGTTGTTCGTCGTTATTATCTTTCTGTTGCTTGGATTAACGTCTTTCTCTCGTTCAAATGCTTTTACTTTCCAACTCTTGGGATTATAGAAAGGAAAAAGTATTATGCCTCTTTTGGCGGCATTGGGGATGATCAATCAAAAAAATGAGAAAAAAGTGATCAGTGAATAAGTTACTCCACTTGCCTTTTGTTGGGCATTTGAAAAAAAAAGAACCGTTAATGCTGCTGAACACAAACTAAGCGACCAATTCAGAAAAAATTTACATTGCAAATTAGACTCTTCCTCCAAAATACTATTCAGAGGGGGTATTTTCAAATATAAAAAGAACCATTTTTATCTTTACATGATAAGGAGGAAGTGTTTCTTCTATACAGCACCAACAGCTTTTTAGCGTCCAGCGTTGGGCATAAATTTTCCCTGAAATTCACCAAACCTCCCAATCATGGGCGTCGCAGAGCCAATACTTTCTGAATTTGTCTAGTTCATCACGCCATCTCATATTTTGCCGGTCGCGCTCACGTACATGATCCCTGTGGATCCAGGCTGTGAGTCGGGACGTCCAGCAGTTGTCTGATATTCTTGCAACTTTACCAGCCCACTGTCATTTGAGTTTTCTAATGGTTTCTATGATATCTCTGGCCCCTGCTTCTCCTATCATATAATGTGCTGTCTTGTGATCTCTCCATGTGAAGTTGAACATGATTTTCTTCTGTACACGTTGCACGGTTCTCAGCTAGAGGGTCAATCTTTTGGTAAGGTTCCATGTCTCAGTCCACAGGCGACTATCGGGAGGATTCATTGGTTGTATGCCCTTTCTTTTAGGATTAATTGAATTTTTTGAAGGTTGGGCTACCTGTACTGATAGCTTGCCAACCTAGAGTGATTCTACTCTTAATTTCATGGAGATTCGTTCCATACATATAAAGGAGTAATCATTCAAATTTTTACCCTTCCAGTTCCATTGGTGAAGCCTGTACACGTTGGATGGCGATCATCTAAAAAAGTCTGAATTTTCCAAAGAAGAAAAGTGAACCAATTTAGCATAAATCCACATTGTGAATTGATCCCTCACTAGAGACCTATTTAAGGGGAATTTTTTATAAATTTCAAAAAGATTTTTCTGGACATAATACGGATTAAATATTTCAGACCTCTACATTCATTGGTGCAGCCTGTACATGCAACAGAGCAAGGTCAACTTTCAAAAACCAGACAATCCCAATAATCCTGAAAAGAAGAGTATACAACCAAAGCTTTCTCCTGATGATAGTCACTTATTGAGCTGAAACATGGAACCTAACCAAGAGACAGACCTACAAACTGAGAAGCATGCAACTTGCGCATGAGAGAATCATACTCAACATTATATGGAGAGATCACAAGACAGCACAGTATATAAGGAAGAAAACAGGAGTCCGAGACACCTTAAAAACTATTTTTAAAAACTAAAATGGCAATGGGCAGGCTATGTTGCAAGAATGACCGACAACCGGTGGACATCACGACACACAACATAGATCCCCAGAGATCACATGAGAAACCGAGGACGACAGAACACAAGATGGAGAAATGAACTGGACAAATTCAGGAAATACTGGCTCTGCAACGCCCATAATAGAGAATCGTGGCGAATACTGGGGAAGTTCTATGTCCAACGACGGACGTTAAAAGGCTGCTGCTGCTGCTGATGATGATGATGATGATGATGATGATGATGATGATGATGATGATGATGATGATGATGATGTACTTGCGATTTATACAAAGCCAGAAAGACAGGCCAACACGAAAACTTGAAGAAACTAATACTGTCAGTTTTAGTGAAAGTTTTCTTGGCGGTTTCGAATAATGATCTCGTTTCATTCCGTTGTCTATTTCACAACTTTGAAAAAAATCTAAACGTTGTTATGACGTAAGAACTTTGTTTACTCTGGGCTTACTCAATGAAGTAATAATGAAGTTGATAATGAACAAACACTTAGAAACCAAAGATCTCCTAATTATGTCGTCGATAAACAAATAAAGCTATCTCGGGGGAAAATTACCCATAGCAGCATAAAAAACAATAACAAAAGTCATAAAAACAGGTCTGGTTAATCACTCAAAAGAAAGTGTCACGTGACCACCGGCATTTTGCAGTATGCCGTGTTGGGGTGATCAATTAAACATTGGAAAAGGAGTGATGAATAAATAAGTTACTACTCTCACATTTTCTCGGGTCACTGAAAAGTCCGAATTTTCAAAACATGGGCTGCTCGACAGAAACGCTGCCCGACAAAAACCAAAGGACCAAATTTACATAAATTTACATCGTGAATGAAACCAAACTAATTTTTTCGAAAAACAAAAACACTGTGTTTTCTACACATAACTGGGAGTATTTTTTTTTTTTTTTTTTTTTTTTGATTGGGTCCTTCTACTCTATTTGTGCAGCCTGTGCACGTGACACATACATCCATAACCAGACAGCCGGAATATCTCAAGAACTAAAGAAAGCTATGTTAACTAAGTTGGCAGTTTTATTTCACGGTTTCTAATTCGACGAACCGAATGCATCAGAAAGATGAAAACAATCATTAAGAGCATTATATGAAGGCTTATATCTCCTGTTGAATGTTATAAACATATAAGAGTAATCATCTATTACAAAAATCAAAAACAGCTATTACCACCACTGATATTGCTGGCGCTCAAAAACGTCCACTAAATATAACAAATGTAATTTACTTATTCCCTTACCTATTGGAGAAACTGTGTCCCTCACGATACAAAAATACGTATATTGATAAAACTACTAACACACCCTAACGCAGACTAATTGTCATATTTCAGAACAAAGTGTCATTCGTTCCCATATCAATGATATTCTACCAGAATATGTCTAACAGACAATACACGTATACTATACATCATATTTTTTTTAAAGAGGGGGTTCATATTTAAGCAGCCTTCATCATTAATCAACCCCCCCACCAAATTAAATAACATATCCTTCGGTCTAGAAACTGGGGTTCGTATCATTATCGGTCTTTTACCATCAGTCGTTGGACTATTCCTCCCCCAAGATTAGCCAAAGTTCTCAATCATAAGCGGGGGCAATATTTTCGAAACTAACCTAGTTTGTCACGCCATCTCATATTTTGCCAGCCTCATTTTTGCATATGATTTCTGTGGATCCACTCTATTAGTAGTGCTGTTGTCTGACATTCTTGTAACTTGACTATCCCATTGCCACTTGAGTTTTTCAATGGGATCTATAATGTCTCCGACTTCTCTATGTTCTCTAATACAATGCGCTTTCCTGTAAGCTCTCCGTGCGATTTTTTCGGAAGAGCAAGAGCAACCTTCAAAAATTGGAAAATCTTATTAGTTCTAAACAGAAGGGTCTATAACCAATATCTCCGCACGATAGTCACCTATGGAGCTGAAAACATGCGACTAAACCAAGAGAGAACCATGCAACGTGAACTGGGAATATAAATGTATTCAACAATTGATAAATAAGAAAGGGTCTGGCCAGAATTCTGCTTGCATGCAGCCCTCTGACTGAGGTCAACGAAACGATAAATGACAAGCATTGAGCTCAAGAGAGAGACGGGAGGAAGAGCAGGAGAGTGAAGAGAGTCGTTCGATAAAAAGTAGAAACAGAGTTGGGGGGTGTTGTGTATATGAAGTAGTTTATTCACCTAATCATTCCGAAGATGTTTCGAAGCAAAAAAGATTCATCTTCAGCGGAAAGGCCTGACATCTTCAACATTGATAGAGTAGAAAAGGATAATGTAGAATCAGGAAAATGAGGCTTTTTATTTCAAGTCTATCCTGATGCTGTGGGTCAGGCAACTGAATTGATAGTAATTACTGTCTTGAGGGTTGGCTGATGGCTTGTGTTAGTAGGGGTCATCCAGGAGTCAGATCTCCAAAAGACTGGTTGCCATGGGACATTCCGGATGAGGAGAGAAAATGTCTAATAGAATAAGGGGATTAAAATAGGAAAGGGTTTATGATCAGGAATCTTGGTTTCAAGAACTACATGGTATAATACATTGAGTAGTTTCATTATTAGAAAGTGTACCTGTGGTTAGAGGTTCTTACGTTATTGTAGAAGTAGTCAGTTTGACTTAGTTTTAATCCTTTTGGGGGGTTGCTTTTTAAAAATTCAAAATTCGTTTTTATGTTCATTTATTTATTCATTCGATTCTTGTAGTGTGATTATAATTTTCCCTTCCTCAGTAGGTGGGGTATCTTTTGGATTGTTATGAAGTATTGGGGGGGGGGAATGATGTGAATTGGAATATGTTGGCTTATACGTGTGGGTTGGTTAGGGCTTGGGAGCAGTTTAGGTATTCTGTTGTGATGGTGATTATCTTTTGGGTTGGAGTTGAGGTATTATGCTGTTAAATTTGATATTTAGTCCATTAAGGGAAGGACTTTGTGGAAGTGATATGCTCTTATTTCCATGGTTCACGAGGATTTTTGTGGCCTTGCGAAGACGAGTGATACATTAACCGTGTAATGGACGGAGATCATTACAAACAAGTTTCCATATAATATAACGCAATATATATATATATATATATATATATATATATATATATATATATATATATGTGTGTGTGTGTGTGTGTGTGTGTGTGTATGTGTGTGTGTGTGTATACATTCTCAAGGTCTTTGGTGATTCCACAATTATTTTAACTATGATGTATTTAACTTGATCATTAGTGTGTTGATGTAAGTAGTGGGGAACGTGAAATCTTAATTGGGTTTCAAACGGAAAATACACTCAAAACTCCCTGACCTTGAAATGGCTAGTTGTTTGGACGAAAGCGTTTTGGACAATAATTACACTCTAGGAATTCAAACATACGTTTTCTTGTGTGGAAATAAGAAAGATCATTTACAAATAACAATGTTCCTTGTCTGTCATATATATATATATATATATATATATATATATATATATATATATATATATATATATATATATGTGTGTGTGTGTGTGTGTGTGTATATATATATATATATATATATTTATATATATATATATGTATGTGTGTGTGTGTGTATATGTATATGTGTGTGTATGTGCACGTGTGCGCGCATCGATGATATAAAATGGGGCAGTTGCAGAAATTGATCCAGCGACCAATAAGATAGCCGCTTCAACATACAGTTGTTCTTACCATTGAACTAAACAGTAGCCGGTAATGCAAAGGCGCAAATAACTGCTTCAACTCCAAATTCTTATTTTATTCCAATACTTTCTATATCTGCTATGTTTGTTTCTCAAAGCAGGCAATTTATTCTATTAGGAAACTGATACATATTCCGACAGAAATAATTATAAATGCGTTATATTACTTTCAAGCTCTATACGAAATGATCCCCGTTATTACATGGTGAATTATCATTTGGCCTAGACAGCGTAATATATATGTATATTTGTGTGTGCGTGTGTGCATGTGTGTGTACACATCCAAGATATCGAGCAATATTTCCTCATAAATTACTCCACCCTCGAAAATATATATATATATATATATATATATATATATATATATATATATATATATATATAACCTTTTCTGTTTTCCTTCTTTTTCTCTCTTTCTCCTCTCACTTTACCCCCTGAGGCAGAGTCATGACACGCTTCATACACTCAGGGAATTTATTGATCATAATATCCCCCCCGCCATCAGCCCTCTCCTCTTCCATCGCCAAAATCCGTTCATGGCCGTTATCATCCAAAATTCATGAATGCTGAATCACAATCCCACTTTCCCTGTCACTCACATGCCACCCCACCCCAAGAACCAAATTCCTTTTCTTTCTTTTTTTTTTTTAATTTTTTGTTTGATTATCCGTTTAGTTATTTATCATGATCAGGTAAAGACTTTAAATTGAATATGAAAATAAACAGAACTTTTTCCTAAATTTTCGGATATTACGGGTTTTTATTCGACTCCTACAATCCAAATCCTGATATTCAATGTGCATTTGGCGATGGAAGACATTTCCTTTCGGTGAAAAATGATCACAACGTAAAATGAGCTTAAAGCAAATCCCTTGAAAATGCAAAAATTCACAGAAAGCACTCAGGGAACGCATAGCTCAGCAAACGCCATACACCAACTCAAATTTGGAATAAATTAGTTCATATAGAGCTACGATGAATGGGGGGTAACAGTGTTTCGTTATTTTCAACTATCGTTTACTTCCTCTTAAAGTGTCAAAAATATTTCCTACTCGAAAAGGAAATCCCTGGATCCACCCTAAGTGTAATCAACTCTTTCGTAGTCCATGGCCCACCCTTCTACGAAATATCATTGGATTTCATGGAGAACCTTTGGATACATGAATGAAACGAAAAGAAAGATCGAAAATAAATCTACTGGTTTGGCCCTGAATTTCACCTGATTCTTCCGTAAACCATTGCCCATCCTTCCAAAATGAATTTAAATTTGTTGAGAACTTTTGGAGATATTGTGTATACAAAGAAAGATCAATGAGTGAATACGTGTACATCTTCCAACATCGTCAGCAGATATAAAATATCCTGATTTGAAAAGATTATTTTGATTCTTACTGATGGTATTATTTCATTCGCATGGAATAGTGAAGTGAGCGCCGCCAGTTAGAGTGTTAGTCGTTTCTGGGTCTATTTCACAGATTGCGAACCGAGACAAGAGAAACTTGTGTCATGGGAAGTTTGGGCAGGGGAGGCTGATGCCGTAGACAGCGCAAGGGCACTAGCTAATTAGCTAAGATCGAGTAACAGCAAATCTCCTCAAATTAGCATTGATTTTAAGTCACGACCAAGCCTTTTATAACTAAGTATTTATTTATCGTATATACAATTAAAAAAAGTTGCTGCAATCATCTTCGGGGGGGATGGTAATGGGAGTGGAGTTTGACTCTACAGCAGCTAGGTCTGTTCTTTCCATTTCCCATGACAGCCTTTATTTTCTTCTAATACTATTTGTTCACTAATTCGAACCCAAGTCGTTTGCACAATTCCCAGTGTATTGCTGACCCAACTCTATCGAGACTTTTGATATTCCTTTAAGGCCAGCTTGCTGCATTCATGCCAGTTGTAACTGGAGACTTTCAATAGAGATTAGGTTACCATAAGTTTCCTGAATACTCGTATTCTGAATTCAGTAATGATGTAGTCTGGATTGTATCAATTCTTCCGTGGTTCTTATAATCTTTTTTGCAAAGGCATTAGGAGCTATTCCAAGTGCGCCAATGATGATGGAGAAGAATGTCATCTTCATGCCCAAACAATTTATTCAAGATCCATGCTGGTTACTTGGGGATCATAGATCATAGATTGACGATCTAAGAATAAAATTAAAATCCAACGATTGAGTCAAAAATGTCACAACACATAAAATTATGCTCATCGGCATCACTTGGTTTCTCTCAAATGAACACGGCAAATTTTCGGCATTTTTCGATGTTTTGTTTCCTCTTTCTTTCTTACTTTTCTTTTCCTTCTTATTTCCTCTCTTTATTTCTCTCTTCTTTTCTGTTTTTTTTCCTTCTTACCTTTCTTTTCTTTTTTTCTTTCATTTCTTTGGTTTACTTTTTTTTATTCCATCTTTTTTACTTTCATTCCATTTTTCCTTTTCTTCTTTTACGAAGGCCAAAAAGAGCTATGGGTCTTCCTATGGGTAACATCGAGAGGCAGAATGGGAACTTCTATCATAATCGACACGCTACGTATACTTCCATTCCGAAGTCTGCGAAAGCTCCCAATCCCGGAAAGTGTCTGGTTCCGATAGTTCCAGATAAGAAATTGTCTACCTGCATCTTCATTGTGTTTGTTATTAATAAAACGTTTCACTTATTCTATTCAACAACAGTCGTCGGATGTATGTTACATACACCTTAATAGTTTGAAATGCTCCCTTCTAAAATGGTGTCATTCTTCCTTGGATGATACAAATGAGTACCTGCATCTTTTTTTTTTTTCGGGCCGAGTGTTTTGCTTGGTCCATTCTCCAACCATCCCCAGATCATCAACTGGAAATATAGTCAAATAGACAACAGTTTGCCAAAGGATCAAAAGTACAAAAAAAGTCAATGCAAAACTCTGGAATGACTTTTTTTTGTATATTTCGCCAACTTACATCTACCACACCCCCATCGCGTGGTGTAAATAAGAAATATCATCGCTGTTTGAATGATAAGAGAAATTTAGCTAATGAACGATCAGAAAGGCAACTGAAAATGAAGTACACGGACAAATATTTAGCAATAGTGTTTTAATATTTTTTAAAAATGGCGAAAAAATACGGCGAAGAAAAAAATTGATGTACAGATAACATTCATTTGATGTATCCCATTATATGTATATATATATATATATATATATATATATATATATATATATATATATATATATATATGTGTGTGTGTGTGTGTGTGTGTGTGTATATATATATGTATATATAGTCCAGCAAGCATTACAGCTTTACATACTAACAAAAACTTTTTCAAAAAAATTTTTGTCACTCCAGTCACTTATTTCCCAATAATTGTTAATATGATTTATGTAATTCTCTTCAGTGTTTTGTTTTTTTTTTGAAGTTTTACATCCACTTTAATATTTTGGAACTAAGTTTAAATTTTAAAAATAAAACAGTTATAAAACACTCAAGATGGCATTCCAGCAGTGTTGATAAAAATATTTTAACGTGTTAATAGATATATGTTAACAGTGTATGCATGTGTGCTTTTATTTAGATGCACACACGCATTCTGAAGGCATATATACAAGCACAGTGTCGCCCATAAATGAATACACCTCCACCACAGCATATACATAATTATAAAAATATATTTCTGACTTTTTAAGCGACGAACTCGTATGGAATCGATTCAAGCACGATCGGTTTATTTTGGGAGATATATACGTGTACACACACTTTTATACATATATATATATATATATATGTATATATATATATATATATATATATATGTGTGTGTGTGTGTGTGCGTGTGTGTGTATATATACGATGTGTGTGTACGTATGTGAGTAAAACAACAAAATACACGGACTGAAAATCTCCACATTGGATACACGTGGTCGAATTTCTAGGGGACGAGCAGTATAAAACATAAATTTTCTTAATGAATTTAGCACGCTTTCAAGTACACTGAATGCAACGCAAACACAGATAGATAGATAGATAGATAGATAGATAGATAGATAGATACTGGCTGAAATAGTTTTAAACAAGAATATCAACGAATACAAAAGGGTTGGAATATAAGTATATGAACTGATGTATATAAAAGCAATACATTTTTTAAACAAACATGAACGTTTGGTGCCAAATATATTCGACACAAACTTGGTCGGTTTTTTTTTTGCATTAAAAACCCTCATGGCATCTCGCCAAGTATTGTCTGTTGTTGGTCAGTGTTTTCTATTCCCAGAAGAGTCAGCAACTCAAAGTAAGAAAAGACGAACGCCCGGGTTACAGCTTGGCATTGAGTAAGGCCAACCGCCTCGGCGTGAAGTGTCTGGGTAAACTGGAAACGGGCTTCGAGTTCTGCTTGGCGCTTAGCGTTTTCCTTGGCCAAGCGCACTGCTTCCTCCATCAACCGTTTATCTTCTGCTTCCTGTCGGATCCTGAAAACAAAGATTAGGTGGGGAATTAGTGAGAAAGATGCAAAACGAAGCGCTTGTATCATAACCACGTGGGAAACGTTTTTCCATCGTGGCACAAAAAATTCGGGGTAAAGCTATTAGCATCATGGCTGACGTGCAGGTCTGAGGACAAACTATTGGTAATTAAACATTTTCGTTGAATTCACAGGAACAATTCCCGAAAAACGAAGAATGAAAACAGCATACGAAAACAAAAGCTGGAAAAAGATTTGAGGAGTGAAAAAATAATCGTTCAAAAAGAACAGAAGTAGAAAAACGTTGACCCAAGATTTTTTTTCTCAACAAAATCCCTGCGTATACGTAGTTGGACCAGTAAACCACTAATTTTTTCAGCTAGTAACCCATTCCTTTACCAGCCAGATGCTTGCGAGAGGAGATGTGTTTGCTTTTGGCGTCTTCCTTACTGAAATTCAAATTCTCTGCTGCAACCGCGGTCAACACGGCTTCTTTGTTTGAAGAGTCAACCAATGGGAAGAAAGACAGATACTATTAAACTGAGTGCTGATTGGCTACTCCAGTCGAAACTATTCGTAAGGGAAACAGCGATTGGCTGATCGACCCCACAACTGATTGCCACTAAAATTAATGGCGCCCTCTTCCTTTGTTCGATAACCGAACACGTGTTCCACTACACGTTATACAAAGACAAATACAGATGAGCCTGGTACCACGCACTATATTTGCATCTCGATTGTAGCCATGAAAAATTGTTCTGGCAATTGCAGGCTAGTGCTTTTCGGCACGCAGTTCCTGCTGTATTTGGCGTGACAGTATCTTAACTTCTTAATTCACTGCGTTATCAGACATGATGGTCTTGACCCTCGGATCGCATTCACGAAGCGATCTGTCGCCGGGCAGTTAAATGTCCTTGGGGCTGACCGAAAAAGAGACGGATAAAGGTCGATGTCTAACTGATGATCCCTATTCTGGGCTTCCGTTCCTTTCTTTTAAATTCATCAACACATAAAATTATGTCGTCACGCCATCTTACTTTCTGTCGGCCACGATTTTGCATATAATATCCAGGGATCCATGTCGTGAGTCTTGAGGTCTAGTGATAGTCAGACATTTTTACCACGTGGCCTGCACATTACCATTTGAGTTTTTGAATGGGTTTTATGATATCCCTATTTTTTGTATAATATACTATGCTGTTTTGTGATCTCTCTATGTGATGTTAAGCATGGTCATCTCTGGTGCACGATTGACTCCTGTATTTAACTGAGCCGTTCTTTCATGATAGTTTTGTTCTGTTTGATTGTTTTTGAGTATTTCAGATAGTTTGCAAAAAAGTAAAGTATTCAACTCTTTTCTCAGGCCACATAAGGACTCTGAACCCTTCAGACTCCGAAAATGAGTAAGGCAAGGTGATACCAGCTCACTCAAACTCTTCACAGCCTGCCTTGAGATGATCTTCCGAAACCTGGACTGGGAAAATATAGGAATCAAAACAGACGTCGAATATCTGAGCCACCTCAGATTTGCAGATGATATCGTCCTCTTCACAGAGTACCAACATGAGCTTCAACTAATGCTAGATGAACAAAATGAAGAAAGCAAAAGAGTGGGCCTACACATGACCTCAGTAAAACAAAAATT
>OY735227.1:17075227-17095227 GCA_963457665.1 Thysanoteuthis rhombus | reverse complement strand
TAATCTCAACGTACAGTTACTGGTTGTATCTCCTTAATTCACTGCTCCATGATCCGGTAACACCCATGGTCTGTCTGTCTGTCTGTCTCTGTCTCTGTCTCTGTCTCTCTCTCTCTCTCTCTCTCTCTCTATATATATATATATATATATATATATATATATATATAATTAATAATTGTGTCTTCCACAGACAGCTGTTTCGTTGTATTATAACTTTTCAGTATGGCTATATATATATATATATATATATATATATATATATATATATATATATATATATTCTTACTTTATTCTCTCTGTGTTTCGTCTGTGCGTGGTCCCCCTTCTGTACAATACTTTTCACTCATGAACGTAGCTGAAAGGTTGGGAAAATTTTGAATCAGCCCTGGGTCCCTGATAGATAGGGAACACCAAAGACTTTCTAAATAAGGACTTGGCCTACTGCGTTTACACTAACATTATACAGTAAAAAAAAAAACTCACAGAATGTTAGGGAGGCGCGTGAGGAGCCAACCCCCAGGCCTCTAATTGCAAGCTACATACCTGATTTTACGACTTCGTTTCATCTCTCTCTCTCTCTCTCTCTCTCTCTCTCTCTCTCTCTCTCTCTCTCTCTCTCTCTCTCTCTCTCTCTCTCTCTCTCTGTGTAATGACAACTAAAATTTTCATCAAAGATTTCTTAAGTTTTTAAGAGTCTGGTTGACTGGCTATTTGTGCATCATGCATGCAGGTTGTGTCTATGGAGCTAAAGGCCTGAAACTTTAAACATTTACTCCTTGTGAAGAAAAAACATTTTTTTATGTTATTTAAATCCCCCATAGGCTTTATATGGTTGGCTCAATTTATCATATATGTTTATGCTAAAGTAGTTTATATTTCCCCCATCCCTCTTTCCTTCTTCCTCCCTTTTTCTCTCTCCTCCTCTCTTTAATACATACATTTTCCTTTACTATTATCTTCATTAACTCTTTTTACGCAACCCCCATTATATGTATTCCTCTCTCTCTCTCTCTCTCTCTCTCTCTCTCTCTCTCTCTCTCTCTCTCTTGTAGATATTCTTTGTCTCTTTCAAACTCTTTATATTTATGTCATTCAATTTCTTTCTCTTCTCTTCTCTCTTTCAAAATGATTATTTCCCTCCCATCTATGTCTATATTCATCTATCTAACCTATCTATATATATTTACAGCTGTCGTTTAACTTTCTCAATATACACACACACACATATATATATATATATATATATATATATATATATATATATATACATATATATATATATATATATATATATATATATATATATCGATTTATCTTTTCTATTCTATCCATCTACCTCAGTATCACTCCATCAATCTCGCAGTCTCGCAGTCTGACTATAAACCTGTTTGTTTTTATCTCTCTTTTTGGCTCTTATTTCGATAGATGGAGAGACAAACAGAGATTGGTATAGACAGGTACGTATTCATTCAATTTTTTTATCTATCTATCTATTTATCTATATCAGTATATTTTTATATGTCAATATTTGTCAGTTGGTTCTATCTATCTCACTCGATCGTATCTATACTCTCTTTATATCTATTCATCTCTCTTTCGTTCTTTCTTACCCAATTCATTCACGAAACTACTTAACTATTAATTTTCTTCCCTCTCTTTCTCGCTTTGTCTATCTATATATTTTTCTATTTTTATTCTTGCCACCCTTCTTTTATCATTCTTTTACTCTTTTTCCTTCAAATAATCTTATCCATTTTATCTGCTTCTCCCTCTCATTCTTCTTCTTCTTCTTCTTCTTCTTCTTCTTCTTCTTCTTCTTCTTCTTCTTCTTCTCCTTCTTCTTCTTCTTCTTCTTCTTCTTCTTCTTCTTCTTCTTCTTCTTCTTCTTCTTCTTCTTCTCCTCCTCTTCCACACCCAAATCAAAAATTCTTCTTTCTATTCATTGCCGAATATCCATCTTCTCCTTTGCAAAACCCAGAAATTACCATTGGATTATCTCGGCGGCAAACAAGGAATAATTAAGCTGTCTCTAAGCCCCCAAGATAATCCTGATTCGCGACTAAACTCCAAACAGGTCTGGTTAGTCACTGAATAGAAACCGCCACGGGACCAACGTCTTTTGACAGCATGTTGGAGGCGATCAATTGGAATTAAAATTGGAAAATGCATCAATGAATGTTACAACTCATGCCTTTTGTTGGTCAATAAAAAAAAGTGTCTGAATTCTCTAAAAAATAAGCCTGACAAAAAAGAGGGACCACTGTAACTCAAATGTACTTTACGTATTGAATCTCCTCCCCGTAAAACCCCATCGAAAATATAATAAGGCGTAAATGTTTAAATTTTCAGCACCTTAGTTTAATTGGCGCAATTAGTACGTGCGACACATACATACATACATACATAACCAATCATCCAACCAAACAGACAGATGCATTTGAAAACTGAAGAAACCTATGTTGACCGTTTTGGTGGCAGTTCTGGCTGACGGTTGCTAATAGCCAGCAGACTCTCTTTTTATTCATTTAAGAATTTCCTTCCCATTTATTTATTCTTCATGGTCTACTCAGGATATTCATATCTGCTCAGCTGGTCGGCAATTTTTCGAGAGCAGGAAAAATCCCCTTCCATTAGAATTTGTATTCTTGGTTGGGGGGCATAAGGAAAGTTCTCTGTCTTTGTTTGTGCATGGTTCGGGAAAGTTGGGGATAAATGGTAGTTCCTCGCAGACAGTGCCATCAGCTTGAAGGGATTCCATAAGAAATTATATCTTACAAGAAATATTCGCTTACGTTTGTCATGGGTTCCCTGTGAAACTGGATTGTATGTTATGAATTGTTTGAGGGACATTCATATCAACATCTATCTATCTATCCATCTATCTTTAGTTTGTCCGTACTTATTATCTATCCTAATCTGATCATGTCTATCCTTCATTTCTGCATGTCTGTCTATCAATCTCTCGATGGTAATATATATATATATATATATATATATATATATATGTGTGTGTGTGTGTGTGTGTGTGTGTGTATATATATATAGGATGTGTATTCGCTACACAAACAAGTTTATGTTTCTGCCCTCTCTGGGCCTCATCAGGCGAATCGTATCTGTTTTTAGATTCTACTTTGGGGAATTTGGTGAGAGTCTTGTGTGTGTTACTGTGAGAAAAAGTTATTCATTTTGTTATATGGTTTTTAGTAGTGTGAATGTTTTTGTTGACGGTTGTAATTTACATGTCAAAGGGTGTGAGCTAGGTATAGGAGTTATTTATGAATGGATACTTAATTGTTTTCTGAAGGATGTTTTTATCTTGACCTTGATATTTGGCATTGAGTTTATTGCCTCTGTTGGTACCCTTTATGGCTCTAGTGGATTGTAAGTTCATGGGATGATGGGTATATGAATCGACTGTCTATATTACCTTTAATTTACTAATGTATGGATTACTATTTTTTATATTCGTTAATAAGAATTTTGAGCGATGGCTGCATTTTAGAGTTATTTTCTATTTAATAAACGTACTTTGAGCTTTGTAATTTTAGCAAAATTTAATATCTCGAATTTCTCATTTAGGCAGATATTACAAGAATTTTCTAAATTTTGGCATGTGTTAGTTTGTCTCAAAATTTTCCATTTTACCGTTGGTTTGTAATTCATTCGGTATGATTTTTAATAAGTATAATCTTTACCAGCTTATAATTGGAATTATTTGGAAATTATACCAGATGAGAAAGGACAGAAACATAAATTTGTCTGTGTAGCGAATCCACATCCTATTACATATATCCAGCTCTACTCTAAAACAACTTGACTTTCGAAGTATAAAGTTGGATGTTTCGAGCACTCTATGAAATAAATCCATCACACACTAGGCATTGCTTTATATTATGCTATATTACCAACCTGATCTGTACCATATATAAATAAATATATTAACTGTGTATCGACGGGAGATCATTTCAAATAAATCTTTGTATAATGTAATGCAATTTATAATTCATTCTGTTCGACCAAATATGTCCATTTCTTATATATATATATATATATATATATATATATATATATATATATATATATATATATATATATATAGTAGTTGTTCGAGAACAAACATTTTTTGCTTGTTATCGGTTGGTTTTAAGAGTTAGAAACAAGGACATTACGAAAAAAGAATCATATTCTTTTCCTTTCCTATTTTTTTTTTTTTTTTAGAATAGCACTTTTCTCAAAAAGTAACTGAACTTTAGGCAGCATCGTATATATCGGGGTTTAAAATGGGAAATATTTTTCATGGAGGATATATTTGGAGGAAAATTACGATGAAGACTATAAAATGTGCCTGATGCTTGAGCGCATTTAACTAAAGCATTTTTTTTTAATTTTTTACAAACAATTACGTCATTAATCTTGGTAAATTTTCCTCGGTTAAATCAGGACAATGCATCTATTAATAGAGCATTTAGTTCCCATACTGATGTCACTTATAGCCAGGTCTAATTACTGGTGACATATTGGTAGTAATATATATATATATATATATATATATATATATATATATATATATATATATATATATATATATATATTATTATTATTATTATTATTATTATTATTATTATTAAGAAATTGATATATGATCCGACTGAATGATTGTAAATTGCATTACATTATATTATATCGAAACTCTCATTTGAAATGATCTCCTGTTATTACACGGTGAATGTCTCACTTGGCCTAGACAACGTAAATAATTAAAGAAAATGGTCCTGCTGCAGGAACCCGATAGGGTAGCTGCTTCTAGTACCATTGCTCTCATCTTTGAATTGAAGACCTGCCTTTAATGCAAAGGCCCAAATAACTATTCCAACTCCAAATTCTCGTTTTGTTTATTCTCGGTCTATATCTGCTCTATTTGTTTCCTTCAACATTCAATGTTATTAAGAAATAGATGAAATACGAAATGTTTTGAGCAGCTTTCTATATAATATGATGCAATTTATTATCATTTATCTATGTATGGGTAAAAATCATTTTCTGTACTATTTTTGTCTTTTCTTGGGATATTTATATTGGTAAATTATCTTCCCCATTGTCTAAATTTGAAACTAAATATCACTGGTGATTACGCATATCGACTTTTGAATTCGTGCACCCCATCCCACCCCTACGCATACCTTTTTTTCTAGTCCGCATCTTGGTCTTCTTTCGTAGTTAATTGATGCTGGAATATTTCCAAATTTAGTACAGAGCGTTTTATAAGATTAGGATTAATTATTGGTCTATCTAGATCCCTCTTACATGCTACCTGGGGAAGGTCCATGTTCAACGACGGACGTTAAAAGGATGATGATGATGATGATGATGATGATATATCCTACCCCTACATTGGTTTAGGGAAGATGATGTTAAAGTGGTTCTTTTTAGAGAGGAGGATGTTGAAGTGATCCCTTTCATCAACCAATGATAGACATTAACTTTTCCTAAATTACGATGGTTTGCAATTGAACATCTCCCCTTTAAACTGAAGAGTGTATACAATTGGCACAACAGAGAGATGGATATTGAAACGACCTCTCTTCAGGAAAGGATTTTAGAGAGATCCGTCTTCTACGTACAGATGAAATTTGCAATGTATTTTCAAATCGCGTAGCATTGTTTTGTAGAAATATGTCTACGTAAGATTACGGACATGGTTATTGTTTTTCAATTCTAAGTGCTAGTTAAGAAAAAAAGAACTAAATACCTTTTTTCTTCTTCTTCGCGCATGCGTCGTTCCTCCTCCTCT
The DNA here is from genome assembly GCA_963457665.1 of Thysanoteuthis rhombus. NCBI lineage: Eukaryota > Metazoa > Mollusca > Cephalopoda > Oegopsida > Thysanoteuthidae > Thysanoteuthis > Thysanoteuthis major. Next base: position 17,089,436 of record OY735227.1, on the reverse strand, counting down.
TGTTTCTTCTTTTCATATTCGATTCTTTCCTGTTCGGCCATTTGAGCCAACATCTCTTCTTCGGCTTTACGTTTTTCTTCTTCCTCTTCCTTCTGACGTTTTAACACTTCTGTGGAAGATAAGAACCGACAAGTTTCTTTGTGTCGTTCGTACTAAGCAAAACACTGGAACATTTAAACATTTATTTTTTACGGGAAAAAGAAGTATACAAATTGAATATACTATCACGCATCATAAAAATCATATTTACACAATATCACGAACCCTAAACATTTGCAATGGTGTGATAAACATTATAATTCGTTTCAATGCCTTTTACATCTGTTGATAGCACTGCTTATCCCGCTCATCTATTCCGTAGTATAGTGATGACTAACTTTTTAGCACGGTGCGTCGAAATTTTGAATATTTGAATGATCTTGTTTAGTTTTTGGTAAATGTTTATAGATAAGTCATCCATGTTTTTGATCTCTCTATATATATAAAACTCAAAATCTGTCTGTTAGTCCGTCTTTCTGTCAGTTCTTCTTTGAAGGCCACAATTTTGCATGTAGGAAGCTGAAGTTTTACAGCAATGGACAGAAGATGGTGGTTTATTTAAAAGTTCTACTGTAGGATTCTATTTACAATATAAATATAATGCTAAACTGGGTCTTGATTTTCCTTCCAACAAAACCTAAAGATAATCTTGCATCTAAGAAGCTGAAGTTTAGCCTTGGGGTACATCCTCTCCCTGCGTTGGGAATGAGCTATATGAGGTTGACATCGAAGGTCATTCAAGGTTATCAGGGGCCATTTCTAGTTATTTCGATCTACATGAAGCAATTATAGGATATAACTATGCCTCTAAGAGGCTGAATTTTTAACATCCTAGATCATGTGCAATGAGGTGGTCATTCGACAACTCATTTCTCCTGAAATTTGACAAAAAACTCAGTAAAAATTGTAAGAAATTTCAGATATTTGTCTCTTGATAGACTTTTAACAAATGAATATATATATAGCCCAATCAGATTTTAATGATTTTCAACATTTTCATTTGATGATTTTTGTTTGAATATTTGTTGTTTTAAAGAATCATTTCAGTATTTTCCAATGATTTACCCATGTATTTTTTTAAGAAATTTTTCAAGATATTTTAAATTCATTTAGTACTAAGGTTTCCCTGGGAAAAATAACTAAAAATTTGACAACACTGTAAGACGATATGTTCTTTAATTCATTTGTTCTTACACAACACAAACCATGGAGCCAAAGACTGGTTTAATTGAATGTACACAGAGCATTTTGGACGATAACTCAGTACTTTTGTCTTTTTCGTATCAGGTGTTACACACATGTGGGAACACTCATATGCAAATATTCGTCAATTATTGATTGATTGTTTGAAAAAAAAAGATGAAATAAAATAATTTCTGCAAGTATTTTCTGTGCTTTCAATCCATATGACCTGTTTTTCTTTCGGCAGTTTGTAACTTTTGAGAACAATTAGTTTTTTAAGCATTCGGGTGGGGGCTTCTATTTACACTGTAATTACCATGCTAAACTTGGCATGGGGGTGTGCTCAAATAATCGATTAAAACGAACATTTAGTGTAATGAAAACTTCATAAAATATTATTTGTTTTTCTATGTTATCATTTGAAATTATTTTTCCCCGGGTATCCCTATTAGTATATCTATAAAACTAGGTATTTAGTTGGATATAACTTGAAATTTCAAAATATATTTTTAAAACTTGGATACTAGAATGAAACTTTAAAAGTCAATAGGGTGTCATTTAGAAACCTTTGGTGTATCAGTGCTAACATATATGTGTCGATGGTTTGCCCTCAATGTCATAGTCCTACTCTGTTATTAAAAAAAATTCTTAATTTTCAATCTACTTCTATTTACTCCTACCGTAAACGTGTGGTTTCTTAGTCCCTTGTATTGCCTCATGGTAGAAGAATATATTAGGTTCTACTAATTGTGAACCTCGCATAATCTCAAGCATCTTTACAAGTCAGCCTGATCCAGCCTGTTTTTTAACGATGACGACCCTTACTCCACCAACCTTTCCTCATAACTCAATATTTTTCTAATTCTGGTATTAACTTGAGCAAAGCTTTGTGAATAACAATAACGCTCGCTTCTTTAACCTATTCTCATAACTTATAATCTGTATCATCGAAAATCTATTGCCTGCCATATCGAACTCAAATGAATGTATAAGCTGTCTCATTATTTACTATAAAACTGGATCGTGGCAACCTGTGATAACACGGGTGGGATTTATGAAACAAAAACATCAAAAGAGTTACGGTTATCCCCCACTGTTTTGATTAAACGATTCAAAAGTGAAGACGTAACGAATTTTAATCTTGATGAAATCCTCGAAAGAAGAAAATAAACGGAGAATCACAGTAGCTTCAGCAGAGTAACCCAAATATTCAAGAATGTAAGGATCTCACTAGTTTTGAGAAGGAAGGGCTACAACCAATGCGTCCTCCCGATAGTCACTTAGGGACCTGAAAGATGGAACCTGGCCAAAATATTGACTCTCGGACTAAAATAATGCAAAGTGCACAAAGAGAGAATCATGCTCAGCATCACACGGAGAAAACACAAGGCAAACACAGTATATTAGAGAAAAAATAGGAGTCATTGGTCTTATAAAATCCATTTAAAAACTCAAATGACAATGGGTAGGCAATACTGTAAGATGGTCGGACAACCATTGGACATCACGACTCACAACATGGAACCACAGATATTATAAATTGTAACGCAGAAAATAAGATGGTGCGACGATATGGACAGGTCCAGGAGATATCGGTGACGAAACGCCTGCGATAGAGAGATCTTGCGAATATTGGGCAAGATCTAAAAGGACGCTAATAGAATAATGATGATGATGATGATGATGATGATGATGATGATGATGATGATGATTCGCCGATGCCAAGCAACGGGTCAATATAAATGTCACGTGTGTGATATTTAAATCTGTGTCGACGACGAAAGAAACCAGGTCAGTGTGTTTTGTCCCCTGGACTTGTCACTCATCGTAAGGTCAAAGATCAAATGAAGACATGACCAATCAGAAAGCCCGTTGTTTCTGCGAAGAAACAATAAAAATAATAGAGGAAGGGAAAGAAAGAGTAGATGGTAATTTGATCTGCATGTGTTGTTGAAGCTTAAAAATGGATAGCAAGTTCTTTTTTTCCTTTTTTTTTTTTTTTTTCGTGGGGGCGACAATTGAGTGAATATCTTCGAGAATAGCTAGCCAAGCCGGACAGCGAAAGAGCAATTTTTAGAATTCTAACAACTGGCTGAAAACACGCCCATGGGGTAGATTTCAGCCAGTTCCTGTTAAGGCTTTACTGGGAACTCAAACCCAAATAAAACTCTTAATTGGTACCTCCATCCTATATCACTGGCTACAGTGCACCAGTGGAACAATTCAGAATTCACATAGGGATTGATGGAATCATAACCTTAATACACACACTCACTCACACACAAACACACACCACACACACACACATACATACATATATATATATACATATATATATATATATGTGTGTGTGTGTGTGTGTGTGCGTGAGTGTGTTTGTGCAGATGGATAGATAGATAGATAGATAGATAGATGGAAATCAGGTTATTATCATCAGGGAGAGTGCAGGTACAGACCCCATATTATAATTATTTCTTACTTTCGTAAACAAACCTGCTAAAAACTTGCTCCAGGGTCCCATAAGAAATCAGAGAATACTAGCTATAGCTATCTTCATCCCTTTTTAATTTCTCTCTCTGTGTCTCTCTCTCTCTCCCTATATATATATATATATATATATATATATATATATATATATATATATATATATATATATATATATTATTGTGTCATCCACAGACAGCTGTTTCGTTGTATTACAACTCTACAGTGTGGCTATAGACAATCCAATATCCCTTCCAGTACAACGAGGTAGGATTGAAAACTTCGCTTCAGACCCAGAGGCCAGTATTCTACCTCTGCACCATGGACAGTCAGTAAGGCTGAATACATATATATCTATTTAGCATATATTCCCCATCCACCAGAATGCTCTATTCCTATGGAAGAGCATTTATATATATATATATATATATATATATATATATATATATATATATATATATATATATATATATCCTCAAGTTTCTCTCCCCTAATATTTTATCTGCCATGTGACTATGACCTTGCTTCTCTCTCTTTTGTATTTCCTCTCGTTTCCTATTCCCTCTGTCTGTCTGTCTGTCTGTCTGTCTCTCTCTCTCTCTCTCTCTCTCTCTCTCTCTCTTACTTCACCTCGTTATTTCCTCTTCTCATTCTTCGTCCATCTCGTTCCCCTTACCCCCCAAACCTCCTCTTTCCCCGAACCCGAGTCTTCCCGGCTATTTGTTCAATAATCCTACATTTTAGGCCATTTATAAAAGCCTGGATCATATTTAATCCACTGATAACCTAAATATTTCATACGTCCATTATCGATATGAAATAATCCATGATAACACTAATACGATTGCCGTTCATCTATGACTAACAATTAAGAAGAAGTAGACAAGGGGTAAAGGAGTAAAACAATAACAAAAACAAAAACAATGGAAGAGCGATATTTAATGAAGAAGAAAAGAGATGGAGAAGAAGTAAATGAATAATGTGAAGAAAAATGAAAGAGAATACTAGAAAAAGAAAAGTTGAAAAAAGGATAAAAAGTGCAAAAAGAAGAAAATGAGAGAAAAAGAAGCAGAAGAAATCAAGAATGAAGTAATGAGAAAGAAAAAGAAAAAAACATCACGTGATTATCAATATTACTCAGTTGCATCTTCTGTTTCAAATCTTATAATGGCGGACGCAAGATTGGGATTCTTGCAATTTTAAAGCATTATTTCAGAATGAGCCTCAAAGCCGCTTAAGCTGCTCAAAGAATTCGGGAAGTGGAAGGTAATGAAATAATATCTGAACGTATTGCCCCAAACTGGTTCGTGCGTTTTTAGGATGGTGACTTATCCCTTGAAATAATGCCCCAAAGTGGTTGACCATCAGTTGTCGAATATGATGGTTCTAAACGATAGATAGAGGAGAACCCGATCGCCAAATCTCAACCACTTTCTGAAGAGCTAGTATCATCATAGTATATAATCCGTAGACTATTACACAAGCATAAAAAACCTGCTGTAGTTCTCGAGGGGTTCCACATTAAAGAGAAAAAATGAAAATATTTTGATACAACCCAATATTCTGAAAAATAAATAGAGTTCGGTCAATAATTATTACAAATATCAGCATTTGTGTCCTATCTCAAACATATTTTCTTGACCAGTGATTCTCAAAGTCCTAGGTCACATTCTTCCCCTGGCGATCCCACCTCGAATCCTCTCCATTGTGAATTGTCTTCCAGTAATAATAAGATCCCATTAATCCTAAAGAGAAGGGTGTATAACCAATGCATCCTCCCAATAGTCACTTATGGAGCTGAAACATGGAACTTAACCAAGAGACAGACCCGTAAGCTGAGAACCATGCAACGTGCACATGAAAGAATAATGCTGGGCCTCACATGGAGAGACCACAAAACAGCACAGTACATCCGGGAAAAGACAAGAGTTAGAGACATCATAGAATCCATAAAAAATCTCAAATGGCGGTGGGCTGGCCATGTTGCAAGAATGGCAGACAATTGATGGACATTACGACTCACAACATGGATTCCCCGAGACCACATGCGCAACTGAGGCCGGCAAAATGTTAGATGGAGAGACGAGCTAGACAAGTTCAGGAAGTACTGGCTCCGTGACGCCCATGATAGAGAAGTATGGCAAATCCTGGGGAAGGTCCATGTCCAACAACGGACGCTGAAAGACTGATGATGATGATGAATTTTTTTTTCATCATTATAATTTCCATTATATGTTCCTCTCCTAAAGGAAATCATCCTACAATTCCTTCCTCGATTAAAATCTGTACCCCTTTAGGAAAATCCTCCCCTGCGGTCCAGTGCCTCCCGTTTGAAAACCACTAGTGAAGACCCTGAAAGTGTTTCACCTTGTTGTTTTCGTTCTTCTTCCACCTGTTGCATTTTTAGTTGCCGTAATTTCCGCATGTGTTCCTCTTTTCTTCTCTTCTCTGCTTCCAATTCTTGCAGCCGCTTCAATTCACGCGCCAGTTCCTCTTCTTCCTGGCGGCGACGATCTTCCTCTTCTTGTTCCTTTCGCAATCTGCAAATTAAAAAAAAAAAAGAAAAGAAAAAAAACAGATAGAGAATTGGTACCGGAAGTCTTGAAATAAATTCACATAAGAGACTCTACTAAAGGGCAATAACTCTGTTAATCGAATCTTTTACTCTTTATTAAACATTAGTTTTGCTATTCTGTGAAAAATGACGGTCGATTTATGGATACACATTGCATTTTGTATAAGTAAATAATGTATGTTTGCATGGAAAATAGCATCCTATTGACCACGCTTATTCTTTGTTTATGTTTTTATTACATTTTTTTCTATTTTTATATTAATCTTTAAATTCAGCGTTTTATTATGTCGTTAGAACGTGAATGAAAGTATATTTACTACGTCAGTTCGATACACGAAATTCTATTTTGTTACATCAGTTACGTCGATGAGCGTTATGAAAGATATCTGCACGTTGCTAATCATTATTTCCCCAAAATACAAAAAGACAGGTCTGGGGATGTTTATGTGTGTTGAAACTAAGCATACAACATCCCTTTCGAGAGATAACTGGAATTAGTCTCTTCAGAGTCCTCAATCATACCGAGATAAACATCGGTGTATTGTCTTACAATTCAATTCATTTCCTGCTCCAAATAACATGTTAAATTTCGTCAGAAGTAAATTAGTGCCTAGCTGTCCCGCAAAATTACAACACAAATACTTTAACACGTCATTCAAACAATCATAATCGAACGGAAGTTATTTTTAAACCAATAACATACCATGAAACGAAGAGAAAAGGATTAGGCACTGGTGAGCCGATTTTAGGTTTCACTGAGCAATAAAAAAAAAAAAAAGAATCCTTTTTCGCTGACAGTCCATTGCAGAAACGATGGTAGACTGTCCAAAACGTTGCAGTGCTGCTTATCCGATTCCGGAGGACCAACAATAAGACTTATCACAAAGTCTTCAACCAAGAAGAAAATTTCGACGTAGAACTTTGCAGCTTTCTCCCTCTTGAAAATCTTAAAAATATGAAGATCCCCGACAGAAAACGGTTGAAATAGAGAGAGATAGGGCGACAATTAGTTGTTTATTGTGACTATTAGCTCTGAGATACCCCGTTTTTGCTTATAAAATGTAAACAAATAATCGGGTCGGCCATAACTCACCAACTCCCACGTCGAATCTCTCAACAAGCCTACATACAAAATTTCATTGATAAATATTAGGAAATAACAAACGTCCAATTGAGACGACTGAAAAAAGGGAGACAATGACAACCACTGCGACAGACAACCATAGCGAATGATAGTCCTCTGCGGCTTTTTATATATCTTCAATGTACACTTATTTTCCTGGAGCCTACGCCGCTCATATTCCAGGATGAAAAAAATAATGTTAGAAAAACTTACTTTTACTCTAACGCACAAGATACTTTTGAACCAATTTTCCCAAAAGAACCTTTCAGTGATTTTCTTGACTTTACAGACATTTTTCTACGTAGAACTTTTCAACAGGAATGGTATTTATGAAGCCATTTCATCAAAAATGAAAAAATCACCAAAAATGACCTACACTAAATATTTTCAGTTCTAGATCGGAACTGACCCATGCAATTTAATACCTGGTTCGACGTGCGAGGTCACATGTAACTCATAGATTGGTCCAACAGAAGATCAAATGAAGGAAATGTAAATAATTAGACACACGTGTATATCCATGCATGTATGAATGGATGTATTTCTTTGTGTATGCATTCATACATATCTATGATTATTGGATGGATAAGTTATGTATAGAATTTATAAATAATGAAGAAAACACGTATGGGGTGAATATGTATTTATTCACGGACGTTTCGTAGGGAGGGACTCTACATATTCAGAAAGCTTTGAAAAAGGAAGTGAGTCATTTAGTGGTGGGATCATGTTTGTTGTAAGTGGGTGTATGTGACTGTGTTTGAGGTCGTTGGTGGATGGCCTGAAAGTGCTTGGATGAGGGTAGTTCGTATATCTGTCATCATGCTATCTACGTTGGATGGGAGATAGGCACGTATTTAAGGGCGTTCCCTGTCGAATTTGTGTCCTGAATGTGTGCCCGCGCGTGCATGTGTGTTCGTATGTGTGTGCGCATGTGTGTCTCGGAAGGAGTTCGTTGTAACCACTCATATATGTCGGAACTTATACCAGATACATGTATGATCATACAAATACGTCGTAAAGCAAATCACGTGCAAGTATAATCATACAGCAATATATCCATACGGCATGCCAGTTAGAATTACCATCTGTACCCAGTGCGGAACAAATTCGGCATTCAAGAACAGAGGGATCCAATAAGTTTTGAAAAGAAGGTATCTGTAACCAATGCGTTCTCCAAGTGGTCACAGATTAGGAGGAAACATGGAACCAAACCAAGAGTCTGGCTTTCAAACTAAGAACCATGCTAAGTGCGCATGAGAGAAGCATTCTTGACATCTCATAGAAAGACCAAAGGGATGCACAGTACAATGAAGAAAAAAAACAGTAGTCAGAGATATCATAAAATCTGTTAGGGAAAAAAGACAATGAGCAGGCCATGTCAGACTAGGTAGCACAACTCACAATGTAGATCCCCAGAGATCACATGCGAAATAGTGGCCGGCAAAAAAGATGGTATGACGATTTCAGAATACATTAGTACCCATGTTCAAGAAATCTGGCGGATCTTGGGAAAGGTCTATGTCAAACGACGGACATTAAAAGTCTGTTGCTGCACCCGCTGATGATGATGATGATGATGATGATGATACTATCTAGCAGAGTTTTACTCAAGTGGAAGTAGTCATTTAAACATTTAGTAAATTTAGTATTGCAGAAGGCCTCAAGTGTGGACCACCTAGTGAGAATCAAAGTCACTGCACTGTAATAATGATCTGTTAGATCATCTCGAGGGCCAATAACTTCTGCTTATAGATACTAAACTCTGCTGTAAGACGTATGGATTAATACAATTCTTTAAGGATATAATCCCCGCCATAGCCCTACGATGTCGTTGTTCTGGTTTTAATTAGACCCATTCATATGAAATCCATTTTTAGTGAAATAATGTTTTATTCCATTGAATATCACTACGTATTTTTTTTCTTTACCTCCTTCTTTCCCTTTTTTCTTCAACGTAAAATAATCAATGCAAAATTCAAATAATTGTTAATAAGGAGACAGCATCCTTAGATAGAGATTCAAGTTTGGTTGACAGCTAAAGTGACATGACTCTTAGCTTAATCTGTTCTTTTCGTCTCCATTCATGACGAACGTCAGGTCCGTGACAGGTTTAAGGCAAAAAAACACTTTTTAAATCTTGAATTCTGAGAACCCTTTTAACGATCCTGATTATGAACCCCAGTATTTTGCATTTCTAATTTTGTGTCCTTTTCAATTCTCTCTTTAAAAAAATTCCCCTTCCCACTAAAACCCTAAAAGGCAATTTTATTTTCTTTCGAAATTGTGTGGATTTTTTTCTTAAATAAATGTTCTTATTTATTTCTATTGGGGTATTAATATTTACTAAGCTTAGCTTAGTACGGCCCAAGGATAGATAGAAGCAAATGGGAGGGGGGCAGTTTGAGTTTAATCTTTCAAATAAGGAGGTTCTTCGTGCCTCAAAAATCAGCTTTCAGAATCCTTGTCTTCAATGTTTATAGCTTTCCCCGTTATCTGAAAAAAGTCTTTCATAAGCCGAAATGGCGTAAACTGAAAAGGCAATTACCATTAATTTACAATGTAAAAATGGTGATAATGGTATGTTAGGCACAGTCGTCGGAGTTTTGGGTGATAGGAGGTGATGAGAGAGTGTACTGCCTCTATAGTGGCTCGCTACAAAAAAAAAACTGAACTCTATTTTCACCTCTTCCTTCTTTTTTTTCTAAAATTTCGGACAATTGTCTTTTTTATCAGCAGACCTAATCCAAGTTTAGTCATATTATCCCACTCTCGCTTATCCGATGTATTCCATGCATATTGTTTGTTTACGCTTACTAGCCACCTTAGCATGAACTGAATTTGTTACAATATAGATTTTTTTCAAGTCCCACCATACCCATAATTTTATTGATAAGAACTTGAACATTGTGTTAATACTTTTGGGATGGTAATCCTGATTTCAGTTCTTTAGATCACTCATTTAAAAAAAAAGTATCCGATATTACAACTCTTTTAATGGGGGGGGGTGTAATTCTGCCCAGCCAGTTCAATATATCGGCTGCCTAAAGTTTGGAGAATTTGAGGACTTGGAACATTTAAATTTATTCAAGCAACCAGTCGAGGGGTCTCGGTATCACCAAGTTGACCGACTTTCTTGAATGGATCATCTTTATTGATCATTTTTGACGGGCTTTTCGTTGCTTTTTATCTACGACAGCCAAGTAAACAAAATAATTGCAAGGATCCACCGTGGAATTTCTGTGGCTTTAAATTATCCAGTGACAGCTTATCAACAAGAAAAGAAAAATAAATACATAAATTGAATTTTATATTTATGAGTTGAATCACGCACCTGCATGAATAACGTACAGTAAGTGTTTTTTTTATACCATTTAAAAATCTTTTGCAAAAACTTCTTATCAATATTATATGAGTCCTGTCATTCATTTTACGTATCTTTTCAGCAAATTGAAAAATATTTCGTGTAGATCCTTATCTGAAGACACCGTAAAACATTAATATTCTAGTATTATTTTTCTTCATTTTTCAAGTATTACTTATTACAAATATAAAAATATTTTAAAGTATGAATTTGACTGGAATAAAAGGTGAGTCTTTTTTTGACATAAATAAATTAGTTAGTCGCAAGAGATTTTTTTGGCTTGGAATTAAAAACAACCGTGATAAGTAAATACATCTATAAAAATTGAAAGACGGGACTAAATGTAAACAAAAATTTGATAGATGAAAACTTTGAAAGCTTTGTAGTTAAAGCTGGTTTTTTTTTGTGTGTGTGTGTGTGATAGGGAGCTTCGGGCCAGATCCAAGATGCCAGTTACAGAAGACACGTCACTTCATTAAAAACTCTCTCTCTCTCTCTCTCTCTCTCTCTCTCTCTCTCTCTCTCTCTCTCTCTCTCTCTCTCTCTCTCTCTCTCTCTCTCTCTGCTTCTTTTTTCTGTTTTTTTTTGGTTATGGAGAAGGAAGGGTTCTGCACTGATCTAATTATATATTATAACTAACTCTTTCGCTCTTGTGACGTATCCATCCTCCAAGCTCAATTGAGTTATTCCTGCGAGACACAGACAATCAATTTGACCCCATAACACATTGATTTTTCAAATTTATCTTTGCATTTATCGCGATACTTCGGTTGCTTCACTCTGTGGCCCTCTCAATACCTGGTTCAAGGTGTTGTTATTCGTATATTGATATATCAATATCGTTTGTTTGTTGTTGTTTTTTCCACCTTTAGTTTCGATCGCAACACTCTCCGCTCTTCTTGGAGTGTCTTTCGTATTCACTAACCTTGTTGTATTTAGCGAAGAATGTTAGTTTTTCAGTTTATAAAACGTGATTATTTGGGTATTCTAAAAATAATACCCACGGTTCTCTAAACGCTACCTTTTCGTTTACGATAAGGCGAAAAGCGAGAATAGCGTTAGGTTTTTTGTTGTTTTGTTGGGTTTTTTTCCAGCAAGTCGTTCCAGAAGCAGCGTGTATCACCTTCCTTATCTCCTAGACCCCAGTCTCCTATATCTTTCATCCCCCCAATTTTCGACGTCTTAGCCTAATGTGCTATCATCACTGGGGATTCGGAACACTCAACGGATTTTCCCATCAGAATTGATGGTAATTGCTTCTCTGCTTTATGCCATGTTAATATACGAAAGGTTTTTTAGGAACGCTCTACGTTCGGATAGCTGGCGAAACATGTACCAAAATTCTTCTTCCACTACTACTACTACCACCACTACTACTACTACTACTCCTATCATTGTCATTATTATTATTATTATTATTATTATTATTATTATTATTATTATTATTATTGATGATAATAATAATAATAATAATAATAATAATAATAATAATAATAATAATAATAATAATAATAATAATAATAATCTCAACAACTACAACTCCTGTTTCTGTTCAAACTGCTACTGCTGCATCACCTGAGGTTGAACCATCATTCCTATCCTGATCAATCAAATTTTTACATTTTTCGAATCCATCCACCAAAACTGTCACTAAAACTGTCAGCATAGGTTTCTTCAGTTTTTAAGCTGGTCTGGCAGGCTATGTATGTACGTATCACGCGTACGGGACTGACCATTGGGGCTAGAGGGCTCATATTTCAAACATTTACTCCTTATCGTGTCCAGAAGAAACTTTTCTGTTTTTTTTTTTGTTGTTTTGTTCGTTAATTCGCCCCTTGATAGGTTTAGTGGCGATTCACAACATTCACGTTTGTTTTTGTTTTTGTTTTTTTTAGAAATTTTGACATTTTTTTATGATCACGCCCTAAAAGAAGCTATGAAATTAATTTGTTCATTGATTATCCCTTTTTCCATTTTTTTAATTGCTCACCCAACACGGCATGCTGTTAAATACCTTAATCATCTGACGTTCTCTATTGAGTGACTAATCATTCCAGTTTTTACTTTTTTTCTCTCCTTTTTTTTCTTCTTCATTTATATGGCTTTCGCTGTCACTTTTTAACCTCTCACTTCAACTTTCTTTCTCTACTGACCCCCACACTCTCTTTACTTTTCCCTCCTCTTTTTTTTGTAACCAATTTTCTATCACGTCCTGATCTACTTTTTTCTCTTTCCACTTTCCATATTAATTTGTTTTTTAATGTCGACACTGCTGCTGCTGCTGCTGCTGCTGCTATTGCAGATAGTTTAACTTTGGTTATACTCTCATCCCCTTACAATGAGGGTGGAGAGAAAGAGATAGACAGTGCGATAAAGAAAGAGAGAGAAATGAGATTGAGATCGAAAAAGGAAAGAAGAGGATAGGGAAATACAGATAGATAAAGAGAGAGAAAAAATAGAGAGTGAGAGAGAATGGGGAAAAGAAAGAGATCGGGAAGTGAAAGACAGAGAAATAGAAAGAGGGAAAAGGATAGAAAGAAAGGTACAAAGAAAGAGTAAGGTAGAGAAAAAGAAAAAATGATAGAGAGAGAGAGATAAGAGAGGAAGAGGTAGAGAAAGCAGAAAGGCGAGGAAGAAATAGAAAAGGATAGATAAAGCAAAGGAATATAGATAGAAACGATTTTTTTTTTAAAGAAAGAGTCAGATCTCGAAACAGATGCAAATTCAATTGGGGCAAAACCCCTCTTCTTCCATACCTCCAAAAGAGCAGAAAGAAAAACCTTCCTCAAAACAGAAATAAAAAGAGAAGAGAATTAATCCTAAAAGCATTAACAAATAATATGAAGAGAAAGAGAGAGATGACCTGTTTTTTCAAAAGGCGGGAAAGATTTGAATTAAGTGACGGGTCTTATTCTTCTGTAACTGACATCTTGAATCTGGCCTAAAACGCCGATGAAAACATGGCCGCCCTCTTTGCAGAAGACAGGCTTCAAATTAAAAAGCTTTTAAAAGTGTTCAGATATCAACATTTTGTTCACTTAGAGACTTGGCTTTCAATTTCTATTTATATATTTATTTAACATATTTATTTTTAATTCAAAGTAAAAGTTTGAAAAAGAAAAACCCAAGCAATATCGTAATTCATCTATAACAAAAAACCTCTCTTTTCTTATTTCAACTAAATGCAGGGCGGTTATGTTTGAAATACTCTAAAATTTGTAAACTGCGGTATCTGGAAAAAAAAAGGTACTTCAATATATATACTTTACGGTGTCCTCAAATAAGGATCTACACGAAATATCTTTTCAATTTGTTGGAAAGATAAGTAAAAATGAATGACAGGATTCACTGATAAAGAGTTTCTGAAAGAGATTTTTTAATGGTATAAAAACACTTATTGTATGTTATTTAGGAAGATACATGACTCAACTCATAAATATAA
>OY735227.1:17040227-17072727 GCA_963457665.1 Thysanoteuthis rhombus | reverse complement strand
CACTCAATTTCAATTTCCATTTTTAAAGCCTCTGTCAATCTGTCAGTCTGTCTGTCTGTCTATCTGTCTGTCTCTCTCTCTCTCTAATTCTTTTTCTTCTTTTCCCTTTACATCTTCTCTTCGATTTTAGTCCCTTTATTGTAATATTGTCTCTCGAACAAATCGAATGTTGCCCTTCTCTCTTGCAATTTGGACACGCACTGCAGTAATTGGACCCCCAAACGCGTTCAATCTGTTCGAAACCATCAAATCTTTTGAAAAGCCTAACAGAACATCGACGAGCAAAGAGCAACGTTCCCTGACAGTCAGTCCCCTCCCCCCGAAAAAAAACTGTCATGACCAGATGTGATGCTTCAGAGGATCTTCTACGCTCCTCTCCGTGGACCAATGAGAGACCAAGGAATGTATGAGATTCCATTGTGTGCTTTTGGTGGTGGTCGGAGCAAAGAGAGAATGGAATTAGTGTATGGGAGGGAGTAAAAGAGAGAGAGAGAGAGAGAGAGAGAGAAGGGGTGGGTAGAGTCGGTTTTGGGGGTAGTCGATTTGTGTCAGAGTATGAATATCACGGGATGATAGCGAGTGAGTTGGTGAGTGTATGAAAAAGAGGGTCATTTTGGGTGCGTAAGAGGTGGTATAATAGTTTGGTGAGAAAGAGAGTCGTTAAGTATGAGAGAGAAAGACGGTCTGGCTGTGAGAGAGCCGCTCTGTGTACAGGAGAAATAGAGAGAGTTGTTTGATGAATGGGAGAGCCTTTGGTATGACATAGAAATAGACTTACTCAGAGTGAGGAGGAATAACAACGTGTCTGAGAGAGAGTCACAGTCGGTGCGTGAGAGAGAGAAAGAGGGGGAGCCGATTAGTGACAGAACATGAAGGTTACTGTGCGACAGAGAGTTGGTTTGTGACAGTAACAGAGAAGGAGTCGCTGTGTAGGTGTAAAAGAAAGAGAGAAAGAAAGGAGAGAAACGGTCAGTGAGTGAGTGTCGATTCGTGACAGAGTAATCACAGCGCGATATCTCGTCTCTGCGACGGACACCAATCGGTTAGCCTCATGCTCCATCTGTTATCTACTTTTAACGTGAAGTGCCCTGCCCATCTCCATTTTTTGTTTAATTACTATATGGAATTCTTCAATTTGATCCATGTTGACTTTTTTCTGTCGCTCGTGAACTAGCAAATCCCAGAGAAAAAGAAATTCACGATTATACAATTTCCCCGGCTATCCGAATGTAAAACGTTCCTATAAAAGCCTTTCGTGAGCCGACCTGGGACACAAATTGACGAAGCAATCTATGAACTTTTATGGGAAAACCTTTCTAGCGTCTCAATCCCCTGAAAATGCTTTGGGTTGTTTGTCAGGTTGAGTCATCAGGACTCGTGGTGATGAGAGGTACAAGAGACTGGGGTGTTGGTGAGACAGAAAGAGGGCGTACGCTGCCTCTATAATGACTTGCAGCAAAACAAAAACTGATTGCTATTTTCGCTTTTCGCCCTTTTTTTTTCGAAAAAGAGAGAAGTGGCAGAAACAAACTTTCAAAAAGCGGGGACTATCTGTATTTGAATTCTAATTAATCATTTTTTGTGAAAAAAAAACTTTTTTAAAACTAGTTTCTGTGGTCGAGTCAGTTGTTAAAGATGGAGAGCAAGAAATATTTTTTAATCGGCGAACTTAACTTGGAGTGGAAGTGTCCAGGATTACTGGCGGAGAACAAAAAAAATCAAGCCGTTCAAAATATCAGTAGTTTTTCACTCAATAATAATAAAAAGCCAATCCCAACTGTTATGCATTAATCCTGTATGGATCAATTTTTTTACATGATAATAATAGAAAATCCGATTCCTTACTTTATGGCGAGAAACACTTATTATAATATTGTTTGAGGTTACATCTTTATTTCGGGATCGGATGAGTTTATTCACAACAATTCATAGCCATATAGAATTCATCCCCAACATTTTATCCCCAAAACAATTCATAGTTGTGGATTATAGAACATTCATCCCCAACAATTCATAGCCATAGAATATTCATCTCAAACAGTTAACCCTCAACGTAGTTTAACGATACTGATACCAGATATAAATTAATCGTAAGAATCCTTTATTCATTATAATAAATTAAGTTTCACAACTCATGTTGACATAAATGCAAGTTCCGTAATCCACGGCCATGAGGTGTTCAGAGATGATTTGTTAAGGATGAAAGGTATGTGGCTATGAATTGTTGGGAATGAATAGTATTTGGCCATGAATTGATGGGGATGAATGTTCCGTAACTCCTTTATTCCTGGTCCATGCTGTTTACTTGAAAAAAAAAAGGGTCTTTGAATGTAACAACAAATAAGTTGAAAGAAAAACTAGCGAAAAAAATTAATAGAAAATGATAGTTGCGATTCCCTCGCCTCTAATCTTATGCATCTCAAACATTGCTTGCAAAGTGGACGTTAAAACATTCCCAAATGTCTTCAAGTCATTTGTTCGAGGTCCATAATTATCAGAAAAGGACCTTGTTTAGCATTCAATATCATGCCAGTGATATCCATAGATGTAGAAAAATACATGAAATTCAACGTCTATCTGGAAAACATCTAGCCATTTCGAATAACTCCAGAACTGGTTACGTGACCTTGATTTAACTTCGTACCAATCGCAAGGAAGCATAGTGTGCATGCTTCAATAGACTCTCTCCCGTAGGATTATTCTGTCGGCAGTGAAACGCCGTTGGTTGAGCCAATGAACTGTGAGACCGTCTTTTCCAAATGACTGTGCTGGTAGACCAAGAGGTCTTTCGGGCATGACCCAATGAATCAAGGTCAAATAGAATTTGGGTACTGATGCTTCAAACATGGACTCATATCCATTAACAATCTACGTTCTCGAAGACCTTCTACAAGTAGAGCAAGAGAATAGGGAGAACGAGCCAGCTGATGGTGATTTTGAAAAAAAATCTTCCAGCCTGCTTTGAAAATAGGAAGAGACGTTGACTGGAATGATTGTGTGGGTCCACGATGGGGTACTTTGATGGGACTAAGGCATCATTGCCCTAGGTAGGCTATCTTTTTCGTTGATATTAAATGGCTTGATATTTTCTGGACATACCTCTTATCTCAACAATAAAGACGAAGAAAATAAAACCTCTTTCCGACATCATTCCAGGGTTTTTGTAATTATATTCACTATGGAAATACCCATTTGACCGTGAGTCCCCAGGTCATGACGATAATTGTATTTCGGTGAACTTTGTCCAGCTTGGTCGTCTGACAGTTGCAAAACAAACAACAAATGTCAGACCTATTAAAGGAACCGACTGTATATTAGGAGAAAACAATTATGTAGTTACAAATGCTTATCCAATGAATGACAATTTCGACTTTTGAGATCTGTCGCTGGGGGCATCAATCATGGTCCGATTGAAAAAGCCACCAAGCCGTCCTCAAAGAGACTAACGATTAATGATAGTTAATTTAATCCCATTTTATTCCCGAAAAGTCGAATTTTACTACGAACATAGACCAAAATTCATGGGTACTTCTGAATTGTACTAGCATGTTCAGTTTGGTTGTTTTGAGTACTGATTGGTTGATATTCAAAGTGTCCTGTCTCTTATATAGAAGTAGCTGAGCTTGTCACAGAGACGGTGTTTCCATCTTGAAGAGAAGCCTTTTTTTGTGAACGGTATGAATGAAACATATGTGTTTTTATGAGGAAAATATGATTAATATATTTTTTCACACTATTGTCCCCACATAGGTTCATCTTTTGAACACAACCTTTCAGCCGTTGTATTATGCGGTTTTCTTCAGACGGATGTCGTGAATAGGGAGGCTTGGGAATGCTAATACGGGGAGGTGGGGTCACCATTGAAGCGTGGGATGGTATGTCCTCATCGCGCTGTCTATTCTCGGATGGGAGTAATTCTTGGCTGAAAACGATCTTACTGATCGTTCGTTGTGTCATGATCATGTCGATGCGCAGAAGTGGTGTCACAGGGTCGTTTTTAAAGGGGTTATTTAAACCTACAAGAAAAAAACTGCTGCGTGTAAGATCTATCATGATGGAATGGGAAAACTGTGAGTTAAACCTTCCCTTCTTTCGATGTTCTTCAGAACTGGTGAGTAGGGGAGTTAATTCCTGGAGTACAAAAGCCGAAACGTTGTGTTCAAAATATGAACCAATATTCAGACAAGACTCCGAAAAGAATCAATTCATATTGACGATCCATCATCTAAAAAGTTCTGACAGAAAAGATTACGGGAAGAATTAGACAAGAGCAGGGGGGGGGCGAACAGCATGGAGGGTAGGATCAGCGAGCCGAATTCGAACTCAAATTTCCGGCATGAATCCATGATATCTAGCCTCCCTTAGGTATTGGTGAATAGTAGAATGAAGTGGGCTCTCTTGCTATGGTCAGCAATCTGTCAATGATTAACTCTAGTTTTAAACCCACCTGAAACAGGATGGGCTCGTTTTAGCCCTGGTCCAGAAATTGAATCTAGTAAGATCTTTTGAGTTGACAAATGAAACGAATTGGACATGCTAGAGGTCAATGAAAATATCTTGGGTTGACATTCAAGATCAGTTAAAAAAAAAGACTTGCATCATTTCTTAATGGTGTATTTTCGCTGCAGTGCCCAAGTCAGAATTTATTTTGTTTTTTTTTTGCAATCTGTTATATTTCTTTTTATCAACTCACTCTCTGTACTTCTTCCCCTATCTCTTTCTATATATATCTACCAACAATTATATATATATGTCGGACCTTTCCTCTGTCCGGAATAACTCTACGTAAATAAGCAACTCTATAAATACAACACACTCCAGCTCTGTTATAACTTTTTACAGTACAACTCTCTCTCTCTCTCTCTCTCTCTCTCTATATATATATATATATATATATATATATATATATATATATATATATATATTAAGAAATGGATGTATGTAATCTGACGGAATGATACATCATATATATATGTATAATTTCCATTTCTGTAGTTTAATCTCTCTATCTATATCTAAATATGTATCTAATTATCCATATATCTAACCATCTATCTAGTATGTCCCCAGTACCATTCCAATTTGTCTGACTATCTCATTCACTATCTACCTATCTTGGTAGCTACTAGCGAGCCTGTTCATATCTATTTATCATTTTCTTTATCTATCTTGGCCTATTGATCTCCCTCTTTGTATCCCAATATATATAATAATCAAATAATTGAGTCATCCACAGGCAGCTGTTTCGTTGTATTACAACTCTTCGGTGTGGCTATAGACTATCCATTATCCTATCCAGTACCACGAGGCAGGATACACACGCTTATATATACCGTTTTTTTTTCTTTCTGTCTCTTTTACCAAATCAATGCATCATCTTTCTTTGCTGTATATCGTCCAAATTTCTCCATCAGTCTACCTATCTATCTATTCAGTCATCCCTCCACACCACGAGCTCTATTTTCCGCTGTCATTTTCTTCCAATTACGCTGACAAAGTCAAAGTCACACAAACATACAAAAAACTCTTTTCACCTTTTGTTCTCATTTCAAACCGAATGCACGTCTCACTAATCATCAACTTGTTGACATGATTCCCAAAATGGCGGAAAAAGAAAAAGATACGAATTGAATAGATCGGCCCAAACACATTCTCTAACTTGACATAACGTAAGACTTGTTTTTCCGCAATCTTCTTTTCAAATAATACGCGGAACATTTTCTTTTCTTGTTTTTTCTCTCCTTTTGATATTATGTTCAGTGTAAAGAGAGTTTTTCATTGGACGTTTTTTTTTTTTGGTTGCTTCTATGGGGATTTTTTTTTAAATTCAACTTGTAAAAAATGTGGCGGTTGAGAAAAGAATTCCAGTGCACGTGTGCGGCTTGACAGAAGGAGAAAAATTGTAAATTACCTCGACAAGAATACATAGGAGGAAGAAGACAAAAAGAGAAAAGTGAGTGGAAAGAAGAAGAAGAAGAAGAAGAAGAAGAAGAAGAAGAAGAAGAAGAAGAAGAAGAAGAAGAAGAAGAAGAAGAAGAAGGAGGAGGAAAAATGAAAAAGAGAAAGAAGAAGAAGCCGAAAAAGAAAAAGAAGAAATTCAGTGAAAGAAAAGAAAAAGCGATGAATGAAAAAAAGAACAAGAAGAAATAATGAAAAAAAAGAAATTACAAATCGATTTGACAAGAAACAGAGGAGAAAGAAGACTGGAAAAGAAAGAGGAGGGAAAAGACTGGACGAGAAGAAAGAATGAAGAAGATAGTCGGAAGGAGAAAAGGAAGAAAGTTAGTGGGAAGGAAGGAAAGGGCAATTGATTAGAAGAAGGTAAAGAAGAATGATAAAAAAAGTGATTTCATAGAAGGCCAGGGAAAAGAGAAACATAGAGGTTGCTAAGATGAAAATGAAAAGAAGAATACTTTGATTGAGACGGAAAGAAAAACAGTGGATGATGGAAGGCGGTAGGAGTTTGAAAAAAGGGAAAGGGCAAATAGAGAGAAGAGAAAGAAGGTGGTAATAGGGGAAAGATATGAAAAGAAAGAAAACGAAGAGAAATAAAGAAAGAAAGAAAGAAAGGGAAAAATGATGGTGAAAGAACGTGGTATCGTAGAAAAAAGAAAGTAAGGAACTGTGAATAAAAAGTTTGGAATAGATTTTTAAAAAAGAGAAAGAGAGAAAGAACAAAGGAAAAAGCAGGCAGCTGATTAGAAAAAGAAGTTGGTAAGGTAGGAAAAAGAAAGGAAGAAAGAAAGAAAAGGAAAGACCAAGGATTCATGAAGAAGAAAAGCAGAAGAAGTAAAAACAAAACCGTTCCTCTTGTCGAGAGAGAAGTAATTCTTGTCAATTTTTGTGACGCGCCGATCATGCAAACGCAGGTGCAGCTTTGTTTTGCACGATCTTGTTATTAGAAACCATCAACAAAGACTGCTACCTAAACTGTCAACAGAGGTTTCTTTAGTTTTCGTGTCAGTCTGGCTGGTTAGCTATGTATGTAAGTATGTATCACGAGTACAGGCCAAATCTTTGGAGGGCTGAAAACTCAAACATTTATTCCTTATCACGTCTAGTGTAAAAGTTTTGCTTTGTTTTGTTTTTGGTTTATTCCCTAAATGGATTTATGTGGGGGTTCAATTTACGATGTGAATTTCTCCTAACTCGGTCCCTAGTTTGTGTCCAGCAGCATTCATGCTTGTTTTTTGAAGAAAAAAAAACGTTTTCAAGTGGCTTTTGGTGATTGACTGGCTGGCTATCTGTGCTGCGTGTACACACCGCACCAAGCTAGAGGGCTGAAATTTCAAACAAACACTCCCTCTTATGTCTAAAAGTTGTTTTTTTTTTTTGTTTTTTTTTGTTTATTGTTTGAATAAGACTCCCCCTGCCCAAGGTTTTAGTGGGGGAGTCAATTTGCGATGAAATGCTAAATTGCTCCCTTAGTTTGTGTCAGGTGGTTCTTTTTTTTTAAACATTCGGACTTTTCAGTGATCACCGCTCAACAATAAGCAAAAGATATAGCTTATTCATTGATCATCCTTTTTCCAATTTTGTAATTGATCGCCCCCAACTCGGTATCTAAAGACGTGGGTCACGAAATGGTTTCTATTGAGTGACTAACCGTACCTGTTTTCCCCTTTTTTTCCTACCTTATTTTCTGCTTTAAAATCGTTCAGTCACTTCGTGTTTTTTGTTTCTAATGTTTTCTTTTGTCCTGAATTATTTCTATTTTTATTTCGTTTTTAGCTTCATTGAATCTGTATTCCCTCTGGTATTTTGTTCTCAATAAAGCCACCATTTATCTATTTCGTTGTAGTTATTACCTGTCGGAAATTTCACGGGTATATTTGGATTTCTGTATGATTTTTAGGGACTATATTTTAGGGACAATGAATACCAAAAGTATCCAATACATTTCAGAAAGTTCATTTTATTATCCTTAACCATCTTCGAAATTGACAAAATTCGGCTCAAAGATTTCTGATGTTTTTTTTTCACATAACTTTCCAGTGTTTAATCTTGTTTCAGCATTTTTCGATTTTTTATATCAATCAACCTTTGGTCCAAATTCTGTCAATTTTGGAGCTGCATAACGATGTTAAAACTAACTTTTAGAAATGTATCTGGTAATTTTTGTACTCAATATATATATATATATATATATATATGTATTGCATTTGATCAAAAATATCTATCCGTGTTTCTGGGGAGTTCTAGTGCTTTCCACACATTCTCTTACTCACTTCAAGTCTTGAAAGTCCATAACATCAAGACTGGTAATAATTTGAATAAATTTATATTTTCTTTCAATTTCATCTGTGGTTTCATTGAAAAGTGACAACTAATGCAAGTCGAAGTATCAATTGTTCCAAATAGCCGTTAGAAGAAATTATTGCCTTCAAGTGAAGGAGTTGCAGACAGAGAAACAAATTCAAAAAAGTCACTCATATATATATATATATATATATATATATATATATATATAATAATTGTGTCATCAACAGAAAGTTGTGTCGTTGTATTACAACTCTTCGGTATGGCTATAGACTATCCAATATCCCATACTGTAACACGAGGTGGGATCAAAACCTTCGCTTCAGAGCTAGTGACTGGCATTTTTACACTGCCCTACGCAGAACCGCAAGTCAGCACACCTGGATTTAAACGACACATTCACTTACGCACAATTCCTCATCCACCAGAGTGCTCCATTCCAGAGTTGGAAGAGCATTGCTTATAGCTTATAATGGACGAGTTGCCCTACCTAAAAAGAGCTCAACCCTGAAGAAGGGAGCGTTATATATATATATATATATATATATATATATATATATATATATATCGATTCATTTTTTTCGAATGGGAAAATATTTTAATTTCTGGAATCGTTTGAGAAAATTATGTGAGACGTCGATAGTTTTACGACCGAAACGGTGGAATCAATTTATTAACATAGTCTACGGACATGTTTCCTCACTTGACTCTTAAATTCATGAACCACTTGAAACCACTCCTAAATGCAGTAGAACTGTTGAATGGATACATTTTTGAAAATGGAATTCTTTCGTGAATTGAATTTTTTCAATATGCTTACCTGAGTGCAAGGGAGGTAACTCAGATCAGAGATTATTCCTCTTGATTTAAGATTTGAATTGTATCAATGAATTTAACTGTTTTTCGTTTTACCATCCAACATTTGCCAAAAATCAACCGTAAAAAGAGACCAACCGCCTCAAACCTAAACACTGTCTATCTCTACGATATCAGCGAAAGTACTGAATGGTTTCAAGAAAATTTTGAGGAATTTTGGGTCATAGGTTAATGAGGAGGTAGTTGAATTTTTGGTAGAGATGCCAAATTTAAATAATTACTTCCCCTACATCGTAGTTATATATCCACGCCACATAATTGTGAAGACGCCATGTCAGTCCACATGATATCTCCAAAAATTCTCAATGAATTTCAATTATATTTTGTGGATGGATGGACTATAGGCTCTGGAAGGTCTGGATAGGTTTTAGGTTAGATCCATGCATAATCAGTCCTACTTGACAGTGGTGTTGGTATATATGCACTCTACGAGTGCTTTCTCGTTTATAATGAGCTGATCCTGAAATAAAAACGAACCTATCTGTCACAGACAAAATCGTCATCCTTCATACAGAGCAGGTCCTGTCCATAGCAAGCCATGGTGAAATATTGTCCGAAATCCTTGGCGAGTTCATTGTGATTATCCCCTGAGCTATTTGGGGTAATAGTTCCATCCTTATCCTTCTTCTTTCAGCGTTTCATCCGATGCGCTCTCCAGCCTTCTTCAAATGTAAGATTCATCTGGTAGAGTTTTTTCTCTTGTGGCGGATTCTAGATACTCATCTTATAAATTCAGATTTTTTTTTTAATTCAAGGATAATTTACAAAATCTATGTAAATAAATATGAATAGACAGGAAATGATTGATAGGAACACAGATAGATAGATAGATAAATAGATAGATAGGGATATAAAGAGAACAATTAGATAGAAAAAGGTCAGAATGAAATAGACAGATAGATAGATAGATGAGGATATAAAGAGAACAATGAGATAAAAAAAGGTCAGAATGAAAAAGATAGATAAATAGATAGATAGATAGAGAGGGATATAAAGAGAACAATTAGATAGAAAAAGGTCAAAATGAAATAGATAGATAGAAACATGGATTGATAAATATGAACAGAAGGTATCTAGATATACAGATCAGGAAATGTCCAGAGAGGCAGATCAGGTGTCCAGGTAGACAGATTTTAACCAACCAGGATAGATTGATAGATTCGCAAGCTCAGTGTCTCCGCCCCTTTTATCTTCAGACCGACTCGTAATAAGAGGCCTTTTCCAATTTGTACGCATGTCCGACGTCAAAAGAAAATAACTTTGTCAGGTCAAAGGTTATGGGCGGCTAGTTTCAACTTAATTAACAGACCAAAGCATCGGATCTGTCCCGAACGGCCCGGCCAATCATCCAATAATGTATCCATTAATTCATTCAATTAAGACATCCACCACACCCTAACAGACCCTGCGATACCCTCTAATCACAAAATCTTTCCCCCACCAGGACTAATCTTCATCTACTGAAAAATTATCGATTGGGGGGTAGTATTTCGTTCGTGCATCTCTCTGCGTGCCGTCTTCCACTGTGCCAAGTTTTTCAGAGAAACGTTTCTGCTCGCGAATAATTTTTTTTTTCCAATTTCTCTGGGTGGAAATTCAAGTGTCTTACAGACTTGTTAACCATAGCCTAAAGCTGATCTGATAAATTCCATCTGTACCCAATATGCGAAAACAGGATTTTAATTTTGAAAATTGAGTGAAAAGAAATTATATGTGCATGAGAATAGACACTGTGTATGCCGGCTTATAAGTCGACCCCAAAACTAAGGTTTAATTCAAGTTTAGTCAAATATTCGCTGAATCAGTTGACTCTCCACCATGAGGCAGTATTGTCAAGTTCATAGGTGTAAACAGACTTCATTACAGGAAAATACTTCATACTGAAAAGGTCGATTCACATACCAAACATATGCGTTTTCGGGGGCTAATTCTGGCAACACTTGCACATCTGCTCCCTTCTAGAAATCTAAGACGATATACTGAAAGACGACAGTTGTCAGCAAAAGCATAAAACAACCAGACACTGAGACTCTGGAAAGGATACCCACTGCCTCCCCAATAGGATAGATCAAAGATTGACTTGGCTCTGCAGTGCAGTGCGAATTCTTCAGTGACATTTTTTTTTTACATATTTTGTGGACTCTTAAGATATGAGGTTATCTCCTTCAGAAAGAGTCACTGTTGTTTGTTGAAGAAATCCTTTTTCGCTCAAATATCCAGCACTATTTTTTAATTGTAATTCAAACTGTAAGATACTATCCGGCAATTTGTAAAAATTGAATTTTTCTGCTTACCTACTTAGTAAGAGGTAGCAAAGCGAAATGTTCGCAATGAGCGGCAAAACTTCAAAAGGGGTAAAGGAGTGTCTAGGTGTAAAAACGTTTAAGAAACAAACGAATCAATGAGCTGTATTGGAATAGAAGACACCTGTGAAGAATTGTATATTGGAGCCCATAGATGAGTACACCTTAACACTTTTTTGTTGAAATTTGATACATACCAGGATTTTATTATTTCTATTAGAGCATTACATAATCAAAACTGGTATTATCAGGTATCACGTATGACTGGACAGCATTGAAAAGTATTTTTTGTATGGGTGTACTCATTTCTTGACAGCAACATATTCATATTTTTGGCAACAGAATTTCAATGTTGTAGATTCGTAATTAATACCTGATAATATCCGTTTATATGTTACAGCACTTTGACGTATACAGGGTCCACACCTTATAGAGCGATGTCCTTCATGATAATGGAAATTTCTACAGAGTCGAATGCTTTCTTGAAATCTATATTTGCTACTGCAAGTGGCATTTTGTATTCTGCTTCCTCTGTCAGCTGATTTATTGAATGGAGATGGGCCATAGTCGAGTAGCCTGTCCCCTTGGTTGATTTTCATCTAGTATTTCAATGATCCGGTTGGTGATGATTTTAGTGAAAAGTTTGTATAAGCAGTTGAGTAGGCTTATAGGCCTGTAGTTGTTGAGGTCTTTAAGGTTTCCTTTTTTATCTATTTTATGATTGTCGTGTTCCAGTCTTTCGGGACTTTACTCTGTTTTAGACACGAACAGATTAGCTAGTTTTTGTTTTGTTCTTTATTGATGGTCTTACCAGCTTTTTGAGTAGATCGATGGTGATGTTATCTGATTCAGGTACTTTTCCTTTATCAGGCTACATAAAGATTCTGAACCCTTCTAACTCCAAAAAAGAGTAAAACAAGTTGATACCAGTTAACCTAAACTCTTCACAGCCGGCCTCGACATGATTGTCTGAAACCTTAACTGGGAGAAGAGAGGAATCGAAAAAGACGTCGAATATCTGAGCAACCACCGATTTGCAGACAACATCGTCCTTTTCGCAGAGAAACTACGTGACCTCAAAGAAGATGCAAAACTGGGGGAAATAGACCACTACACCTACCTAGGACAATGAATCTCTATGAAACCCACCAAAGAAGAAGAAATCAAGCGAGGGATCACTTTAGGATGGCAACCCTTCAGCAGAGTAAGCTCAACCTTCAAAAACAAGACGATCCCAATAATCCTAAAAAGAGGGGTATACAACCAATGCATCCTCCCGATAGTCACTTATGGAACAGAAACATGGAACTTAACCAAGAGAGAGACCTGCAAACTGAGGAGCGAGCAACGTACGCATGAGAGATTCACACTCAACCTCACATGGAGATATCACAAGACAGCACAGTATATCAGGAAGAAAATGGAAGTCAGGGACATCATAGAATCTATTAGAAAACTCAAATGGCAATGGACTGGTCATGTTGTGAGAATAGCAGACAACTGTTGGACAACCCCAGAGACCACATGCGAAACCGAGGCCGACAAAATACAAGATGGAGAGATGAACTAGCTTAATTCAGAAAATACTGACTCCGCAACGTCCTTGATAGAGGAATGTGGCAGATTCTGGAGAAGGTCTGCGTCAAACGACGGAAAATAAAGGACTGATGACGATGATGATGATGATGATGATGATGATGATGATCCGTTTCGATTGTATAACGTTTAACTAAAAATAATAGAATTCTGCTATGATTGATTCAGAAAAAAACAAACTTTCCATTTCTTTTAAATGATAGGTGTACTCATTTTTGGTCAGTACGGTTCGAACTTCCCAACATCAGGTCTTACAAATATACCACAAGAATATATCCTGTTCGTAAGAGGAACAGTTCCTGTAATAACAAGGAACTGACCAGGTGGTGTTATTTGCTGATCTGTCTATGTGTGGTGTGTGGGGAATATTGATATACAGTGTATGTTATGGAGACCTAAGTGAATAGACTTCCTTGTCCGCTCTATTTGTTTCTCTCTCTATGCACACGTGTTCAACCATCTTTTTTATGGTATTCATGTTGAGCAGATAGGGAAAATATTCTCCTCTTACTTGAAAAAAAAATATTCTAAGTTACCAGAACAGCAGTGATGAATTTAACAAGGGGCCAATTTGTAAAAATAAAAACAAACAAACAAAAAAAAAAACGAAATCATCCCTGCTCAGGCAAATGGGGATGACAACCATGACAACATGTCACTCAGAAGAAAAAATGATGAGACGTTGCCAGCGGAAAGAAAATTTTGGACATGCACAGAAATAGACGATATTTCAGGGCTTTGCGTTTTTTGGTTTGTTTTTTTTTTTTTCTTTTCTTTTTTCCTTTTAATGAATACAAAGAGGAATGATCGGTGGGGGGGGGGTAAACGCACACACTAGCGTGCATGCGCGGATACACATACAAATACACAAACATTAAAAAAAGTAATAATTTGTAGTGTATTCCCCGCCTATTTCAGCTTCGGTATTTATTCACTTTCCGTAAACAGTCAGTATTTGATAAGTTTGAGGTTAAAAAAAGAACGAAAACGAGGTGGGAATGATGATGATGATGATGATGATTGTAGTGATGGGGGTGATGGTAGTGGTGATGATGGTGTTGGAGTTGGCGATGATGATGTTGGTGTTGGCGATGTTGGTGTTTGTGGTGATGTTGTTAGTAATGATGATGATGATGATGATGATGGTGATGATGATGATTGGAGTGATGGTGGTGGTGATGGTAGTGGTGATGATGGTGATAGTGTTGGCGATGATGGTGTTGGTGTTGGTGTTGGCGATGTTGGTGGTTGTGGTGATGTTGTTAGTGATGATGATGATGATGATGATGATGATGATGATGATGATGATGATAGTGGTGGTGATGGTGATGATAAACAGTCAAACGGTAAGTAAGGATCGTTGAGGCAACGTCAGAAAATCACAAGAAAGCATCAATAATAACAATATCCGCGATGGTAAGATAATAATTAGTTGTACCCGTGGAAATTCCACGGTAGTTTACCACTAAGATATTATCATTTCTCTTGCACAAATATTTCTGCAGTTAAAGCATATGATTTTGTTAGAGTGATTCATTACCTACGGAATGTACCTATTTTACCTATAATAGCATGCAATGACACGTGAAACTTCAATATCTGCTGCTATTACTGGTACTACCCTGACTTTCATATTCCACATCTCCTTCAGTTCTCTTGCTAGATCTTGGTATTTTCCCAGTTTTTCACTTTTCTTCCTCTTTACTCTATGGTCCACAGGCATAGCCACGTCTATTATTTTGGCAGGTTTTATCCTTAGTTGCAGTAGGAGGAGGATTTGCATTTACATTTTCACACCACTTGCCTAGTGGTCACCGCTGGAGATTGAATGACAGCAAGTCTTCGCAAGTCTCCACAAGTCTCCAACCTTTCCTCTCTACGCTCTCACAAGCCACAGCAGTGCTTTGGTTTACAGTTTCACATCAGTTGCCCGGTGGTTATCGCTAAAGACTAAGTGACAGTAAGTCTCCTCAGATCTTCAACCCCTCTATCATATCTTCCTCGCCTATCATAGCAGCGCTGTGATTTGCACCACCTCCACCATGCCTTTTTTTAGCTGTTGGGTCGCTGCTAACAGCTGGGGTGTAGATTTCATATTTCTAGCACTCTCCTTAGTGTTCGTGCAGTCCCCAGCAGTGACGTGGTCCGTATGGTCTCAATCCTCCAATCTAGCTTTCAGTATCTTTGGTACAGATCCGAGGGCACCTACAATTACAGGTACTATTCTGACTCTGACTTTCATGTTCCACACCTTCCTCAGCTCCCTTACCAAGTCCTGGTATTTTCCCAGGTTTTCACTCTTTTCCCTGTTTACTCGTAATCCGATGACAAGGCCACGTCTATTATTTGGCTTTCCTCTTCCTGTCCATGATTACCAGGTCTAGTCTTTTCGCTTGGATGGGGTGGTCAGTTCGGATGTCGAAGTCCTAGAATAATTTATGGTGTCCGTTCTATATGACTATCTCCGGTTTTTCCTAGTGCCCCTTTTTCTGCATGGTTGAATCCCATTCGTTTGCTCAGTTCCCGGTGTATCACTGTTGTATACTCCTTCTGGGCAAGTTGATTACATTCACTAGTTATGTGGTTTACGATCTCATCCCATTCTCCACATAGGCAACATTTGAAATTTATTTGGGTTCTGTCGATCTTCGGCTTTGATATAGTTTGTCCTGATGCATTTGTTTTGAGCAGCCATGATGAGTGATTCTGTTTCTTTTTTCAGGTTTCCTTTTCGTAACCATGTTCATGATCTCTCGTCTGCGACGTTCTATATCTGTCCTGAATTCTCCGTATAGTTTTTTCTGTTCCCATTTTTCTTTCCTTGTTTGCTGTGCAGTTCCTTTGTTTGCTACTTTTTTGTTGTTCGTTGTGCTGCTTTAGGCGCTCTACACTAGTTGTCTGGTGGTCACTGCTGGAGATTGAGTGATAGCAAGTCTCAAATCTTCAGCCTTCCTCTTCACATTCTCACACTCTAGAGCATTGCTGTAGATTTCAGTTTGACACCAGTTGCCTGGTGGTTATCTCTGGAGGCTGAGTAACAGTAATTATCCTCAGGTCTCCATCCTTCCCCTCATATCGTCTCCACCTATCACAAGAGCGCTGGGATTTGTACCATCTCAACCATGCCTTTCCTTGGCTGGTCGGTCATTGCTACCAGCTGGGGTTGTAGGGTTTCATATTATTATTATTATTATTTGGAATCTCACACCAGTTGCCTGGTGGTAACCGCTGGAGTTTGAGTGACAGCAAGTCTCCTCAAGTCTCCAGCCCTCCTCTCCTAGTACTCATAAGTCGCAGCAATACTGCGATTTACAGTTTCACACCGGTTGCTCAGTGGTTATCGCTGAAGGCTGAGTGACAATAAGTCTCCTCAGGTCTTCAGCTAACGTCTCCTCTCTCTTTCGCATATCATGTCAGGGCTACAATTCGTTGCAGTCCTTATATCTCTAGCACCTTCCTCAGTATCCGTGCAGTTCCCAGTAGTGCTGTGGTCTGTACGGTCTCAATCCTTCCCCTAATCCCGATCTCTTCCAGTCTCACCCTCAGCGTTTTGGGGACAGTTCCCAGTGCGCCCTCTATGACCGGTACTACCCTGGTTTTCATGTTATTATTATTATTATTATTATTATTATTATTATTATTATTATTATTATTATTATTATTATTATTATTTGCAATCTAACATCAGTTTCCTGGTGGTTACTGCTGGAGATGGAGTGACAGCAAATCTCCTCGAGTCTCCAGCCCTCCTCTCCACATTCGCATAGACCACAGCAATACTATGGTTTACAGTTTCACACCAGTTGCCTGGTGGTCATTGGTGAAGGCTGAGTGACAGTAAGTCTCCTCAGATCTTCAGCCCACATCTCTTCAATGTTCCACATCTTCAGTTCTCTTCCTAGATCTTGGTATTTTCCCAGTTTTTCACTCTTCTTCCTCTTTACTCTATGGCCCACAGGCATAGCCACGTCTATTATTTTGGCAGGTTTTCCTCTTCTTGTCTACGATTACCAAGTCCGGTCTTCTTGCCTGGATGGGGTGGTCAGTTTCGATGTCAAAGTCCCAGAGAAGTTTGTGGTTGTCATTCTCCAGGACTGCCTCTAGTTTGTGCTGATGCCACTTTCCCACACGGTTGAATCCCATTCGTTTACTCAGTTCCTATTGTATCATCGTTGCTACTCTATCGTGTCTGTGCTTATACCCCTTCTGGGCGAGTTAACTACATTCACTAGTTATGTGGTTTACGGTCTCATCTCTCTCACCGCACAGGTGGCACTTGCTGTTTGTCTGTGTTCTGTCGATTTGTTTTTTTTATTATTTGTCCTGATGCTTTTGTTTTGAGCTGCCATGATGAGCGATTCCGTTTCTCTCTTCAGGTTTCCTTTTCGTAACCATGTCCATGATTTCTCGTTTGCCACATCTTGTATCCGCCTTTTAAACTCTCCATACAATTTTTTTTATTTTCCTGTTTTTCCTCTCTTGTTTGCAGTGCTGTTCCATTGTTTTCTACTTTGTTGTTTGTTGCGCTGTCTCGTGTACTCTTTATGATTTCTTCACTATTTGTTTGTACATACCTTTCTAGGTCTGCTTTAGCTCTCTGGACACAGTTTTCTATGCTGATGAGACCCCTGCCACCTTCTTTTCTCTCCACGTATAGTCTATCTGTATCATCTCTAGGGTGTAAGGCTTTATGCATTGTCATAAGTTTCCTTGTTCGCCTATCCATTGATTGGAGCTCTTCCTTTGTCCATCCTTGGAATGGTCCTGTATACCTAACTACTGACACAGCCCAGGTGTTCATTCCTTTTATTAGATTTCTGCTGTTTAATTTGGTCTCTAATATTTTCCTTCTCCTTCTAAGGTATTTTTTCTTTATTTTCTCCTTCATCTCTTTCCGTTTTATCGTGTCTCATTCAAGGGCCCCCGGGTATTTGTGTCGGTCTTGTGCAGTCAATGTTCTGATCTTACTGTTGTCCGGGAGTTCGATCCCTTCAGTCATTGTAAGCCTTCCTTTGTTATTGTTGTTGTTGTCTATCAATAATCTTTTGGTTTGTTACTACTATAATATTCGCCTGATCTTTGGGTCTCAGACTTGCGAGGGGGGGGCGGTTAATGAATGAATAAAAGTTATAGCAAAGTTTGAATCCCTTGTAAACCATCCTACATTCGTACCCTCGTTGATTACATTGCAAGAGTGGTTGGGGACTGAGAAGAGAAAGGATAATAGATATGATGAGAATGAACAGTATGAGAGAGTGCAACAGTTGTTCATACAAACAAGCAGAATAATAGTATAATTATTTTCCTGATCTCGTAATAATGCCGGTGAATAACTAAGATGTTCATAATGACACTGTTCTAATAATTGTCGTTAGGAGCTTGCTGTAGAGTTATGCTTTTTGCCATGACCACGCAAGCCGCTGCTATTGAGTTCATTTGGTGCTCCGTAATCTTACCTTTGTGCCAAAATTGATTAAGTCTCAACATCGTATTGTGCAATTCTTCCAAATTCTTTCAGAGATAGATAGACAGGTCTGGTTTGTCATTCAATAGAAACTGTTACATGACTAACACCTTTAAGCAGCACCTCGTGCTGGGGATGATCAATTAAAATATTGGAAAAAGGGATGATAACTGAATAAGTTCTCGAGCATTTTGTTGGACGCCAATTAGGGACTAATTTAGCAAAAACTTACATTGGAATTTGAACCTTCACTAAAAAATACTATTTGGCGGAGATTAGATTGGAGATTAGATAAAATGTCTCTTCTTGACACAATATGTAGTAAATGTTGAGAATTTCAGTCTTTTAGCTCCATCAGTGTGTCCTGTACGCGTGATACATACATAGCAAGCCGGACCAACTTAAAACTTGTAGAAACCTACTTTTAAAGTTTTGGTCATCGTTCGGTTGACGATTTCTATTAGATAGATAGATGGATAGATAGATAGATAGATAGATAGATAGATTTATCGATACATATGCGCGTACACTTTATATTTAAATCTTATAGATTAACATAGTCAACACACGCTTTGAGTCACATGAATGTCACTTGATAAAGAGTTTCATAATACTAGAGTATATATAACAATTCAATAGATAGATAGATAGATAGATTGATAGATAGATAGATATGAACAGACTGAGATAGATAGATAGATAGATAGATAGATACATACATACATACATACATACATACATACATACATACATACATACATACATACATACATACATACATACATAAATACATATATATTAAGTTTGGATTGTTATCTTTCAAGAGTATTGCCCCCAGTGAGGATCGTACTCAATGTGAATGACATGGGATTAGCAATTTTGACATGATCAAACCTTTCTATCTCTGCCTGTTCATATCTGTTTATCTTTACACACATTTCATGACTGAAATGTTTCTGTCTAATTCGTTTCAGAGAACAAAAAGGACAGAGAGAAAGGAAAGAGAAAAAGAAAATGATACAGAAGAGGAAGAGAAAACAGACAAAAAGATGGGGGAGAGGTATAAGAAGTGTTAGAGGTGAAAGTTCATTTCCTAACGTCCCCAGTCCTTTCTTTAGCATGATAGTTACAATGTAAACAGAACACTCACCTCGTAAAACATTTAAAAGATTCTCTTTAGTTTTTGTTTTTTTTCTAAAAACTATTTTCCGGGTGGTTGAAGGATCTAATGGATTGAAAAATTGAAAATTTTAAAAATTCTCCCGGGAAAACTGCATTTGTAAAGAAATAAATCATCTTGCACCTAGGTGTGACCGAAAGCAAATAGATTTAGATGAAAAACATCTAAAATCGCGTCAAAAATATTTTAAAACTCCTAGAAACACCTTACATTACTAAAACATCTAAATCTAGATGAAAAACATTTAAAATCACGTCAAAAATATTTGAAAATGCTTAGAGACATCTTACACCACCAAAACATCTAAATTTAGATGAAAAACATCTAGATTTAGATGAAAAACATCTAAAATCGCGTTAGAATATTTGAAAACGCCTCGAGACATCTTGTATCACCAAAACATCTAAATTTATATGAAAAACATCAAAATTGAAAACACTGACAGAAAGTAATCGGAAGGAGAGATGACATAACTCTATGAGAATGACGAATCATGATCACTTGATCATCATAATAACATTGTAAATCTTGGGAACTTCTTTTTTTCCAAAAAGTAACAAATTTGCAGATGGCTGTAGGGTATAATGGATTGAAATTACATAAGATTGAAAGAATGAAAATTTATTGAGGAGAACCACGGTTGTAAAGAGAAAAATCCTCACCTTGGACACTTTGATCCTCGGCTGAGTGCACAGATAGTAAACTCTGATCATGGGCAAAACTGCCAGGAACGAGACTTTGATCCATGGCAGAGAGCACACATATCCTTATCCTTGACAAAAATACAGAACTACCAGTGATTCATTTTTGACGGGTACTATTCTAGTTAGCAACATCTTTGGAACGACTCAAAAAAATGAATCCACTAAAGAAATGGATTTTTTCCGTAATAATGTTTTTACTTTCAATTTACAAGACCTTTGTTTCCCTTGGAAATTTGTCAGTTTTGAAAAAAAATATTTTTTAGGGGGTTTGGGTCTTTTCTACAATATTACTCAGACCTTCCATGTCTGAACTGAGACACACGCATTTTGGTACATTCTCACGCTCATGTGCACGAAAGGAAAGTTAGCACGCATTTTATATAAATTGTTAGATTTATTGAATTGATTTAGATTTCTGATTTTTTAAAAAGTTTATCTTAAGTTTTGAAACATGCTTTAAATAGACTCCTAGACAGCACCTAGTTTCGCTTCGTGAAATGCTCTAAAACACAATTTTAGCGTATCTTGGATATATCATTTTCAAAATGACCTGAGGAAGCATGCCTCCCAGACTCCCCTAGATCCTTACTCATTATCAACATTGGAACTTGACAGGTTTGTATAACTATATTGCTAAACTGGACCCTTACTATTCAGACATTTGTGCAGAAGTGACACGTTAATGTATTCGGTCATTTCCTTTTTGAGGGTTTTAATTTTTTTCACAAATATTGTTTTGTTTTCATTTAGGTTTAAGAGAGGAATCCACAGGTGCCTGTCCAAGAATGCGCGTGGACCCGAGAGAAAGATGGAACCGATTCCTTATTCTATAGATAAACAAAAATTTAGGATGTAAAAAAAAAAGGTAGAACCTGTTCCAAAAAAATTTGAATCCCACCACTGTATCAAAGGCGTGTAATATCAACACTGTAACCATTGACTGGCGCTTTATGGTACGTACCTTTGATTATAATTATAATTGTGATGATGGTGATGGCATTGAGAACAATGATGATGTTGGCTGTGATAATCACTATGGTCTCTAATTTACCTGTGCTGTTGATATGAAATATATGCACTTTGCAGTTTATATACGTGGAAAATAAAGAATTATATTGCAGTGAAATAAGAGAATGTCGTTCTATTGACGACAAATAGATTTTTTCCCTTTTTGTTTTTTGTTGTGAACTACTGTAATTAGGTTTTGACTTTATTTTCGTCTATGACAAAAATGACAATGACATCTGCTAAAACCAGTGACGTCATAACGGTAAGAATAAGAGTTGCGCATGCAAAATCTGATAACGAATTCACTCTGTAACTCAGGTCGATTTGTTTTATTATAGAAACTACCAATAAAAAAGTTGAAATGGGACACGTAGCTTTTGAATACTGCAGCATGGAGAAATAATTCCGTTTTGTACAACGTTTCAATTTTAATGAAGCAAGGGAGTTTGGCCCTATCGAAGCTTATTTTCATTATTTGTTTACTATTTTATTATTCTTCAAATTCTGCATTTTTATTACGTCATCATAACATAGAATTTTATTTTACTACTTCAGTTGCACCCCCTAGCGTGATGGAGCAAAAAAAAAAAACATTGCAAATTATTATACGTGTGGATGGTGTTGTTGACAATGATATTGATGGTGAGGATAATATACTAATGACAGCAGGGTGCTGGTGGTGGTTATGGTGGTGGATGAATCTGTCCCCCACAAGTAAACAATGGTGGATAATTGGACTATCTTTGAGAAGTAAATATCGAGGGAGAGTTCAGTCAACACAAAAATGGTAGAGATGACTGACGATGGCATCAAGTGCAAAGCTCTTTTTGTCACCTCCATTCCACCAGCCTCACTTACCTGATAATTTATTTGCCTTGCTGCACCCAATTAATTGAATCTGCTACCAACTCCACCAACCCTCCTAATTGTCTTTTTTTACCTCAGTCTGTACAAAAATTCAAATTTTCTGCAAAACAAGCAATGTACTTGAAAGAACTGATAACAGCGCTCTTTTTTCATTTAGTTTTGTTTTTTTTCTATTAAATAAAGTATTTTGAACCATTCGAAAACCGTAGCAATCAAAGATGGCGAAAGGTTCTATCCTTTTTATATGTAGGCGTGTTTGTGTGTTTCAACACTCTTGGACATACCGTTTAGTCAACAGATTTGAATATTGGCATCAATGCTCCAGCCCTTCTAAAAATGTTTTGATTATTAAAAAAAACTTTTTAGGCCTCTTGGGGGGGGGGATCTTATTTTGACAGGTTTAATAATAACATCTACATTTTCCAGAATCTAAAAGTTTTCAGATTCTTTTGTGCACTCTATTTTAGATGTTTCGTTGTAGAAAACGTTAGCGATGTCATGAATAGACTTTATTCTGACCACATTTATTCTTCAATGGATTCTTTTTACATGATTTCAAATTTTGGTGCAACGGTTGTTTAATCACTATATGTGATGATCACTACTTAATTTTGACTACTATTTTCCTCCGTCTTGAATTTTGTTGTTGCTTTTTAGCATAACTTGAGCTGTTGATCTATGTCAGAGGGTGTTCGGAATGGTTTGGGAATAGAGGAAAAAGAAACCTGATGAAACTCGCTCATGTCCTATTTGCTCAAAGAAGCCTAGCAATCGCCCAACGGTTCTTAATCGTCTGAGCTACGGGAATTCTCGGCGGGATATCAAATCTAACCCTTAAACCTACACTCCATTCCGGTCTCTCGTGAGCTATGCTTGTCTTTATTTCTCTACTGGTAGTATTAGCAAACCAATTATCGTCTGTAATTGTTATTCTTTTATTTTTATTAGATGAATTATTGCGGGACCATTATCATTAGTTTCGACTGCTATTTCCCAACGTTTTAATTTTGAGTCCCGCGCATACAGAAAAAAAAGGGTAATTTTCGGGGAAATAACGAAAAGTCTATTTCTACTGAGAGTGACGCATGCAGCTCGTATCTTCAAGTAGGGGCGTTGGTGACCTGTAGGGGCCAACGTATCGAATAACTTGTGCCGAGGCCAACAGGCCTACCGAATGGTAATCGAAGCTCAAAAAGAACGAACTCTGGCCTGCAATTCCTTTGATGTAGAATTAAATTCCACAGGTCATCGTTCCGAGGCCACGAAGAAATTTGCACAATTTCGCCTTGCATTATCGGACGTAAACGATACTGTGGACGTATACGTGTATGTAGACCTCTCTACTGATTTCTGTGTCTTTATCAGTGGACACTCGTTACGAAGTTATTTACTCAGCGAAGACAAGTCTGGCATAAGGCTTTTTTAATTCTCTCATTGCTCTACAGTGATTCTAACTCTTATAAGTCATTTTAACTCACTAGTTGCTATTTTAGTCATTTTAGTCATCATTTGAAATGTTTTGTTTCATTGATCTTAACTTCACAGTTTTAACTTTTTTTTCGCCTTTTTTTTTACTGGACTTAAATCTATGACATGAATATCATCCGCCTATGTTTTCTTTGGTCTTCTTCAGGTGCATATTTCACTGGCAATCCTTGATATTCGTCCTGTTATATATATACATATACATATATATATATATATATATATATATATATATATATATATATATATATATATATATATATATATATATATATATGTGTGTGTGTGTGTATATATATATATATATATATATATATATATATATATAAGGGCTGTATCCGTTCCAAAAAATATTGTTTGGAAGGGTTCAGATTTCATGGTGTGTAGAGCAGCCTGTAATAATTGTCATGTAGTATAATTTTTCATCTATCGTACAGAACTACGACGTCGAAATATTTCAATTACTTCTTTTCGGTAACTGTGAAAAGATGCACGATTTGTTTTGGAAGAATTAAATCTAACGAGCCATTCTGTATCTCATTTGAAAATCAAAATGAGTTCACTAGAAAGATCTGATGATATGAACCTCTGAAGACTGACCATTTCCTGCGATCTTAATACTTCTTCCTGATAGGAAAGATTTGACTGTGGAATGAACTCTATCAATAATACCATAGTTTGTGAATTTACGAAGGGCGCTTGAGTGCGTGAGTGTGAGTGCGTGTGTGTTCTCACCACCCATCCAATCTGAATAATTCAGGGATCCAAGAATGAAAAAAATAAACCATATGTGGAGATAATCTATATTGTTCGTTAATATTTTTTATTCATATCAACACGTCTCGTAAAATAAGCCACCACTTCAGCCTATATGTCCTCAAGACCCATGCAGTCATGAAGATCAATAAACATTTATTTTTTAAATGACTAGAATCACGTTTATGTATATTTCATTTACTCCTCTTTTTTTCACCAATGTTTGCGTAACTTCATTGGCTTATTCATGAATAGAACAAAATCAGCAAGTATTATTGACAATCCTGACAGCTGCAGGGTCATATTCCACTCCTGCTTCAATCCCGACTAAAGATGATTGCTCAACTTTTATTACATTGACAAAAATTCGTCGGAAAATGCAAATAGAACTCGTTATCATAGTCAATAATTGAACAACCGTAGATGTTCTAAATTGGTCCCTTACTTTGTGCCCGCCAGCGTTCATGGTTGTTTTGGGGAAATTCAGACATCTTTTTTTAGTAATAATTTCCAAACCAAAGGACAGAAAAGTAACTAATTTTTGATATGAATTGATTGATCACCCCCAACTCAATATGTCATGCTGCAAAAAAACGTTGGTCACTTGACAGTTTCTCTTCAGTGACAAACCAGGCATTTCTCTTTTTTATTCGTATTCTTCATTTCATTTATTTACAACAGTTTGTTTTTTTAACTTGAATTTCTCTTCCATTTTCTTCTCTTTTTCATTCATCTCTTCTTCATCGAATCATTCCACCTTGAATTTTTTTCTGTTTCTACAATATCATACATTTCCCTACCTGCACTTCTCATTATGACGTAATACTACCCGAATTCTAGTGGCAACGAGATCTTGCATGAATCAGCATATTTGGCTTGTTTATACAAGACCAGAAAATATGCCTAGTTTTTTTACTCTCCACTTTCCCTAATGTCAACAAGAACTCTTACCAATACTGTCAACATAAGTTTCTTTCGGAATTTAAGTTGGGTTGGCTCTAGTATTATTATGAAACTCTTTATCAAGTGACATTTATAATATTATATTATATATATCACGCGTAGAGGTTGTACCAATGGAGCTATAGAGCTGAACATTTTGCCCCCTTTTTGATTCCCCTCTGAACAGATTTATAGTGTAGGGGTTCAATTTACAATGTGTGTTTATGCTAAACTGATCCCTTAGTTTGTGTCCACCAGTTCTTTGAAAATCAGGACTTTCTTAGTGACACTTGCCCAAAAGAGGCGAGAGAAGTAATTTATTCACTGATCACCCTTCTTTTCCAAATTTTAATTCATCACCCTCAACACGACATGCTTCCAACGACATTGGGCACAAGACGGTTTCTATTGAGTGATTAACCAGAGCTGCTATTTTTATGGGGGTTTTTGTTGTTAATTTTTTTTTTTTTTTTTTTGCTTTTTTTTTAAAATTCTGTTTGTTCTGTTCTTCTACCAATCCTTACAACGGTTCCTACCGCTTCAGTTTAATCTAATTGTTTGTTGGTTTTTTAAGTTTAGTTTTTATGGCTTAACCCTTTACTGCTCTGTTGATTTCCTGAGTCAATTTAATTTCCATTCGTTGTAACGTTGTGTGTTTTAGGAACGGGAGTTGTGTTCTCCAGCTCGCATCGTGTAAACAAAACAGTATGTTGGGAACGAATCACTTGGTGCTAGCCCAGTGGATAGCTATTTTAACTGAGGAGATGTTTACTGGTTCGAACCTTTGCCATTTCAGTCCCCTAATCATGATTCACCTAATGGAAATATCGCTAAGATGAGAGAGATAATAAGCAATGGCTGATGAATATATCCTTTTATGAGTTCAATCGGTGGTTTTGATTGATTAACATTTACTTGATCGTTCTTATCAAAAAATGTTAACCTCACCACAAATAGAAAATGTTGGTAGGCTAATATTTTTGTATATTAAAAGCAAAAAATATTCGGATAAAAATCTTTAAAAGATTAGATAAACCTATGTTGACAGTTTGGGTGACAGCTTTTGTAGACAGTTTTGTAATAGATGGATAGATAGATGGATAAATAGATACATACATACATACATACATACATACATACATATGAACAGAGATAGATAGATAGATAGATAGATAGATAGATAGATAGATAGATAGATAGATAGATAGATAGATATGAACAGACTGAGATAGATATGAACAGACTGAGATAGATAGATAGATAGATAGATAGATAGATAGATAGATAGATAGATAGAAACAGACTGTGATAGATAGATAGATAGATAGATAGATAGATAGATAGATAGATAGATATTAACAGACTGAGATAGATAGATAGATAGATAGATAGATAGATAGATTGATCGATACATATGTGCGTATACTTTATATTTAAATCTTATAGATTATCTTAGTCAACACACGCTTTGAGTCGTATGAATGTCACTTGATAAAGAGTTTCATAATAATACTAGAGTATATATAACAATTCACTCACAGTGTATTTCTATTAACAGCTAAATATACGTCTTATTACTTACTATTAGCAGCTAAAGTGGGTTTGAGTGGGTGACTCGCCCCTGGCAACCTGAAGCTTAAAATTTCTTCTATTACTCAAATAAATCTTAGACTCACTAATGCAATCGTTAGGAGTGTCGTTGTTAAGGTCTATTGTTAATTTGAGTCGGTTCCTTTGATGTTTGTACCTTTTGCCCCAGGGATCATGGGTGGTCCGGCCTCGACTCCAGCCTATAATGTTGCGCTGGTCATGTTTGTCCAAAGGTCAACTTTTCTGAAAATACACTCGACGAAGTATTGAGCGGTTCTCAGATCTGTCGTGTACGGTGGTTCAACGAACTTCTGGATTGTGTTAGAGAATTCTACGTAAACTTGAGTCAAAAAAAAAATTGATCAGAAAATACAAAGTCTCTCTAGAAAGTATTTTAGCCATCTATCAGCAACGAAAGAGTTTGTTTG
Organism: Thysanoteuthis rhombus; assembly: GCA_963457665.1. Lineage (NCBI taxonomy): Eukaryota > Metazoa > Mollusca > Cephalopoda > Oegopsida > Thysanoteuthidae > Thysanoteuthis > Thysanoteuthis major. Next base: position 17,045,269 of record OY735227.1, on the reverse strand, counting down.
TTTTTTTTTTAATTACCTATCTGGGCAATAGCAGACTAGTCCTCTTCAAAATATTCCCTTCTCGATATTACATAATTTTTCTAATCAGATGATAGTTTAATGTCTCTCAAACATGACTCCATTTCAATGATGACTTTAGCCTATGCAATAAATTAATATTTTCCAAGAAATTCAACTTCTAACGAGATTTGAGAATAACTCACATTCTCAACAAAATGCTGACCCAACATTCAAAGAAGATCTTGGCGTCCCTTCCACTTTTCAAAGTTTGCAAAATCCTCTCTAGGGATCGCCATTAGCTCTCCCGCCGCATTCTCCTTAATCTCTCCCTGGTCTGAAATCTCCCTTTCAACGGAGATTTTAACGATAGGAAGAGCCATAAATCGCAGGATGACAAATTTGGACTCTACTGGGGCTGACAGATGATTCGTTGTTTTATCAACAACAACAAAAAAAAACATGAGAAGCGAACATTGTGAATCCGACGGTTACACACCCGATTGATTAACCTAAAGGGAAAGTGTCTGTTCACGCATACACTGCAATTTCCCCTCTGATTCGTTGCCAAGTTATATCAAGGCCACACAACCGGTTCTGGAGATATTCAAAATGGTTGGTTCTTTTCCAGACAGACCTCGTAATGAATTGAGTACCAAGCAATTAAGTAAAGAAGGCAGATAAAGAAAGCAGAGTTTCACATGATTTTAAAATTACTATACATTGACACTGGTACGAGATTCCGAAATAAAGAGTTTTCATTATTATACATGATTTTATAAAAAAAAGTTTTGATTAGTCTCTTAATAGTATTTGCCACTTTTTCCCCCACACCGTTTTTAAGTCATTAAGTTATCTACAGATTGTCATTTAGAGATAGTTAATTCTTATTATAGTTTTAACTATTTTATTAAGAGTAGCATCTATTTTTGTATCCCCACATTTTTGAGTTGTTTTCATGGGATCCTTGTTTTGAGATCGTTTAGCCATTAATCAATGGTCAATGTCAATTGAATTATTCTTTTCGCGCAATTCTGTGATATATTATAGCAGTTTATTGTTTTTTAATGGTGTTTTTTCTGAGAGTGTTGAGATAGAATAATATATTTCAATATGATTTATATAGATTACATTATAATGAATGAAAATTGTGTTCTGCGATGCTTTTTAATTGGTTGTATTTAAAATGATTTTAAGATTAAGAGAAAAAAGTCATTAAATACATGTGTAATTTTGAGCTTGAATAAACATCAAATGATGTCGAATTTACTGTCTCTACATTCGGTTTAAAAACGCGGTTAGATTTTAACTTGTAATTTTAACGGGTCGGTTTAGAGCTCGCTGACTTACGGTTCAAACCGTTATTTCAAATCGGATTAAAGAACTCTTGCAGCAAACGCACGAACTAATAGCGGCAGATACAAAACTTGCCCGAAGATGGGAGTTGCCAGACCACAAAACGCCGGATTAGAGAGGTTATAATGTCATGATTACAATAACATCTTTTTTTTTTCAATTTCACATAGCATGTCAAAACTTTTCAGCCTATCACCTCCCCCCATTTTTGAAGATGACTGCTTTAATTATCTAATACCTTCAGTCAAATACTCACACCAAGTGCCTTGGCTGAACATCTTAAATGAACTCTGCATTCCCTTATGTCATGTTTCATCTTGACTAAGCCAAGTGAATTCCAAAATAAATTGCTTATAGCAGATATTTTCAGGTTTGCAATGACCTACACAGACCTACATGAGGAGATAACGCTAATTTATTTATCAAAACATTTTTAAATACATATTTTGTGCTTTCATCTTATTTTGTGACTAAACTAATGTAAAAAGAAAGATTTCCTATTTAACAAAAAATACTTTTGTATGTAACAATCTATCGTCCTTCCTTTTCAGCCCAACTTTCATCCTATAGAGATGGGCAATAGTGATTCTGTTCACAATGAGTACTATAACATGATGTATATACATGTCATCGAACCTTACATAATGGTTCCGAGATTTCCTGATCTCTCAAGGATTACAAAAAATAAACTATGAGGGCATAAAAAATTTAATAATTTCTATTTTAATAATTATCTGCCAGATCAATAAATCCGTCTCTCATTAACACTTTCGAAGAAAGCCATTAGCAAATAAGGATTTAATTAAATAGGAAAATCTTTCTTTTTTTTTATCTGATTCCGATGCAATTATCGTTTGTAAAACGAGACGTGAAGAGGAAATTTACTTAAACAAAGTAAAAAGAAAAGGAAACAGAAGGATTTTAACAAATCTAAAAGAGAACAATTGTTAAGATTCTATAAAGTAATACATAAGAGATAAAATAAAATGAAAACGTTTCTGTTTGCTATAAGGAAAGCATAACAAGACAAAATTTGCCTTCCGGCTGAATATAAATAGCTAATGGCTTCATAGCAATTATGAAACTACCAAAATATGAGGATTGGATAAAAATTCTTTTTTTAAATAGATAGCACTTTGAGAATGCATATCTCTATCCAAGTCACTAGAAACTGAACAATCAGGTTACAGATGGTTGACCATGCTGTGACAAAGCTTGTAATAATTATTCATCAGGTTTGAATATTGTCAATACTCTATCAAGAAGTTTATCAATCTTGCCGACTATGTAATGATTATGATTGCTAACTCATACAAAAGTGCTGACGATGTAATAATTATGATTTTAGAATCACACAAACATGCTGACCAAGAAAAAATTATGATCACACAAACGTACAATAGTGCTGACAATGTAATAGTTATGATTACAGAATCGCTCAAAAGTGCTGACAAAGCAATAAACATGATTTCAGAATCTCACAAAAGTGCTGACTATGTAATAATTAGGATTTCAGAATCACACGAAAGTGCTGACAATGAAGTAATTATGATTGCCGAATCGAATAAAAGTGCTGACGACAGTGCATTCATCCAATACATTTTATTATGACGTCAACTAGTACATATATTTGCTATTCTTTTCGGCGAACATACTACATCATTCAATTTTTACAGGTGATAGGTCGACGCCATTTTCAAACTGAATTATGAAATCAACAAGTTAGTAATCAGACATTGTATTTAACGCCATCGTCACTAAAAACTGAAAAATTATTTTACCGATCAAAGACTGACTAAAGCTTGTAATAATTATTCTTCAGAAACATCTCGTTGAACCCTGATTCATTTCGATATTTCATCATTTCCCTGGGACCGAGTAACTTTGTCATTACTGAGTTATTATTGTCCTATCTTGCAATGTTGACAAAATCCGAAAAATAATCAGCGATCCGCCTCCAAATTCAATCTATCATTCCTTTGCTTATTGGCCAGCCTTCCACAAAATGTCATAAAAATTAATTCAGAACTTTCGGAATTATTGTGTGATTAAACAAACAAAAAAAACAAATAGATAGATATGGGCGAATGCATAATCTCGTCGTTGGCAGAGATTTGAAAAAAACTGTGGCCTTTGCAACTAGAATTCAACTTAATAAACAATTAACAGCTTTTAATGATCATATTGATGATCATGCGAATTTATACTAAGAAGATCGTTTCTGACCTGATGGACACAGATGTGATGCGATGCTCTTAGCATTGCTCCGTGGAGTCTGGACCAGAGGGGTCAGGGTTCGCCCTGTGACGAAGTCAAGTACTAATATGTTGTGAGGACTAAGATATTTTAAGTAAGTTCTTGTCCCACATGTATGCATCTTACGTTCCCCACATAAAAGCGACCTTGCGTCACATCCTGTTCTTTTAGGGGTTCGAATAAATAGGGAATTTCAATGAGGATGATAAGGCTTTTTAACGGTCTTTTCTTATGCGTAAAAACATTTGATTCACTTTTTCGCTCTTTTAACTAATTTTCCGGCTAAAACATTAACCGAAAAAAACGTCTGTTGGCAGCATGTCGCGAGTGTTGTTATCAGTCAGAAAAATTGGATGATTACAAGTTTCTTCTCTCACCTTTTGATGGCCAGTGATCACTAAAAACTGAATTTTCAAAAAAAATCAAGCAGACACAAACTAAGGTATCAATTTAGCACAAACCCACAGTACAAACTGACCCCCTTAAAAGAAAAGTATCTAGGGGGGGGATTTTTTTTTAAAATTCCACACATAATAAGGAATATATTTTCAGTCCATTAACTCTATTGCTGCAGCTTGAATGCGCCATACATACATTCATACATACATAGCCAGCCATACTAACTTGAAAACTGAAAAAACTGTTTTGGTGTGAGTTTTGATTAAAGGTTTCTAATTTCGCTGTAATAATTTGAACACATTAGCTGAACAATATCTATGCCTTAATAATTAAATTGAACAATATGTCAAGAAGTTGATTTAGATGCATTTTCTCTCTTCGATCAGAAACAAAATCCTTTTAAAATAACAAATTGAGAACTGAAGAAACTGCGGAACACAAAGGTTGCGGTGGTGCCCATGATATTTGATGCATCCCGAGCAGTCCCAAAGACTCTGGAGACAACACAGGAGAAATAGAATATTCAAAGAATGGTTGGAACTGTAGTCCTGGAATCGGTGAGAAAATTGAAAAAGGTAGAGAATATTTGAGGAGACTGATCGTCACTCGATTCCCAGCGGCAACTACAAGACAACTGGTGTAAATGAATACATGAAAATGTATTCATCGACAGTCTTTCAACGTCCGTCGTTGGACATAGACCTTCTCCAGGATTCGCAACACTTCTTAATCGTGGGCATCGCGGAGCCAGTATTTTCTAAATTTGTTTAGTTCATAAACTGCTAATTAAAGCAATCACCACAACTGTCCATGTAGATTTCTTTGTTTTTTAAAGTGAGTCTGTCTGACTGTCCGGTTGGCTTTCTGTGTCAGTTTCGTCGTTATAGACTGCACCAAGCAGATTTACCCTTTGTCATGTCTAGAAAGCATGTTTATCACACCCCAAGGTTTTCAGTGAGGTTCAATTTACAATGTAAGTTTATGCTTAATTGGTCATTAGCTTGTACTCGACAGTATTAAAGATAATGAAAACA
>OY735227.1:16930227-17035227 GCA_963457665.1 Thysanoteuthis rhombus | reverse complement strand
TATTAAAATTTCCCGCTGTTTGGAAAATTTTTATCTCTTTATTAAACTAGAATCTAATCGCTTCTTTTCTAGCCTATCTTCCATTCTTCCAAAAAATGTCATTGAAATTCGTTGAGTACTTCCGGAGATATCCCGTGGAAATTCATTTATTTATCCAATCCTGAATCCACCCATAAGTTTTACCACTTCTTTCTCAGCCTATGGACGATGCCTCCAGAAATTCTCATTGAAATTCATTTTGAACTTTTGGAGACAATCTATGGACAGACAGACAGTTAAACAGTCACGACCGAATACGCATTGGTAGAGGTAAACAATTGATAAGCACTCAGAACAATGAATCTCAATGAAATCTTCAAAAGAAGAAGTTCTTAAAAGAAGGATAAATAACCAATGCATCCTCCTAGTGGTCACCTACGGAGATGAAAACATGGAATCTAACTAAAATATTGGCCCTCAATCTGCAAAGTATGCAACGTGCACATGAAAGAATCATGCTCAGTACCACATCGAAAGATCACAAGACAGCACAATATATTAGAGAAGAACAAGAGTCTGAAACATCATAGAATTCATTAGAAAACTCAAATGGCAACGGGCTAGTCATGTTGCAAGAATGCCTGACCACCGCTGTGCATTACGACTCACAACGTGGATCCCTAGAGAGCCTATGTGAAATCGTGGCTGGCAAAAAAAGATGGCGTGACGAAGGGTTTATTTGATAACGACCCTTTATTATATTCTTGATAACTAACAGATTAAAGTGTAGTACTTGCTACCTTTTTTAATTGCAAAAAAAATATAAATAGCTGTTGATCCGTTACTTTCAAATTCATAGAAAACTTCTTTTTTTGGCTTACAATCTGGAGATATGGGGAGAAGAATCACGGTCTTTAGTCCAGACGAGAAATAACTATGTTCATAGTAATTCAAATGTTCTATACTCTCAAATCTTGAATTACAACATTTCTATCTCGTGTATATTTTAGGCACTGGTAAGGAAAATTCCGACTTTTGGTTGCACAATTATACTCTATCTCCCATCACCCTCCCCCACCCACTACCCTTGAGACGAAAACATTAACCACAACTTTTATGTTTACCCAATAGCCTTATTACCCACTTTGTACAACCTAAATTCCCCTTCGGAAGAATTCTACCCCAGTTGGGAACCACAGGAATAGATAGATAGATAGATAGATAGATAGATAGATAGATAGATAGAAAGTCCTTTTATCATCTTTCTTTTCCTTGTGTTCAATTCAAATTACCAGAGAGCAGTCTGAAATTTCAAGTCGATTAACTTGGCAAATCATATTTAATGTAACCATATAGACATAAATACGCTTTGCGTTCATACTTAATCACTGTTACTGCACATGATGCTCTTGTTTGAAAAAAAAACATCCTCCATTCAGCCATTCTTTACTTTTGTCTTTATAGGGATCAGGGATATTTTTACCAAGAATAACTCTAACAGCAACCAAAGATAATGTAATATTCTTCCACCAGAACTTCTTATGTGTCAATTTTTTTGTTCCGTGCATTTATTGCAGATAGCAAAAACAAACGGTTCGTACCAAGTTTTAATCCTTATGCTGACCTCTGGGTAGATTTACTAGTGGTTTAGAAACCCAATTTTTTTAAATCTCATGTTACGATTAAAACTTTTGAAAATATATTTTATGTCTTCCTTGACCGGAAATCCTGAAGTGCATTTTCAAAACTCTCTCACAGTAATGTTGATACTGATATTAATACAATGCTATATAAAGTTTGTGAGTAACTTTTTCTTTCCAAATAACCACACTTTCGAATACACGAAATATATTCGCATAATTCTCAAAGTCCATGATGACAGACACACATGCACACACGCATTCACATTTGGACACATTATTGGTCGATGTGTGCATGTGTTTCTGCGAATATTATGAATGCGTGTATGTATCTATCAATATGCTTATGTATGTGTCAGCGGTGTGTAGTGACCTTTGAGGTTGGCCATGTCATAAACACCCATTGATTCTACAGAATTAATTATGTAATCAATCAGTCAAGACGAACTATTTGTGTCCATAACATGATCATTAGGATTGATGTTCAAATACTGAAATATAGCCTGTATTTAATCGTAACATAGATAATTTTGCGAACTTTTATAGGATTTCTAAGTGAATTCACACCGTGATTATGTAATTTGACCAGAATTTCGACATTTTTTAGGTTATGGTTGACGTGTCAACAGTGAAGGAACTCAATTTTTTTTTTAATCTTTCAAAAATAAATCTACCTTAGAGAAATTTGAATCGAATAAAATTAGTTAATTTAATAATTGATTGACTGAATTATGCTAGAATTTTGCGTATTTATTTCTGGAAACAGAGTGAAAAGTGCATTTATCCACGAAGCGAGATCGTAACAGAAGTTCAGAGGTCAGCTTTGATCTTATGTAATTTGATGTAATTAAGATCTCCTGCGACCACAAGTACCTGATAGGTTTGTGATAAATACGGATGACTGGAATGGGCTGATATGGCGTGCTGAACAATTGAGCAAATGAAGAAAGATAATCAGTTACCGGCTATCATACAAAAATAATGGTAACGTCTGTGATTGAAACAAAAATAATCAAAATTATTTTTAGATGTTTATCTCAAATTTGAAGAACTTTATATCCATTGATAAATAGAACATCTTTCTTTCTGATGATAAAATTTCCTGAGCTTCGCAGGAGACAAAATATTCAAAAGACCATAATGAAAAAATTCCAACAGATATTTTTTTACACAAAAGATATACACTGCACTTGAATAAAAGAGATTTTTAAAAAACTTACTAAATAGAATTTTTTTTTCATTTGTCTTTCCGATTCAGAGCCGATTTAAAATAAATACGTAGGCATATTTCCGAAATGATAAAAAGATCATAAGATATTTTCGAAAATGATTAAATGAAGGGGAGCTAACCGTTCTATTTATTCCATTCGTTTATTTACATCAGCTCAGAACAAATCAATTATTTTCCTTGCCTTCTGTTGACGGCAACGATTGGGGTAATGCTATTTCAGAGTTGCATGTTTCTTTGAAATGCTTAACGGAACAGATATGACAACATTGCGTTGGGCTTTTTTTTTTAAATATTGTCATTGGTTAAAAGGTAGTGTCAAGTTCAATTATGCTATACCAAAGATGTCAGAAAAAAAGTTGCTTTATAGTATAGAAATATTTATTTTCCTTGGTTCTCTTAAACAAATTAATTGGTTCAATCTTCAGTGATTATTGACTGCTTGTAAATTTAATTACTTTTTTGCAGACTCATCAACAGACTTATGACAAAACAATAACTTCTCACTCATGGAAAATGAAACTGTAGCAGCTAACTTGTGAAGAGTGGACATCAAGGGAGATAATTGATGAATGATTTGTCACGTCGTGCAATTTTTTTGATTGCATATCTCTTGATGTTTATATTATTAATGGTTTTTAATGTTTTTAACATTATTTCTTTATTATTATTCAGCTTTTGATGATTCTGAAACAAAATTAACTCACATTCCCTAAATGAACGCCACTGGTATATATGTATCTGCTTTTTACTTATGTATGTTAGATGGGCGTTTACCTTTAAACAATAGTGAACTAATTAGTCATGTAGAGATTCAAAGAGTTTTTCGGACCATTAAACTCCTTCTTGTTGCTTGAGCAGTTAGCACAATATTTCAGTAGATCCATTCCACGGTCTTCTTCAGGTGTACTGTTCTAATGTGATGATGGTAAACATAATTTGTTCTCTCCAAAGATAGCAACGCTTATAACGTAATCATTCGAGTGTTTTCCTTCCCTCTCCTTGTCAGGTCTTGATTTCCATACCTTGTCCCCGAATTGGAACTCCACGCTTGACTGACATACACTTAACCGGAACGTTGATGTATGCTGCTTCTTTCAAACTATACACAGTGTCTAGTCACGTAAAGCATTGCAATTGTAGCGAGTTCGATCCCCAATGTGCCCTTGTTCGAAACTAAGCTGAGCTTAGTATATTTACAATGCTACCCCAAAGTTATGGGAATTTATTGATCCACCCTCAGGCATAGGAGTGGGAATTATAAAAACAGAAAGTAAACTTAGACAGATGGGAAACAATATGTATACGAGAAGTCAATCTAAATATATTGCGTCGAAGTCTACTCATATGTACTTAAACACATCTGTAGATATAAAGAGAAAACAATGCAATGGTAGAGTTAAGTAGTGCATATTCATAAGCTTACATGTACGGCAAGATAAATAGATAGTTTGATAGATGTTCGGGTGATCAATGAAAAAATTGGAAAAGAGAATGATCAGTGAACAAGTTATTTCTTCTCGCCTTTTGTTGGATTACTGATAAGTCCGAAATTTCAAAAAGCAAGCGTTAACACAACTCAATACATACTAAGGGACCAATTAAGCATAAACTTACGTTGTAAATTGACCCCAATCAAAAACCCATTTATGGGTGAACTTCGAAAAAAAAAAAAATTTTTTTTCCTTGACATAATAAGGAGTAAATCTTTAATTTTTTAGTACTTTAACTACATTGGTGCAGCCTGTACGAGCAATAACTACGTACATACGGAGCCAGCTAGCCTGAATCATTTGAAAACCGAAGAAACATACGTTAAAAGTTTGGTCGTCAGTTTCGAATAGATATTTATTAAGAGTCACCTTTCAACCTATTTGCCACCAGATGTTACTATCTCCCTCCTCCTTCTTTCTCCTTTTCTTTCCTTCTCACTGTCCCACCCTCCGTCTTTCTATATTTCCCCTCCTCTTCCTCCTTCCCTTCTCTCTTTCCTCTCTTCCTCCCTCACTTTCTCCTTCTTTTCTCCATTCCCCTCCCTAACTCTCTTAATCTCTCTCTCATTCTTCCCCCTTTCTCTGTGTATCACACGTGCACACCGTGCACATACGCGTGTGGGCAAAGGCATACACATACTCACAAAAGCACCAGTTCCAGTTCCTGAGAATACATATTCGAGAGACCCCTGGGGTCGTCTCATAGACATGCATGAGCTTTTGTAATATTGCATGTCTATGTTGTAAAACAGTGTATGAAAGAAATGTCTGTCCAGTTACCAAAATTGTCTTCTTTCGTTTTCGAAGCAAACGAACATAAGGGAAAATAAAAATTCTGCTAAATTATAATTCAGCCCATCAACATTCGGTGAAGCAATGTGCAGGCAAGTGTAATTCGGGATTTTGATTACCACTCGCTTTTATACAACAATAACCGGCGTGCAGCATCAAGCGAATGATTTGTATAATATTCTGGCCGCTTATAGCCATCACTTGGAATGAGATGACTGGGATCGACTGATTTAGATAACAATAGCTGTTTGATAATATTATTCGTGATTATGATGTGCAGCTTCTTTGGTGTATAGAAAATGATATATTGATTTGATTTGTGGGTGTTTCACATTAGTGCAGTTCGTGACACGTTGTCGACGAGGATTTTAACTGATGCAACACAATCTCCCACTCACATTTTCTACTCGATTGGACCTTGTGCCAGACATAGTTCTCTCTATATGTATGTGTGTGTGTGTGTGCATGTGTGCTCCTCTCTAAGTTCAATATGAAACATGACTCTATCAAATTTGGTCATGAAAAATTAACACAACTAATCGCATTTTTCGACACCCTCATCTCCATCGATGAAAACAGATAACAGACAACACACTACACAAAATTCATTGACACCCGTAACTATTTCCTCTTTGAATCCTCTCACCCGAAACACCTCAAAGGAAACTTATCATACTTACAAATACTAATACCTAGAAGGATCTGTTCCACCAATAAAGAATTTGGTAGACATAACGATAAATAGCAATTCATTAATAGAGAATACAGCCAAGATATAATCGAAAAACAGATATGCAAAACAAAAACGACCCCAAGAAAAAATACCCAACAATCATTAACAGAAGAGAAGTCAGATCGCATCCCCTCATAACAATATTTAATGATGTCACCCGTACCAGCTCAAATAATCAAGAACCGAAGGAATATTCTAAAACTGAAACCAGATTTAAAGAATATATTTCGAGAAAAAAAAGGATGCTAGTTTACCGTCGACCCAAAAATATCAAAGAAATTAGAGGTAGTGTTGACATACTAAACGACAAAGGTATCTGTAAAACCCGATTGCAAAAAACAGTTAAATTGTTCAACAATGCAGCAATGAGAATAGACTAAGCTTCATTCTCCAGTTCTTCAACCGAGAAAAACTATAAACCTTACCATGAAACTGATAAAGTTGACACTGTATTTACCTTTTAGAATCCATGCGTTGATCTTAAGAATATGTAGGAAAACCTGAAAGTCCTTTTCACAACAAATCTTACAACAATCGGTGCAGAATAAAATCAGTAGATTACAAAAAACTATTAAATCGTAGAAAAACATTCCCACTTAGTAGACCATGACTTTACTAAGGATGCAAAATTTACAACCATAGAAAGGAGAGAAAAAACTTAGCTCATGACACCGCACCGACACCAGAATCCCACAAACGTAAATCGATTTTGCGACTAAAAAAATAATCCCCGAAAGTTTCAATGATAAACTCCCTTAATCATATCCTATAGCACTAACAACTGAATACAACACACTACATTTCTAAAACATACATTCATCCAGCCCCGACCAAACATCCAACATTATAACAAATTTCAACAACTTTAACATAAATATGAAGCATCACCTATTGTAAACAATATGGAAATTTGATACAAAAATTCAGAGCAAATCTAACTCTTATTCGAATTTAAATAAATTCGAACATCATACATCCTTTTCTTGTTATTACAATACTCTCGGCAGCCTATGAAATTCAACTGCATATCACATCGACCAAAAGCTCCCAAACACCTGAAAAGTTTCCTCCTTGAGAGAGGTCAGACTGGATCAGGTCATAATATACACAAATAGAATCGTGGTAGTATATCTCTAGTCTGTCCAACCTTATATATAAACACCAATTGACTTCACCGATTACCCATCCGAAAAAAAAACTTTGGGGGTCGACTGAATCCTTAGAAAGATTAAATAAGATATGCTTCGCCGATAAACGATGGGTCACACCATACAAGCAAGGCGGCAGATGAAATTTTGAAAAGTGACGGACCATACCCGACTAAGGACAGATATATCATACATTGGATTTACCACTGTTAATACTTCCATCTTCCTACGTTACCATCGATAATGGCCTAAGGTCGAAATTAGTTCGGATATATAAAAACGGAATAAAATAATTTTTACACTCAACCCTGTGTATGCGTCTTCCATATATATATATATATATATATATATATATATATATATATATATATATATATGTACTGGTTTCAGGGGTTGCTTTATCTATAGTGATATACGTGTGTTTGTGTGCGTGCTTTTGTTCGGATTTACAATAGTGCATAATGACTTACAGATACTTCTCCCATACAGAAGCATACGTATGTGTATGCCAATATATTTTTAAAAGAAATATCCCAAAGTGCACATTTATATGTATGTATGTATGTATGTATGTATGTATGTATGTATGACGCTAATAATATCTATATCTCCAGCTGCTTTTCTACAAATAAAAGAAAATATGTCCTTCGCGCAGGTGCAAAAAGTGCAAACCTTCATATTCTCCAATTATTGTTTTCCCTGTACATATCTTTTCATCAATTATCGCGGCCACGATTCCGGCAAATATTATTAACAAATACCGGACTTTGTGCGTCACGGCAAATAACCTGTCTAGATAGATAGATAGATATAAACAGACATAGATAGATAGATAGATAGATAGATAGATAGATAGATAGATAGATAGATATGAACAGGCATAGATAAATAGATGGACAGAATGATAGATAGAGATAAAACATAGATAGATAGATAGATAGATAGATAGATAGAATTATAGATATGAACGGACATAGATAGATAGATAGATATGAACAGATAAATAGATATATAGATACGAAGATAGATAGATAGATTCATATAAACAGACATGAATAGATAAATAGATAGATAGTTAGACAGATAGATCTAAATAGGCTGAGATAGATAGGTATTGGGGAAAAGGGTGATCAATGAATAAGTTACTTCTCTCATCTCTAGTTGGGTTTAGTCCAAATTTTCGAAAAGAAAGCGAGCATGTATTCTGTCTAGCACAAACAAAGGGAATAGTTTAGCATGAACTTACATTGCAAATCGAACCTTCACAATAAAGACCTTTTCAAGGAAGAATTTCAAAAAACCAAAAAAAATGATTTTGATAGAATAATAAATGACAAGTTTTTGAAATTTCAGCCCTCTTATCCCATTGGTGCAGCCAGTACACGTGACAGATAGATAGATAGATAGATAGATAGATAGATAGATAGATAGATAGCCACTCAGACCCACTTAAAACAGTGGAAACCTATGTATGCTTGGTAATTTTTAATATCTAATGAACTTGTCTCCAATGAAGACCAAAAGAGTTCTCGTTTTTTTTTCATTGATAAAATCATTACAATCTTCATCATTGACAAAAATCCCTCTCCTATCTCTTTTGCACTTCTCGATTTCCGCCCCCTTCCACCACCTCACCCCACCCTCCTCCATCTACCTCCTTCGTTTCCTTTCTTTTTCACTTTCTCACTTTCTTTCTACCCCTCTCTCTCTCTCTCTGTCTCCTTCCGCTCTCTCTATATCTCTCTATCTCAAATACTATTGGCTCATATTTCATTTGAAACTCTCACTTCTTTTTTTTTTTCGTTGTTATTGTTGCTCTTCTTCTTCTTCTTCTTCTTCTTCTTCTTCTTCTTCTTCTTCTTCTTCTTCTTCTTCTTCTTCATCATCATCTCTGTCCCCACTGGCTGCCTCTCTACCCATACCCTACCCTTTTCTCCTCCCCTCTCATTATTTCCCCTCTACGTGTCCCTCTTCTCCTCCTCCTTCCTCCTCACCCCCCCCTTGCCACTTTCATATTTCACACATGCACACCTTTAGGTATTATCACGTGGTATATCACAACGCCGCATGCTGCAGCTGCGCTTACCCACCTCTCCCCTCTCCCTTTCACACCTTCTTATCATTATTCCGATGTGACTCATTAAGTTTTAACACTAGGCCAATATGTCGGCCATGTTAACAGCATTAACTGCATATTGCCTTGCTCACTTCCTACACCTACATATATTCAGGGGTAAGGCGTATACCTGCATCTCATTTGCCTTTTTTGTATGTATAAAAATGGATACAATAGCGTACACCTATTTCCCTAAAACCTAGCCTTATCGTATATTCACTTCGCAAAACCTAGTCTTACTGTATATTTAGTTCTGACAACCTCACCTTACCGTTTACTTAGTTCACAAAACCCAACATTACCGTATACTTAGTTCTCACGACCTTACCTTACCGTATACATAGTTCACAAAACCGAACATAACCGTATGTCTAGTTCTCTCAAACTCGCCTTACCAAAACCTAGTCTTACTGTGTACGTAGTTCCCAAAATCTAGTCTTACCGTGTACCTAGTTCCCAAAATCTAGACTCACCATGTACTAAGTTCACAAAACCAAACCTTACCGAATACCTAGTTCTCATAACCTTACTCTAACTACCATGTACCTAGTTCCCCAAACCTCACCCACCGTGAACATGACAACATTGACTAATAGTTGTTCTATTTTCGTTAACAAACCCCAATAATAATTTATTCATTCATACCTCCTTCAGGTGAATTATTCATGAGATGTTTTTTAGTCTATACAGCCGTTTATTAAGTCATTATTACATTTAGCTTGATTACAGGTAAAGGTGAAATGGGATGGAATAATGTAATTGTTAGCACATCTGCCTCACACGCTGAAGGTCCCGAGTTTGATTCCCCGGTATCGGTGAAGAGTGTGGAAAACTCTTCATTAATGCACCAAGCAGCTAATTGGGTACATTAGGCTGTGTGATTAGGGTGGAGATGTCCTGCTCATAGGTCCTCAGAGGGAATGCTAGATCAAAACATTGACCAGATGCATCACCTCTCCAAAAGAGAGAGGGGAGGTTGCTATTCGAATTCGAAAATTCGAAATTACGACCACAACCCTCTGCTGGGGGAAATTTGCCTGCCTTGAAAAACAGCTTCCTTACTCTGAGATGTGACAAGACTTAGAATACTTCTACTGCTTTCTCTAATAATAATAATTTTCTTAACAAAGACTTTTCCCTTGAATGAGTAAAAACGACAATTAACTTATATCTTGACATCACTTCTTGCTCACCTGCACGTTTTCATTTTTTGTCCTTTTGGAACTTCATCTGGCAAAGAGATTTCAGCCAAAAAAACAGACCATTTCTTATACGGAGTCTGCTTCAATCAAAACGATTTTGCAATAATTATTTGATCAGCGTCCCAACTTCATGCAAAGTTTTACTCTAGGCAGACCTAGTAATTTCCCAAAATATTCTCCTCTCGCTACTATGAGGAGGAGATGCCCGAGGGTAGGATCTCCGATCTCTGTGCCACAATTTTTTCTTTTGCTCCCGAAGCATCTTAACTCAAAAAACCCTTGCAAAAAGAGTATACAGATTCTACAGTACCCTCCACGTTATGCATGTCTATGAATTATACATATATATATATATATATATATATATATATATATATATATATATATATATATATATATATATATATCCGGAAACACCGCCTCATAGTAGCAAGAGGAGAATCTTTTGGCGTATTGCTTGTGTAAAAATTAGCAGAGAGTGTGTTCACTGACCAAGGAATTGTTGCAAACTTGTTTGAATTGAAGCATCATAACAGAAATCTCTTTGTCAAATTAAAATAAGTTTCCAGAGGACACCAATGAAAATGTATTGTTGAGCAAGAAGTGTAGTCAAAATATTTAAATACATAATTTTGCTATTGCACTGTACTCTTGAAACATCAAAAACACTGTTTCCCATTTTCCTGTTTATGTTAAACCAGAATGAACCCGGATTCTTATGCATTTGCAAAAGAGAAAGAAAATGAATAATGGAGATTACTACATAATTAGCTTTTAATGATAATCACCCTGGAAAATATTACAGACAGAAAACATAGATCATCACTTGGCGTAATATATAAGCAGATAAGTGCGTATAATATATTACTTACCGTCGCTCTTCTTCGACCAATCGTCGTTGTTCTTCAAGTTCCTGACGAAGTTGTTCCTGACGTTCAGCCATTTCTTTTTCCTTTTTCAATTGTTGTTCGCGTTCCTTTCTCTTCCGTTCTACCTGTTCGCGACGTTTAGCTGCCCGGGCTTTTCTCTCAGCGGCCCGGGCTTCTTGGCTGGTTATCATGGCGTAAGGAGCAACTTCGGGAGTCTGCAAAACAAGAACCAAAAGTATTGGTCAACGAAATTGAACTTTTTTCCTCAAGGTTGCAGTACTACTTTTTCTAAATCAATTTGTTTTCACAGATTACGAATTCCAAGCCTGTTTCACTGTAGCTCGTCTCATCTTATTTTTCTTTTGCTACGGATACGTTCTGTTTTCAGTTCTATTGTATATGAGGCAATATAGGCGTAGATTGAATGAAAAAGAGATTTGGGAAAGTCAGAACTTTCCAATACCGAAAATAAGAATTGCAGTAAGATATACAAAGAAAATACTTCAGAAGAACAAGCTAAAAACGTCGTCCCTTGGTTCTTCCTATTCCTATGGTGTTCTATAGGGGTTAAATTCTAAAATACAGCTTTTATCTCGTAATGAAAATTAGACTTGATATAAGTGAACAGATTGCATTTTCGGAACCAGCATCCAAAACTAAATAAAGAGTACCACAACACATAATTGATGAAAATTTTGTTGTTGACTAACGGAAAAGATTTTCACAGCCAAATGACTCTAACTCTTTCCATGTGGTTGTAATGAAAACATTTTTATAAAGGTGTTTTGTTCCTTTGTGAGATAAAAAAAAACATACTTGGTGAATATATAGAGTGCCAAGAGCCGCACACATGTTAGTGTAAGGTTGCATGTGGCTTGTAAGATTCTAGTGTTCTATTGCTCTTTCAAGGAAAGGGAAAATGTTCGTGTTTCCAGCCTTTAAAGCCGTACTTGTCTCCATGTCACATTGGGTTTGCAAGTTTTTGGCAGAGCTAGTTCGATCTTCAGGAACAAGTAGATCCCATAGGTCTTCTCAAAAAAAAAAGTTTTAAAACCAGTGCGTCCTGCCGATGATCATATACGATGCTGAAACATGGAAATCAGAAATTGACTTTCAGACTAAGAAAAATGCAAGGTACACTGGAGAAAACATCTCTGAATAATCATAAAGCAACACATTATATCAGAGCTGGGCATCTCGACTCAAAATCAGATGCAAAAATATGGCTGGCAAAAAATAAGATTACATGACAATCTGAATACGTTCACAATGTATTGAAACAGCGACGCTCAGGAGCGGAAAAATTGGTGGGCTTTGGGGAAAGCTTATCTCCAACAATGGACTTTAAAAAGCTAATCAATGACGACGACGACGATGATGATGCAAGATCCGCCGTAGAACGAGACTGACGCAACCATTTCAAAAAAGGAATCCTCAGAAGTCCTCTCCCAACTGCAATCCGATAATCGATAAGCTGCCATGGGTGAAAGCAAAGAATTTATAGTCTTGAATAATTCAATCTGGTTTAAACCTCAAAAGGCAATGTTTGTTTCATTTCCACTAATCATATCAACAAAATCAACAACTATTATTTTCCATTCTCTCTCTCTTTCTCCTTCCTTCTCTCTCTCTCTCTCTCCTTTATTTTCTCTTTCACTTTCTCTGTAGTCCCTCCCTCTAATCCTCTCTCACTCACTTGCCTTCATTTTCTCTCTCACTTTTTCCCTTGGTGTCTCTCTCATCCTTTCTCTGTCTTTCTCTTTCCCTCAACCTTCATAGTTCCCATCTCTTCTTGGTTCTTCATTTATCTTTCTCTCTTTCCACTCCGCCTTTCTTGTTCTTCATTTCTCTCTCCTTCCCAATTCCTTTTTGCCGATTCCCCTCTAACTTAACCCTTCTCTTTTCCATTCTCTGTTTCTCTCCCCGTCTCTCTTTCTTTCTCCGTTTAATTCTACATCCCCCAGCCCTTTTCATTTCCTCTTCTAATATTTCACGTTCTCTCTCTCTCTCTCTCTCTCTCTCTCTCTCTCTCTCTCTCTCTCTCTCTCTCTCTCTCTCTCTCTCTCTCTCTTATTCCCCTATCTTTCCTCCTCTCTCTCTCTGGTCCTTTTCTTTTTCTCATATATATATAACACATACGCACACACACACACACACACACACACACACATATATATATATATATATATATATATCAAAGTAAAGATAAAACAAGCACACACATGTAGAGAAAGAGAGAAAAAGAGAGGAGACAAAACATATATATATATATATATATATATATATATATACTGATCGGTCCAGCCATGCATTTGTATTTATGTACATTGATGTCGGAAGTTACTGATTGAAATCTATTTATCGTCGACATTGGCAATCACTGGTTTTGTTTTTGAATTCGAAAAAACCGGAGATCTGAGGAATCCCTTCACCATTGCACTTGCAGGCGCTCCGTCGCCGTGATAGGATTTTAAATATTCAATGATTCCGATAAAGTAGGACCTTTCATCCTTGGCTTAAACCCACCGAGAAGAAAAAAGATTTCCGAAAGATTAGTAAATCGACTACATGCATAGCCCCAACTCATTATAACTTGGTTCCTTATAGTGTGTGCATTATAACGCGGTTAGACGCTAAGCCCTAAAATATTAATCTAGCTCTAAAATTGCTAAATCTGATGGCAGATTTGTTTTATATATATATATATATATATATATATATATATATATATATATATATATATATATATATATATATGTATATGGGGGAATAATAATCGATGTGCAATAAGCATACGTATGTATTCAGTAAATCTTTATTCAAATATGTCTTCAATACCATGGGTAGAGAGGTTATATAATGTTTCATTTTATTTCAATGTTTCATGACAGATTGTATATGTACATAAACGTAATGCAAAACAGTATATAAATACACATTTGTATGCGTAACACTTTTCCATGGGTGCACATATTCTACATTTTGATCCTGGTGAAACTTCAGTTCTTGGCAGAGTGCACTGACTCTCTATTCTGATCCTAGACAAAATCACCCTATCTTCCCCGTTAGCTACTCCCCCCCCCCCTGCATCTCAGCTAAGATAACTCCTGTAATTATGCTATGATTCTCTGATTTTTTTTAATCAGACATTAAATCAGGGGTTCTAGTTTTCTATTACATATTATGACAATATCTCATAACAAAATAAAGAGCGGTTTAGGTTTTTTTAAAAGGACAATAAATATCATGAACGGCCAATACGTCAATCTTACATGGATTCGCACTGTTCATGATTAAAGGCCTTAGACACTCACACGATAATAAACAAAAACCATAAAGAGAAAAAAATGATGAGGAGACGAAGATTGGAAAATATATATATATCAACTTGATGTTTTATGTTTCATGTCAAAAGATGGCGTAGGGCGGTGTCCTTGCTGCCAAGGTTAGGCATTTATATAGATTGAATGTTCTTGTTGCAGTTATTAAAAACACATTTGATGGGTACCATGTGCCATATACGCGCATGCGTCAAGGTGATTGTACTGTTATTAACTTCTGCTATATATCAAAAGAAAGAATATCCAATGAAAAGGGGAACACTGGATGTGATCACACGTGATCTCTTTGGATGGAACGAAGTAGAGACAAAAAAAATTAACATTTTTGTAATATCGTGGTCAGAGTTAAATCAGATAAAAATAGAAGCGTTTTGGGATTGGCGTGTATGTTTTCGTGGTTTATAGAACGCCTGTTTAACTTCGCATGTTTTACGATGTTTCATCTTCACTGTTTTTTGTACGTCTGTCTATTAGTCTGTTCGTCTCCCTGACCATGACCAAATACACACCTAAAAGTATCAAAGAGATTCCCATGAAAATAACAAAATACATTTTTTATCCCATTGAAGTAAAATATGATTTCGATGACTAATGATTTTCATTATATATGTGTGTGTGTATATTTATTGGGGTAAGTTACTTTGAAATAGGCAATCCTGCACGCTTCTAAGCAAATTTGTATCTATATGGACATGAATATATATATTTAAGTCGTCTTCGATTAAAACCAATATAAAGAGGGCACGTACACTTCATTGTTATATACGTTTTATTGATGACATGTATTGTCTCAATGATGAACGTGAAGTTGGAAAGTTTTATAGTTCTATTTACTCCAAAGATCCTGAGCTCAATGAATAACGGAATTCACGCAACATTCCTAGATTTTGATATTAAAATCGGAAATAGAGATTGTCCATAAATGTTTGACAAACGAGATTTATTTCCATTCCATATTGTACGTATGCCTTTTAGAACAAGTAGAATTATATTTTATATATATTTTGGAATTATACCATGAATATATAAGGATTGCATGAACCACACTTAGATTTATTGTTTCCATACTGATAATAGTCTCTTTAGTTATAAGAACGACCAATCATGGTGGTCAACTATAAGGTTTTTAGGCGATTTAAGAAAGGCATGATCAGACATCCTGGTCCTCTCAAAATCTATCAGGTTGGCCATAATGAAATAATGAGGAAAATTTTAAAAAATATGTTAACGAGAGTAAAGAAAAATAGAATAGATGAGAAAAGAAAATTAAATATTTTTTTCGAATTGGATAATGTAACTTTTGACGATATCTTTTAGTATCTTGGGAAACCAAAAGATATGAATTTGATCATTCTCAGTGTGAAAGATCATTGAATTGGCTGAAACCAGGGATGGGGAAAACATTTGACTCTGGTTCATCTATCTGATAGAGCGTTGTTGAGCGGGCTGAATGATTGAACATGTAATAACAATAAATGTCTGAAGCATGGGAGAGTTCATATGGTGTTACTAGCTACTAGAACAGTGGTTGGTTCCGTCTCAAGCGATATATAAAAAAGTTAATTTACTTAGAAAAAATTTAACATATTGATGGAAGTGGTATGGTGTATGATGAGGATAATTTAGACTAAGATTAGTGATCTGGAAATATTTTGTCAAATGTTTCTGTTAAATATATTGATACAAAATCGACTAAAATATCTTTTTCAGATTACCTGATATTCTTAAAGATGACATCATAAGATGATTAACATGAACCCCAAGAATAAATCCAACATAAGGGATTTAATATTAACATGGGTAAACACGCAACAGAAATGACACAAACACAACGAGTCACACGCATTGTTATACTCATTGATCCCTCATCGTCAAATACGTTTTTAGGTTAGCTACATAAGCAAGCTCCTTGTTTCAAGAAACTAACGGACGTGTAGTATAAATAAACATCCATGTACAATACACTATGATACTACCTGATATAAAATAACAAGCTACATGTATTATGAAATGACCCTGAAAATTATAAAGATAAAGCTAAATATCAAAGTAAGTTGTTTTATCAACATTGCTGGGGGGGGGCTTGTTAATATAGCTGTTTTGTTTTTAAATCCTCACAACGGTTATGCAGTAAACAACTGATGATCTAAAAAGAAATACTCACACATAGCACAATAATATTTAATTCCGTGTAAAACATAACATCCTTTGAAAAAATTACTTGAATTGCATTAACAAATATTTGGAAATAATTGACTGAAATTACATAAAATTTGAAAACTTATTTTACATCTACAGTGTTTGAAGCTGTGAAGCTTGAAGACTATATATATATATATATATATGTGTGTGTGTGTGTGTGTGTGTGTGTGTATTGAAAATATTACACTAATATCAGAAACATCGGATGAGTTAAAGAGGAGACACTTCCTTCTCCTGTTTCCTGTCAGATTTAATTCAGTCTCCCCGTTCATCAGGGGCCATGAAGTCTTCAACTGAGAGACTACGACAGACTCCAGCATTGTCGTTCCATCCGATGCCTTATCTTGTTACACATTATTACAAAATCAAAGTAGCTAAATGCGAGTGGTTTTCCTCGTCATATTGGTGTTCTATATCTACGAGAGACTGACTCTTGAATAAAGAAATGCGAATTAAAATCTCGTCGGAAGCTACTTCTTTAAACTTATTTCACTCTGATCACTTAATTGTTTTGTTGGGGTTTTTTTTTTTGTTTTGTTTTGTTTTTTGTTTTCGTTTTTTGGAGGTGTCACCCTGAGAAAAATCTTTTGAACGCCTTTCACAGAGAACGATCAGTAAAAGAGGGGGTTATTTCTGCCGCAGAACAAAACCAGTATATTAGTCAGTTAATGTTAAAATAATCAAAGTTCCATCAGTTCTAAAACTTAGGTCAATCTATACACGAAGTATATTATGATGATTCCTTTTGGGTACTCTCGCTAGTACCTCGATGTCACCTCCTACCGCTTCTTATTTAGCAGAGTATCAAAAGTATAAATGGATAGACCTTGAGCTTCGAATCTCACTTTAGTACTGAGTCGCATTTTGAGTAGAGCCTCGTTCGGAAGCAGGGGGGAGATTGAAGTCGTTTATGAGTGACGCATAGTGAACAGGGGTTACGGTTCAAGTAACCAAAAGCTCTTTGTTACTTTGTGCGACCAGAGAACAATAAGGGTGCAAATAAATACAACACTCGGCCTGTCAAGATTACACCGATACAATACATGAAAACAGTTTTAGCAATTGCTCAGCTAAAATTTAGCCATGAAATCGGCATATTTACGAGTTCATTCAGAGGTAACTTTTTCAGTTGTTCCTGTCAGTTTTTCACCATCTCAACGATATGTCTTACCTTCGTCTCAGCATTTTGTGGTATTTCCTTGATTTTATTATCTCTTGGCCCAAGGATCCGTTCTAATTCCAAGATCATTTTCTTTTGTTCTTCAGATTCTAAGGTTTCAGCTTGCTGATCCTCGGTGACACCCTCCTCCTCCTCATCCTCCTCCTCTTCATTTTTTTCCTCCATTTCTTTAACGGCAGTTTCTGATGACACCTGACAAAGAGAGAGAAAAACTTTCATATCTTTAAAATTATTCCTGATATCATGACTCTCACATAAGATTTGTAAAGTCTTTCGGTATCACAGACTTTTCAGATGCCCGTAATTAGCAGATACATATTAAACAGAGAATTTGAAATAGCTGGATATTCATACTTGTTCTAAACTCAACACATTCCAACGACTTTTAAACGACTTTTTTTTTCAAATCCTGATTCTTACAGTCAATTATTTTTATCTCTTTCTGACGTTTCATCCTCTGGAGAAGATCAGACGGAAAAAGTTTTTCAGAAACTATTTTAGATATTCTGTTTGATGTGTATCCGCTGATTACGGGTATTATTATAAGATTTCTTCTTGGATGCGTTACAAAAAGAGGATATTTTTATATCTATGTATTTATTTATATTCAATTAGTCCGTAGCCGAATGATGGAAAATATATTTAATCAACGCAGCAGACAACATAATCTCCATTTCTGTTCATGCACTTGAGTCAACCTTTCTGTATAAATCACATAGATTGAACATTATGCTGTGAAAATTTCAGATCGAAATTCAGCTAATACCTGTGCCAGACTTATTGATTCACCCCACTGAAAGAATTATATATATATCTATATATATGTGTGTGTGTGTGTGTTATGTAGTGTGTGTGTGAGAGAGAGACAGACAGATAGACAGACAGATGAACAGAGACTCTTCGGCAAATCATTCTTGTCTCATAATATGTATCTTTGAAAAAGAAAACGAAAATATTTTTTACTTATATACATATATATTAAATCTCTTCCATTGGAATAGAGCGCTCTGGTGGATGGGGGATTTCTGTGTAAATAAATATATCGCTTAAATTCAGCCTTACTGACCGTCCAGTTCCGTCAGAGGTCTGAAGCTAAGGTTTCAATCCTGCCTCGCAATATTGGATGGGATAATGGAAAGTCTATAGCCACACTGAAGAGATTTAATACACCGATACAGCTGTCTGTGGGTGAAACAATGATATATATATATATATATATATATATATATATATATATATATATATATATATAAAGTCATGTAAATGATATAATTATCTACGTAATTATATGTAGAAAGGGACGTAAATGATCACCTGGAAAGACTTTTGAGCAAATCATTGTGGCGAATCCTGGGGAAGGTTTATGTCCAACGATGGACGTTAAGAGAATCATGATGATGATGATGATGATGATGATGATGATGATGATGATGATGATGATGATGATGATGATGATGATAGAAGTTTTCAGCTTAATACATCAATTTTCGGCTCAAAATTCCATTAGTGGTGTGCGTATTCAACTCAGACACACTCTCATAGACAAGTGGCAGGCTCAACTTACAATATATCTCAAGCTTTCTCTTCCCTGTCACTCTTTGTAAAAAGAAAAACTGGAGAGGGTCAACAGCTATCGGTCAGCCCAGATTCGAAAACTCCAGGATGATGAAGTTGACGGGTTTTAGGAATGAAGGAAGGTGATGATACTTGAAGACGTGATCGATAAAACCAACGTGTCTCACTGACATATGAACGACGCGCTGAAGTCGTTTCCCAACCTAATGAATTTGCTGTATGGACAGATTCCTCTCTAAAAACTTCCGTAAATATTTCGATTTTTTAATAATTCTGAAACTAAACAGATAGAACGACAAAATTAACCATAAGTTCAAAAATAAATGACCTGGTTCCTCTGATAAAGACGCTATTTTGGGGTTTCTATGTATTAGAATTTTAAGCCTTCTGGTTCTATTACTGTGGCCTGATACATAAATAGCCAACCAGACCTCCTCAAGAACTAATGAAACCGTTGTTGATAGTTTTGATTAACAGTTTCTGATATCTTTTACTGATTCTTGGAAATTATAAAAAAGTGCCTTGACTTTTCTATACCGCAAAACTATTTTATCATAATCCATTAAAAGTCCATCCGCATGTACTTGCCTATCACAAAATGAAATCGTTATTTAGATCTCATAAATAGATATTTTTTTACTTTATTTTATTTACTAGCATAGTACCAATCAGAAATGATGGGATTGTTTGCAAGTGGCTCGCTCTTCTGTCCAAGATTAGTGTATCTGTGCGCTCTGTCTAGTAACAGAGTGTCTCTTCCGGTCCTCAGCCCAGAATCGAAGTGTTGTATCTGTGTGCCCTCGACACTTCTGCTCAGGATACTTTCTAGACAGACCTCTTGCACCTACATGCACAAGTGTCACACGAAGGAAGGAAAAAAAAACAAAGAAACAATCCTTTGATTTCAGTCTAATGCGTTTCTTTAACGCTTGAAAAAATTCATTTCTATCAATTACAATCAATAGCTTTACACCAACCAGGAATCATATTTCAGTTGGAGAGGACAAGTTTGACAGGAAAGGAATGCAAGACTGCATTCTCAATACTAGATTAACGACACGCCTTTCCAAAGCTTATGTAGAAGAATAGATAGAAAGAGAGGGGCACGGGGGGAGGAGAGAAAAGCTCATAGCATAACTAACTTCGTCTTTCAATCATGTCAGCCGTCCGTCCATTGTCGACATAGATGCAGTACTTTCAATATATAATGACACCTTGCTCATAATACAGTTGACAGATGCTCAATGTCATATCGCGAGCCTTCAGGATGGTATATGGGTAGTTTCGAATAACGATTCGGGGGGGATCATTATTTTTTTAGGAGAAGAAGTTGAGAGAGAAAAAGAGAAACGTCCATTTCTACATATTTTATTGCCTCATTATTGGCCCGTCATTAACAAAATGGTGTCCTTCCCAACGTTTTCCCGCTTAAATATTTTTTGTGTGTTTCAGTTAGTGATAGTTAATGGCGATGGTGGAGGCAGTAAGAAATCATTGCTCGATTCTTGATGTCTTAAGCAAGCACGAAAAGAGATTTTGAAAGAGAAGCTTGTAAATATATTATTTTTCTCACTCTGAACATTCATCAATCCATATATATATATATATATATATATATATATATATATATGTCTCCATTTCAATCAATCCATCCAACTACCTCAACTTGTTCCTGTCTTTTCCGAACTGTCAACTATTACGTTTAACATCAACATTTTCAGCATCAACTTAGGTTTCTTCAGTTTTAAGTTAGTCTTGCTGGCTGGTTGACTATATACCCATGTATCATGCGTACAGACCACGCCAATGGAGCTAAAGTGACGAAAATGTAAGCATTAACGCATTATTTTATAAAAACTTACTTATTTTTACCATTCTTTCAATGTCCATCATCTCAGTGGGGTAGCAAAGTAATTTGCTTCCTCGACAAGAAATGTACAGATTGTGACTGTGTAGATACAGTTACACGCTATCGTAGAATCCATTAGAAAACTCAAATGGCAATGGACTGGTTATGTTGCAAAAATATCAGACAACTTAGACAAATTCAGAAAGTACTGGCTTGGCAACGTCCATAATAGAGAAGCCTGACGAATGTAAGGGAAGGTCTATGTCAAACGAAGGACGCTTAAAGGCTGATGTTTATGTTGATGATGATAATGATGATGATGTCTAAAATAACGTTGTTTTGTTTTTGTTTTTGTTTAAATATCCCCTTCAAATAGTCCAGCTAACAAATTGACGTCACGATAGCGTTTCTGCAATGTTACATAGACTTCTTGTAATGTTACATTAACGCTCCTTTGTAGAATCTCCACGACGTCCCCTGCAACGTTGCAGACAACGTTTCTTCATAATTTCAGGATATTAGAAGAAGATACATTATCTAAAAAAAGTGCTTTTCAATTTAAGAAAGATCCAAAGAAACTTAATACTCTCCATACATATAGTTGAGTACAGAAAAGTATTTTGATGGTTTTTTTGTCTAGAATGTGCGGGATTTTCAGCTACAGCTTTTGCAACATTTCCATTACGATGCAGCCAAGCCTGGGATGTGCGGACAGTTTAAGTTCGGAAAAAGTATCCAATTGTGACGTCAAAGTAACCAACCTACATTGTCACATATCCCCCAACCAAACTGCAACCTGTCTGCAAGTTTACAAAAACGTTACGTGTTTGTTGGAGGGTTTCAGTTTACAATGTAAATCCATGTTAGATTGATCGTTTAGTTTGCGTCCAGCAGTGTTCTGGTTGGCTTATGTTTCGTTTTTGGGTTTGTTTTTTTTTTACTTTTTTTGTTTTTTTTTTAATTTAGACTTTTTAACGATCATTGTTCTACAAAAGGCGAGAAAAAAACTTATCTGTTGATAACACCCTTTCCCGAATTTTTATTTGATCACCCTGAACTGAAGAAACCTATATTGACTGTTTTGGTGACAGTTTTTGTTGACGGTTCCTAATATGAAGGAGAATGCTGTAATGTTGACGAGACTTGCAGTCAGTTGATCCCCAGCGAAAATTACCTGATATTATTCACCAGCGTTAAAACTCGATGAATATAAAAAGGATATAGAAAATAAGAATATTGAGAAAGATTCTGGTGTGTTGCATAGGTTTATTGAGTACGTAATAATAATTCAGTGTAATACTAAAAATGATAATAATAAAGATATTAACATAGATCAAGGTATGCCCAGACTACAATAGCAATACATCTCTGAATTTTTTAGATGAGGTATTATTATTTCTATTATTATTCGGACCATCCTCATCTTGGTTGTACTCTACGGCCTTCATCGGGTATCATCTGGTAGGTGTGGGGAAGTAATCTGATGGTTCTAGGTTCAATCCCAGTGTGAGACAATAATAATACTACTAACGCTAAGAGGGGAGTGCAGTCAATATACCCACGTCGGTTAAATAAAGGGTTCGGTTCGTTACTTCCCCACACCTACCATAGGATACCTGATGAAGGCCGTACAGTATAACGGCCGAAACGTTGTATGAAAAACAACCAAGATGAGGATGGTCCGAATATTGATAGAAATAACAATAGCAATAGTAATATTTCATGCACGTGCATGTTCGTGATAGATGTTTGTGCTTGAGATAGAGTGATAGCAGGTCTTATCAAATCTCCAGCACCTTTCTCAGTATCCTCTCAGATTCGAGCGATGGCGTAGTCTGGACAGTTCCAATCATTACTTGAATTTTGTTTTTTGCGTGGTTTTCAAATGCTCCAATTCTCGTAGGAATGAGCCTAGCCTTCATATCTCATAGTTCCAACAGACTCGGGAGAGGTCTTGGTATTTATTAATTTTCCTTCTTCTCTACTCAGTTATACGCTAGTACAGCCACGTTTAGGATAAGGCATATCTATTTCCTTGTTAATAACGAATTCGGTTTCCTTGCTAAGACGGTCTGCTAAGATCCAAATGTCCAAGAGTATTTTACTCTTTTTAACTTTTATGAAGTTCAGCCAAATTGCGTTGGACGCAGTAGTTCTCGTTCTTAGATGAGTAACCGTCTGGGAGAGCATCTGGAGGTTGCGCAGAGAGCCTCGTGTGACGATCCCATTAATCTTAAGGGCAGGACCGATCCCTACACTAGCCAAAGGCTCATCCTTTCCTCCTCCCAACCCACAGACTGGTCTAGTATCAAGTGACAAGCGGATGAACGAACCTTCCAAGAGAGCCTCTGTTTTCCGATCATACCATTTGTTTACATAGTCGAACCCCGTGTCGTTTGCACAATTTATTATTATTGTAACAATAATAAACAATGGATTACAAAACGATTAAAATTAAGGAAGTAATTAAGCTTTAAATTTTAATTAATCTAATG
The DNA here is from genome assembly GCA_963457665.1 of Thysanoteuthis rhombus. Lineage (NCBI taxonomy): Eukaryota > Metazoa > Mollusca > Cephalopoda > Oegopsida > Thysanoteuthidae > Thysanoteuthis > Thysanoteuthis major. Next base: position 17,011,385 of record OY735227.1, on the reverse strand, counting down.
TTGCACTTAATTAGCCAAATTTAAAGAAAGCCAATTAAGAGTATTAAAAAAATAGTTTGATGCTTTCTCCCACGACATAAATACAAAAAGGAAAAAATTAAGGCCTCGTCGTAACGGTATTGTATTAATAACAAGATGGCAGTTGCATGAGTCAGCATTTTGCCGTGTGCACACATGCGCACAGGGGGCAGAGGATGATAGCAATAGTAATGGCGTTGTTTGGTGTATATGGAGGCGACCAAAGGAAAAGGCCTAATTTTCCTCTTCGCTCCTTTCTTTCCTTTATTCCTCTCTCTTTCGTTTATTTGTTCTCCTTTCTTCAACTCACTCTCCTAATCACCTTACTCTCCCGATCTCTTTACTCTCCCAGCTTCCTTACTAGTAAATTATTTATCATAATTTGTAAATGTTATCTGGATGAGCAAGCCCTCGGTTCGAGTAAGTTAACCTCTCCGGGCGACTCTCTCGTTCGAGATTTTAAAAGTCAATTAAATGATTTGTTATTGCAACAAAATTTCCATTATTGGCATTCAGGTGGCATCCTTATGAAGGTATTATTATATACGTTTACGTGTACCCGTGTATGTGGGAGTACCCATGTGTGTTTGTGTGCATAATATTATCATAAACTTTTGCATGTACATGTGTGTGGGAATATCAGTGTGTGTGTGTGTATCAATGTGTGTGCATGTATGCATATGTGTGTATGCATGTGTTGTGTGCGTAGTATTATCATATACGTTTGTGTGTATCCATGCTGTGTGCGTGTGTGTATGTATATGTGCGTGTGTATGCGTGTATGTCATCATAAACGTTTGTGTGTGCCTCTACGCAAGCACCTGTGTATGTGTAGTACAGCGTTATCATTAGGATGCGTGTGTCCGTACCCGTGAGTGTGTGTGTGTGTGTGTGTGTGTGTGTGAATGCGTGTAACAGAAGGGTTAAGGAAGGTTGTAATCATTTATGGTTGTGGGGAAGGCTAGGTTGAGAAGGTCGAGCAAAATTGGAGGGATTATTTAAAGATTCAGTGATACCCAGCTAAGTAATTTTCTATATAAATGCATAGACGCCCCAACCTGATATATATATATATATATATATATATATATATATATATATATATATGTGTGTGTGTGTGTGTGTGTGTGTGTTTAGTATGGGGACATATTTTTGAACTGAAATTATTGATGTGTTGAGGGCGAGTGATAACCCAAAATCTTTCTCAATATTCTTATCGTCTTCATTGTCATTTTTTAACTCGTTGAGTTTTCACAACAGCAATGGCTGGTGGCTTTCACTGAAGATATTGTGACAGCAAGTTTCATCGATAACCCAAGGACTCAGTATTCAATCCGATTTCAGTAATGCTGTCATCTGGATAATTTCTGCTCTTCCCAGGATTCACAGTTCCTCTAACTTCTGGGCCAGGTTCTCCGAGACTATTGACACTGCCGTCACCTTCATGTTTCACAGCTAGGATACTGCGGTGGCCTACTCATTTGCTGGAGTTATGGCAAAAGATCGGAAATTCATATCTGGGACAATGAGGCCAAAAACGTGAATAATCTATTCAATAACAATCCTGCCTGCTCAAAGGTCAAACTCCACCCCTACTTCTACTCCGACAGGAGATCATTACTGCAACCTTCGTATTGTATATCTGATAAATGGAAATTATATATATATATATATATATATATATATATATATATATATATATATATATTAGTACAAATGAATTTAGTCAATTTTGGCTCAGTCCATCAGAGATCCACATGCTGATCACTTAAAATTTCGTATCACTGTGGGGAAATGTTAATTTATACCTGTAACATGACAGGACAGACAAACAGTGAAAAGTTTACTCCCTAAATTAGGTGAAGATCGTTCTTGTTTCTAAAGTCCAAAGTCAACTCCAGCGTCCGACTTGGACGGAAGTTTGACAATGTAGTAGAATTTAAGGGTTGGGGGATCCCATGGGAAGCAGCAGGGGATCTAATATGTGATACTGTACAAAAATGATTTCTGTTACCTCGTTACGTATTAATGTTTGTTCCTTCGTTTACTCAGTTCATTTGTTTAAGTCTGTCTGTTATTTAATAAATGTAGCATATAACTGGCCCCTATTTCATGTTAACATAATAATGTTGATAAAATTAACATTATACAGTTGTTGTTGTTGTTGTTATTGTTGTTATTGTATAACAACATTAAATACAATTCTTGGGCAAAATTATTTTGCGCTTGTGAGCAGGTGAAAAATGGAAATCTTTGAAATTTAAAGGAATAGAAATCGGGAGTTTATTTTCATTTTGAATCCATCAATGTTAAAAAGGATCCGGAAATGATTTCATCAAAAAAATGTTCACTTCCGGTCTACGTTCCTTTCTTTATTCTTCGATGCTAAAATCATCCGAGTTTCGACCAGTATAAAAGCCTCATATCCATCCATTCACACAGATAGATAAATAGACAGACAGACAGACGGACAGACCCATTCAAGATCTAAAGAAACCTGGGTTGAAAGATTTGGTGGCAGTTTTGGTTGAGGGTTTCTGATAGTATTCATCATTAGACACAACCACAAGACTTTTATACTGTCTATATTTTTCTAACTTACATGCTCTAATTGGAATCGATAGGGACTCCTAAACTTTCAAGAAGGACAAGGAGAGAGAAAAAGAGAGAGATAGAGCAACCGGAGGAATTGGGATATCCCCCCCCCTCTTTATTTTTTTATATTCTCTACTTTTCCCTCATTCTGTCCCCCTCTTTCTCTCTCTCTCTCCACCTATCTCCCCTCTCTCCCTCAAGCCCATCTCTTTCTCTCTAGCTAACTCTCTTCTTCACCCCTCTCCGTCACCTTTTCCCTAACCGATCTCCTTCTCTCTCTTTCTGAGTGAAGTATGAAACAATTCTCAAAGGCGTATTTCCTTCCCTTTGTCTGCAAATGAATGCATCAATGTGTGTGACCGAAGGTAGAGAACTAAGAATACGGTTCCGGCACTCGACCCGTCACGTGACTGGCCTGTGAGGCTACAATTGGTGCAGACAATAGAATCTGCACATGCGCCGATTAAAAAATTATACCAATGCAACCGTTACGAAGATTTTCTTTACGCACATATCAGTGTCAGTGTGTGTGTGTGTGTGTGTGTGTGTGTGTGTGTGTGTGCGTGTGTGTGAAGAGTGTACGTTTGCATATATGCGCGTGAATGAGTACGTGTGTGTGTGAAGTGTGTGTGAGTGTCAACTTTTGTGTGTGTGCGTGTGTATCTTTGTGCACGGGCGTGTATGTGCATGGTTGTATGTATGTGAGGCTGTGCGTGTGTGTGTATGTGGTGGTGTGTGTTTGTATGGTTATCTGTGTGCATGTGTGTGTGTGTGATTGTGTTTATGGAATGTGTTTATGTGTGTATGTGTATGTGTGGTCGTGTGAGTGTGTACGCAGTTATGTTTATGTGAGGGAGAGAAGTTACAGTCCGTGCAGACGGATGTCTTGGAGGTCTTTTGAATTGTTAAGTTCTTGCAAACGAGAGAGAGAGACAAAAAAAATTAAAGATGAGGACTCCGGTGCTTCAGGTGAACATTCAGGCAAGATAAACGAAATAGCAAAATGAAAAATGAAAATTGACACACACAGCTCTATCATCTATGCATATAAAATGCTATGTGTATCAATATATTTCATATATGGCGTCATTTTCACGGCACTGTTGAACTAACATAATAATTAACTATGCGTGTTTATACTCAGTCCCGAACTCATGTATTAAGATAGAATTTTATGCAGTGATGACGTAGTAAAAATGCTGAATTCGATGAATGAACAAAATAAATAAATATAAAAACTTATTAAACTAGCAAGCGACATAGGTAAAAAAGGAATACATTGCAAGGGAAAGAGAACAAATATTATTGGATTTTGCTTTCTGCGACTTCTACATTCTTTCAAAGGTAACATCACATTTGAGAAGGAAGGGTGTCAGTCTGTGGACGAGATCAAGGAGAATGCAACGAGGTAGCTGATTGCAATCCGAAAAAAATGATTTTGCATGTTATTTTGTAAAGTGGAAGGGGTGCTGGGATAAGTGTGTTTGAAAAAAGTTAGAACTTTGAAGATATCTTGGGTGCCATTGCCCAAGGTTGGCTTTTTTCTGTAATATTCAATGGTTAAATATTTTCTCCACTGACTCATATTTGACTGTTTGACAGATTCGCTGTACGTAAGACAATATGTCGTCTTTAATGTAGTACCATAAAAACATCACGACAAAACCACTTAGGATATACCAGTTCTCGTTCGATCACCGAAGTAGAGCAATGTTGAGCCTGGTCAGTACCTAGATGGGTGGCTGCTTGAGAATACCAGGTGACGTAAGCTAGATTGGCGAAGTTAGTGACACCGCTCTGGGTGCTTTTCGCCTGTATTCTATTTCACATATTGCAAGGAGAGACATGAGAAACTTGTTACATTGGACACCCGGTTAGCGACAGCTGATGCCGTAGCCAGCGCAAGGCATCGGTTGGCTAACATAACAGCATTCGAGAGCTTAATAGAAAAAATAGATTTGATACAGTTTTTCATTTCATTTAGGTGCATTTTATCCCTGCTTCAGTAAGCAATGTCCGGGTTGTAGATATAACGAGTGTGCCGATCAGTATATGATATGAACGGCCGACATTTTTTTTTCAAATCTCTTACAGAGTGTGCCACTAAAATGCTTCGTTTGACATCTAACTACGACATAAAAGCCACATCAGAGCCATGAAGGCATTTGACAGATAAACCTTAGAACTTGGCAGGGATTATTTTACCAAGCGGAAGCGTTAAGATGAAAGAATGAAAGAAATACGGTAGTCACGAATATCGGCCGAGTTATACGATACGTGAAGCGGTCTTCGTTGTCAATGTAATTAAACTGTTGATGGCGCGGCAAGATACCTTTTTGTGTGATATGTTTGAATAACTTGTAATGTGAACAAAAGCTAACAATGGTTAATGCTGGTGATACGGATGATCAAAGGCACCAAAATTAGTTAGGACAGCAATAATGTCTCAGCTCTTGAATTTGTGGTGAATAATTAATTTAGAACATCACATCACCTCTGATGGCATCTCCAGGAAAGGGCTACCTTTCTTTCACAATAATAATGGTGAATGTGAAAGAAAAACTCTGGTAGATGAAAAACGTGTGTGCACCCAACTAATTCCGGGCAATACACCGTGGTGTATGTAGGATCAAAAAAAAGAAATAAAATAGGTCTGGTTAGTCACTTGATAGAAACTGTGTTGCTAAGATGGAGGTGATTAATTTTTTTCAAATAGAAAAAGGGAGGATCAATGAATAAGTTACGTTTTTTGTTGGTTGGTGATCACTAAAAGAGTCCGAATCAACAAAAAAAGATCAATTGTGAACTACCAGACACAAACTGAGGGATTAATTTAGCATAAACTCAGATAGTAAATTGAACCTCTCTCTAAAAGACGATTTTTGAAAAAAGATTTTTTAGACATAATGAACATGAAATGTTCGAATTTTCAGTCTTCTAGCTCCACTTGTGTGTCCTGTACGTGCAACACATACATACATACATACATACATACATACGCACATACATACATACGTACATACATACGTACGTACATACATACATACATACATACATACGTATGTACATACATACATACATACATAGCCAACCAGACAGACAATCAAAAACGAATGAAATATATGCTGACACTTTTGGTTGACAGCTTCTAACAAACAAAAGCAAACATTCCGTGACAGGAAATCATGAAAGAATTTAAGAAACCCTGAAAAAGTTCAAAGATCCTGGAAGGTTTTTGAAAAAAAAATAAATAGTTGAATCATCGAAATATATTGCCAGGGTATCATGCTGGGTCCTTATTTCCAGGTAAGTGGAGTTAGTGGGTGGTGCCAATCTCCTTTCCTGCTAACATGTGACAGGTTTAAAGGATTAGATGGGACCAGCAGCACGGAGAAGTGTCATCCAGGGAAAAGTAGATTCATGCCTTTTCCCAGGCCTATGATGAAAAGTGGACACAAACTACCTTAGCAGGAATTTAAACCTGATTTGCCAATTTCTCAACGATTGAAGACAACGATTCATTCCTTCATTCCTTCAACCATTCATTCTTTCATTCATTGCTTCATTCCTTCAATCATTCAATTCTCCATTCCTTCAATCATTCATCCCTTCAACCATTCATTCATTCTTTCAATAATTCATTCCTTCAACCCTTCATTCATTCTTTCAATAATTCATTCCTTCAACCCTTCATACTCTCATTCCTTCATCATTTCCTTCATTCTGTAGATTATTCATTCCTTCAAACATTTATTACATCATTTATTCATTCACTCATTCATTCATTACTTCATTCATTCCCCCAATCAATCATTCATTCCTTCATCTATTCCACCCATCATTCTTTCATTCATTGCTCCATTCCCTCAATCATTCATTTCTTCATTCCTTCAACCACTCATTCCTCATTCTTTCAAACTCTCATTCCTTCATCATTTTTTCATTCTCTAAATTATGCATCCCTTCACTCATTCAATACATCATTCATTCATTCACTCATTCATTCATTACACCATTCATTCCTCCAGTCAATCATTCATTCTTTCATTCATTCCTCCAATCAATCATTCATTCTTTCATTCATTCCTCCAATCAATCATTCATTCTTTCATTCATTCCTTCAATCAAACATTCATTCCTTCAACCATTGATCTCTTCAATCGATCATTCATTCATTCATTCATTCTCCCCATCTTTCATTCCTTCATCCATTAATTCCGTCAAGCATCAATTCTTTGATTAATTCCTTCCCCCAATCATTCTTCCCTTCATGTATTAATTAAATTATTCCTACTTTCATTCGTTCCTTCTACCATTCATTTACTCAGTATGAATATGACTAAAACACAGACCTCTTTAAATTCATTAGAATTTTAGATTTTTAAATAACCTCTCAAGAATGTTTAAATCAACTTTTCCTTTCATTTATCTTTTTTCTAGAAATATTTACTATTAACTGTTACGGGGACTGAAATATATGTGAGACGAAAAAATCCCGGGCAATTTATCCAATTCCTTTAATTACATGAATCGGTTTCGTCTTCCCATACCATGTCCTTCTTTTTAGAAAAAACGGGCAAAGAAGTCTGTATGTTTATTTATTTACGACCGAAGATCGGTAGCAATGAAAGGAAGAGAAAGACGAAATAAGAGAGTAACCCGACAGGAGATTTTGTAATCCCCACCAGTGACGTGTAGCTGCAGAAATATAACAGGCGAGCATACCCATAAAATACGCGGGCAAACCTCCCCCATGTCTTCTCACTCTTTCTCTCTTTCTTCTATGCTTTTTTTATTCTCTCTCTCTCTCTCTCTATCTATCTCTATCTCTCTCTTTCTCTCTCTGTCTTTCTTTCTGTTTATCCCCCTTTCTCCCTATATATCTCTTGATCAATTCAACAGCGAGCGAGGAGCCGCTGCAGAGAACACTCAGCCGAGAGAAGTGAGCAGCATACCTGAAAAACTAACTATGTTATCGAATCCCACAAAGCCGCACATTTGATCCTTGGTGCCGTAACCGTGTACAGAGTTTCTCGCCCCCCCCCACTGCTGAACCGAGTCATTAGGGCACCCACCACGGGTGTGTTTTCAGCTAGATCGCCTGACGTGGCCAGTCCAATATCCAGGCTTTTTCAATCTTATTCTGTGCTTAGCAGAGAAATAAAGTCGTCCGGACGCAGAAGCGAACTAAGCGGCTGCTTAAGGTCCCGTGACCACAAGAGGGTCTGCGATTAAAATCTAGCTTGCGACTTCATAAAGGCTTGGGACTGCCATGCAGAGAAGCACTGAGTACTATTTTTTTTTTTAATTTTGTATGACTCGGCTATGTTTGAACCCACAACCTACCGAACCTGGGATGAGCACTCTTATACAGAGCCATGATAATCGATAAACGAAACAGCGTGGGGAAAGTTTTAAAAAAATGAATGAAATGCCATCAGTTGATAATAAGAATGCATTATGAATATACAGGTATATCTTACTTTTTGATTGTTCACTTTCCGCTACTTTTTCGCCATTACGAAAAAGGCGAAAAGCTGAAATAGAATCCAGTGTTTGTCTTGCTACAAGCAGTTATAGAGGCGACACATCTTTTCCTATCCCCGTTCTCTCTATTTCCTACACCCAGTCTCCTTCGAAATTATTCGAGGTTTCCGATATGTGACAATAAACTTAGAAGTGACAAGCACCCGAAACGGTATCAAACACTTAACCTGCAATTTACCAAAAGTAATTATCCAAAAATCCACTGCTGGAGGGAGGAGAGATGCCATTTCCAAGCGCATCAATAAACGCAGACTGTCTCAGTTCGAGTTTGAACTTAACTCACCGATTCAATTTTCCGTGCTGCTGATCACCCAGCCACAGGCACCTCCATTGTGTGAATTAAAATGCTGAAGAAGCTCTGGATGCAAAACTTCACAGAATCATTAGAACTGTCCCGGTTAAAACAAAATCTTACCGAGTTATCTCCCTTCTCGTTATCGCTGGTGTCAGAGGTGGCTTTGTCTGCTGCGTCTTGAATCCACGTAGAAATAACGTCTTCTTTTTCGTTTCTACTCAGGTCGGTCGAAAATTGACGAAACTTGTCGACATCTTGGTTTCCTGTTGCGTCTATGTCGGACGCCGTCGTCCGATCTTCGCTCAACCATTGGCTGGTTGTCTTTTCTTCGGATTCAGTGACAATGTCTAAACTTTTATTCGTTGATTTATTCTTTTTCTTGTGCTTTTTGGACAATTTCTGTTTCTTGGACGGTTTTGATTTGACTAAAACAAAAAGAAAGATAATAACAAAAAAAATGATAGAGAAAAAAAGGAAGAAGGAAAAAAAGGAGGAATGACTGTTCAGATTTGGCTAAAACAGAAAAAGAATGAATATGTTGAAAGGGAAATGCAAAGTTAAGAGACAATCAGTCAGTTTATTTATCAGTCTACCTTGATATTTATCTATATAACTCAAACCATTCTTATCTACCAATCTATCAAGATCAATCTGTTGATATTTATCTATCTATCTCGCTCCGTTCATATCTATCTACCTATCTCAGTTGGCTCATATCTATCTATCTCAGTACGTTCATACCTATTTATCTATCTATCTATCTCGGTTCCTTCATATCTATCAATCCATCACAGTTCGTTCATATCTATCTATTTCAGTTCGTTCATAACTATCTATCTATCCATCTACCTCAGTTCGTTCATACCTATCTATCAATCACAGTTTGTTAATACCTATCTATAACAATTCGTTCATACCTATTTATCTATCACAGTTCGTTCATTATCAATCTATAGTTCGTTCATATCTATCTATCTCAGTTCGTTCATATCTATTTCAGTTCGTTCATAACTATCAACCCATCTATTATAGTTCGTTCATACCTATCTATCTATCACAGTTTGTTCATTTCTATCTCAGTTTATTCATACCTATTTATCTCAGTTCCTTCATATCTATCTATCTCCCTTCGCTCATATCTATTTACCAATCACAGTTCGTTCATACCTATCTATCTCAGTCCATTCATATCTATTTACCTATCACAGTCTGTTTATACCTATTTACATATCCCAGTCCCTTCATATCTCTCTATCTCAATCTGTTCATATCCATCTATCTATCTCTCATTTAATCTTTATTTATCTATATTAATAAGTGCCCCAGTTCATATTGATTTTTCCCTTACTTGTAATTGATAAGAAATACGACTCGTTGTCTTTTTCATAAATTTCATTTGGAATCCCTACAATTTCCGAATTTTATTTCTGGTTTTCGTTTGCAGTCATTTATTAGGCTTTGCTCAAGGCTACACTTTCAGAGCATTCAGTAAATATCAAGCTCAAAAAGTATCGCTTTCAAAATCAGCATTCTATCCAACAACTATAGCCTCTTCCTGGTGGAGAACAAGTGTCTGATGTCTTATATATCAATGGTTCTGGTGATTTTTTTTTGCTAAAACTAATTTCGTAATCGGTTTTGATGTCACGTGAGAGCTATTACTTTTCTGTTCAGAAAGTCTAATTTTTATTGAGAGGTCTGAAAAGCTGTCACGTCACTGGCAACACGCAGTGCTTGGAGTGATCAATTAAGAGATTGGAAAAGGGGTTGATCAATTAAGAGATTGGAAAAAGGGGCGATCAATGAATAAGTTACTTTTTTCACCTCTTGTTAGGCAGTGATCAGTGAAAGAAAGCATTAACTTAGATTGTAAATTGAACCATCCACTAAAAATCTATTCGGGGGAGGGTGGAAAAACAAATAAGACATTTTCCGTGACATGATAAGGAGTAATTAATCTAATGTTCAGTCCTTTGACTCCATTGGCGCTGACCGTATGCTCGATACATACATACATAATCAGCCAGCCAGATCAACTTAAAAACTGAAGAAACTTATGTTGACAGTTTTGGTTGATGGTTTCTAATGTGTACAAATTAAGATCATACAAAATAAGACTGGAATGAGATAAATAGAACTCCAAGTCTTGAAACTTTTCAAATACACAAGTGCCTCGTTATCTGGGACGAAGAAGATTGTACACCACCAGCGTGTTCCAGCATTTGAAACCCAGCATTTGCCTAAATTGGAAGAATGACTTCTGGAGCTGTGGTAACAAACTCGATACCATTTTGCCATCACACAGACTCACTAATAAATATTTTATGACAAGTAGATATCGTATATTTTATAATAACACAACGGTGCTGAATGCTAAGATGCAAAAGGCTTGTGCCAAGTCAATTTTCTATGTGGAGAAAATCTACCCAATTTGAAAGTCAACGCTTACTCTCCTAGCTTTTTGTATGACTCAACATTGGCTAATGGCAATGAAATTAAAGATAAATCAACCACCAAAAACGTTCAGAAATAAACATGTTTTTCAGTAAACTGCCATCACAATACATAAATTCTATATTTCAATGTATTATAAATTCCTTGTCTTATATTTAAGATTAATGTACAAGCAGGCATCATTTGATTGCCATATGCTCTTTATTTTGCGAAATCCGTTGGGAGAATGAACTGTTCCGACATATTTTGAAGAAAATTTATTTATTTATTTACTTTTGGAAAGAAACTTATGAAACTGGATTATTTATTATAATCCCCATGGAGTTTTCAGATGACTTTTGATTTAAAATCGATTTAATTTAATTAAAATAAAGTCATCAACATTATCATCATGGCCATTTTGTGCTTCTTCGAACTTCCATTGACATAACGAAACTGGGTTGAAAAATTAAGTAAACCAAAGAAATAAAATTATCAACAAAATATTTAGGGTAAAACAAGGTTCAAAATAGGAAAAAAGGAAATAAAGGGAAAATGTTAAAAATTAAATTTTCACATAATTTATATCTGGAAGAAAGTCCCATTTTTCATTGAGTTTCATTCGACATTAGATGTGTCCCCCTGCCATTTTGTGAGAAGACGATGTTTTTAGCAGACGACCAATTATCCAACATTGCCACCATTTTTTTTTTTTAACAAAGCCAAGTTGACATTGCAGAGAAAAAGGTCCCACTGGAAAATGGGATGAAAGGAAGAGGTGGGTTAGTGTGGTGAAAAACAAATTTTGGAAATGGGAAGAGAGAAAAGTGCAAACAAGGAAGAAGAAAAAAGAAAGATGAAAAATAATGATAAATGGAAAAAAAAGATAATAACAAATAGAAAAGGAATAAAGAAAGTAAAAATTACTAGCAAAGAAAGAAAGAAAGAAAGAAAGAAGGAAGGAAGGAAGGGAAGAGATGATAAGAAAGAAAGAAATAAACTAAGAAGAGAATATGCAAAAAAAAGGGAACGTTCATTTAAAACGAACCAACAACAAATAACAAAAGAAAAATTCAGATGAAGGATCCTTGAAGGCTATTCGTGATATTTTCGATCCAACTTGTAATTGATTCATTCTAGCCGTCAAATAGACAGAGTTGTTAACAGATTGAGTTATGTGCAGCTACACTTCACTCAAAGTTAATGGTATGTGACATGCGAGCGATAAACGCAAAGTATGTTGTGAGAAATACTTCAAACTCTAAAATATATATTATTAATGTATACATATAAATATATATTAATGTATTTATATATACGTGTGTATGTGTGTGTGTGTGTGCGCACGTGCATATATATATGTATATATATGTATATATATATATATATATATATATATATATATATATATATATATATATATATATATATATATATATATATGCATATATATATGTATATATATATATATATATATATATATATATATATATATATATATATATGTATGTATGTATCTTTGAAATTTTGCTCGGTAACGTTGAAAAAGAATTTTACACAGTCCTATCTTATGATTTTATGTCATGCAATAGTCAACTATTTTCCGATCGCTGTTATGCTCTGTTCAATATATATATATATATATATATATATATATTTATCCAATAGTTATGCAGACTTTACGCGCTTCTGTTGGTGTAACTGAAAGCTTTATTTATTAATATTCATTGATATCCTGCCGTGAAGATAACGTCAAAATTGACCAATAGGCTGTTTTCATTTCCTGGTCGGATCGTTCCCAGTCCAATTCTGGCTCTGCACCCCCGTTATCTCTTATTTGCTTTCTCTTTGTGTCTCTCTGTCTTGTTTCCGTCCCCTCTGTCTGTCTTCATTAATCTTTCTATTGCTGCTTTCCCAGAAAGATGGATAGATAGATATATTGGTAATATTTCACTCACCTTTACCCGTTTTCCTTTCTTTGGTCTTTGGTTTATCATCTAGAAGAAAAATTCATAAGCCAATCATTTGTTTGAATTTACTCTTTTGAAGCACATGAGCTTTAACATCTATTCATATACACACAAGAGGAATATTAGTCGTGATAAAACACAGCGAATCAGTTCAAGAAATCATACTAAGGGGTGTAGCAAAAGGAGGGGGTGGGGGGATATTGTTCATTACGCCCCTACCCCACTCCCGATGACGTGGGAGCCAAAGTTCTGTGTAAAATAGTTCACCTACTGCATTTCTACCAACATAATGTAATGACAAATCTCACTGAATGTTGGAGGGACCTTACAAGGAGCCCTACCCCCCCCCACACACACACACACCCAATATCTCCAAATGCGCCCCTGGTGACAATGTCTACATGTCTATCCTTTCTTGTGCCAAAAATAAAGCAGTTGTCTGGAAATGTCCGTCATGTCCAATTTTTTTTTTAATCAGCCTTTTAAGATTGGTTGTTTGACTTACGCCTTCCCTCTGTGGAAAACGAAGGGGGCGATGGGCCTTACCCTGCTATGCTAGTCCATAGCGTATTGGCAGCGAAAATGGGAAGACGGATACATGCTTTTAGCAAGGACATTAGTGCAAACTATCTTAGTCAGTAGATATGTTGCAGAACTCCAAGATATACGGGGTCTACGCCTTGTTGTATGATTGCAAACCAAGAACCATGCCACGTGCACAAGAAAGGATCATCTTTAGCCTTATATGTAGACCATAAGACAGCGCTGTATATCAGAGAACAAACTGGGGTCAGAGATGTTATAAAACCATCAGAAAGCTCAAATGACAATGGATAGACAACGTTGCAAGAATGTCAGACAACAGCTCAACATCACAACTCCCAACGTCGATCATATGTGAAATTGTGACCCGGAGAAAATAAGATGGCGTGATGTCTTACACAGGCTCCGTATATATTGGCACTGCGACGCCTACGATCTACTCATCTGACAAATCTTGGGAGAAGTCTATGTCCAACGACGGGTGTTAAAAGGACGACGAAGTCACAGCGTGAGTTTGAACTAGGTTAGCCAGTCCCATTCTCCGTACCGTTAACCGTACGCCCACTTCGCATTTCCTTATGTTGAGTTTACGCACGAAAATGCAAAATCTTATTTCGATTGAAGATGATTACTGCAATTTATCTATTGTACATATAATTTTTAAATTCTTTTTTTTTGATACTTTTTAGTATAAACGTAATTTTTTCATTAAAATGAATAAAACCTGGCATGTATCTGAAGTAAATTTTCGCACATGTTCGAGTCTTGTCAGTTGTCAAGTTGGTGATAGAACTATCTGCTAATCACTTGGTCGTGATTTCAAATCGCTGGAAAATGTTAAATATATATATATATATATATATATATATATATATATATATATATATATATATATATATATATATAGTTTAACTTGACGGAACAGACAGCCGATGATGAGTTTACTCCCCTAAATTTGGTAGGATTGTTTTTGTTTTCGCTGTTAAGGTAGGAAAACAAAGTCAACTGCAGCCATAGAAAATTTGGTGAGTATAATTCTTGTTTTTGTTGTTACGGCAGAAAAAATCAACTCCAAACTTGGACTGGTGTTTGACAATAGATTTTTTAAGTCACCTCGGATATTAGGTGGAGAAGAGGTATCCCCAACTATTTGAAAGTTCATTCTGAGCCTCTTTTTCGATTTTAGTGTTTGTTTTGCAGAGAACACACACACACTTCCTGTCTCTCAATTACCAGGCTCCTGTATCTTCCATCATTCCAACCTCCGACGACTCAGCTTAACATATCATCATCACTATGTGGGGGTGGGAACGCTTATAAGTTTTCCCACATAAATTAATGCTAATTTCTTCTTCGCTTTATGCCATTTCGGCTGACGAGACGTTTTTTTATACGAACTCCCTACTTTCAGATAGCAAGTATTTCTGTGTTTAATTTTATACTGTTATATTACACGTAGTTTGTAGTGTTTTTTGTTTTGTTTTGTTTGTTTTTTTTTTGTTTTGTTTTTTGTTTGTTTGGGTTTGGGGGGGATATTTCATGTTTTCTAGATCATCTGAGATTGTTTCGTGTATTTTCGTGGAGAAACATGAGCTTCGCATAAAACAGAATTCAAACTCTAAATTTTGGCCTTAAGGTTAACCTCATTACCGATCTGCATGTAGGAGAAAAATGTGTGTGTGTGTGTTTGAAAGAATGAGTGAAAGAGGGGAAGAGTGTGTGCTTTCGTGCGTGTGTCTGATTGTGTTTTGATGTGTCAGTGTGTATTTATACATACGAGAGAGAGATAAAGCGCGTGTATTTGTCTGGTCATGAACGTGGGAGAAAGTATGTCTGTGAGAGACTAAGTCTGTGAGAGAGTACGTCTGTGAGAGAGTACGTCTGTGAGAGAGTACGTCTGTGAGTACATGTGTATGTAATTAAGCATGTAGAAGATTAGATGTATTGTGTTACGCAGAATCGACGAAATTGCCAAATTGGCGATATTTATTAATTGATTGTAAAAAAAAAAAAAGTTTCCTTCGACTTTAATTACATAAACCTTTGATCGTAAAAAAATTAGTTGTTCTTATCCTTGTTTAGATCAAATAAATTTCTGATCAAACTGAAACTAAGTATTCATTCGTTTTTTGAGAGAAAAAAGTTTCATCACATAAACCTTTGGTTATAAAAAATATAATTGTCTTATATTCTTGTTTTGAATTTTAAAAACTCGATAAATTAAAACTACAAATTTATTTATTTATTGTAAAAAAAAAAGTAAACACTTCGCCTATTAAACAATTTCGCCGATTAGCCATGACCTATGTATGAAACTATCTTCTTGGGAGAATATAGAGGTGTTTATGGGGGTATATTTGCAAGGGGGGGGGGGTGATAGCGTGGGTGCATATGTAAAAGTGTGTGAGTGTTTGTGTAAGTTTGGTTGTGTCTTTGTATGAGACTTGTTTGTGTGTTTCTATTACTCCATGTGTGTGTACGTTGGTAAATCAATAAGTCTGTAAAGCTAAATGATGAAATATAACAATTATTCATCATTGATTATTAATTTTGACTACTTTTTGAATCGGACAATAACACTACGCCAACGATTGAACACCGTAATCAGAAAACAAAGATCAAACCCACCATGAGAAACGAACTCACACCCTCTAGTTAGAAAGGATCTAGTATACGCCTGACTGTTTTGAATCAATCAGCCACGAGGATTTCATTGATAAACGGAAGCTGATTTCACTCTTTAAACCTAACTCCCATTGACCGATATTCTTTGCTGTTGATATTTGGTATTGAGATTTCGCAGTCTTTTTGATACGACGATATTTTTGAATTATTCAAATTTCATCCTTGGATTAAGTATTGGAACATAATAAACAATTTTGACTAATTTTCACCTCCATCTTAAAATCCTTGCCTTAGGATTACGGTCTGAGTCAAAGTAGAAATATAGATCACGTAAAGCGAACGTTATACAATGAACATTTCGGATCGAAATCCAGTTAATAACTGCATCAACTTAAGGACTCGTTGATGCACTTTCATGTATATGTGTATGTGTGTGTGTGTATGTGTGTGTGTGTGTTAATGCTTGTAAAAAAAATAAACTTACGCTTCGTTTCAGCCATTTTAACTTTGGTATTCTCTGTTCGGGAATACAGCCTCTTCAGCTCCCCTGCATAATCGACACGGCCTAAAAAAATGATTGATGAATTGAAATAAAAAATAAGAAGGAGCCTTAGTACTGAAAATCGAAAGAAGTTTTAGAACTGAAAAAAATTATAATATCTGAAAATATTTTTTTAATTGCAACGCCAACAGAAAATTTATACATTAAATTTTTTTTTAATATTTGATGATAAAAATGTCTAAAAAATGATGTGAAATCATGAGTCGAGAAACCCTTTGTTATCGAGAGTCAGACTGTTCATTAAAAACATGAATGTTATCAGATTAAAATCGGTTTTGTGAAGAGGTAACATTAGTCTTCATCACTTTTATCTCTATATCTTATTTTTCTATTAAAGATGGACTTAGAATAAAACGTAAGATCTGTGATGTTAGGTTATAACATTAGTGATAAAGCAAAGTTGCCAATGAACCGTATTTTACAGCTTAGAAGCCGTGCCTTTTTACGAGAGACGTATGTTTTATTAGTTGTTTACAAACGTTACTTCGCTTTGCAAATATTATAGATATCCAGCTACTGTGAAGGTTAATAAGAATGTGTATAGATGTTAGCATTAAAATAACCCGATACTGTGGAGGGTTATGAAGATCAGGGGAAAAGAAAGGTTTTTTTGTTTTTTATTGTGAAAATCTGCCTGCAAAAACTGAGGTGCATCTTATATGGCTATGCAGTTTTTTTTTTGTTTTTTTATTTCAAATTTGCGAGTGCAGTGTTGCCAATTTCAATTTTTTTTTTTAGATTATCAAATTAATCAAATTTGAGAGTCCAGGGTTGCCAATTCAGATGTTTTAGTTTGTTTTTGTTTTTTGATTTTTTTAATTTGCGGGTGATTACCACATTCGAAAAAATTGGAAAGAAATGTTCAAATTGGCAACGCTCCGTTTGGATGTACGAGTTGTCTGCAAGTTGGGCGTTCTTAAATTAAGGATTATATTTCAGAAAGCAAAATGATCCTATGAGGAACGTTACTTACTAACTTTGAATTCTTCCTTGGGGGTATTTTTGCCTCTCTTGGTTTTTGGCACGAGGTTTGCATTGGCATCATTCTGGCTTGCGCTCCTTCCCGGGGTCGGCCGTTTGCTCGTGTAGGAAGCATAGGGCAGCCGTTCTATAGAGTCTGGGTCCGGACAAGGAGAACAGAGCCGCTTCCTGTCCGAGGATTCAGTCGTTTCCTGATTTAGGCTGGCATTGCCAAAAATCTTTTGGTACGGCTCCATAACTCGGCGGGTCTCCTCTTCGATAGACGCAGTATCAGGACCCTGCAGGATGTCGTGATAAATAATGCTTAGAATTAACGAAAGAGGGACTTTGAGGTAAGCAAAGAAGATGGAAGAAAGGTAAAGAATCGATTAGTCTATGACTACCTATCTAGTCCGCACGGATAGCGTAATATTTAGCACCTGCCTCATATGCAGAAGGTACCAGGTTCGATTCTCGTTATGAGCGGATAGTGCAGAAAACTCCTCATTTGGATAAATTTCCTTTTGCTTTCAGCTAATTGAATATACTCTAGGCTGTATGATTAGGGAGAATGTGTCTCTTCGGTAGACTTTCGTCCTACCAAAATGTGTAAGAATTAAGTCCTGGCCTCGACCAGACTTGAGACTTGCAAGGATCATTAAGCTGGCACATACTGTCACTATCCGTTTATGCTCCAACAGGAGTTTTCTCTTGAGAGACAGACACCTCATCTTACACTTATCTATCTGGAAGGATTGGGTGGTTTAACGGTTACGGGCGCTAAAAACAGAATAGGCGGACCGAGTTCAAGTTTTGGCTGATGCTGTCTACGTTCACTTTGTGCTAAAACCCTTGATTCTCTTCCCCAGCGATGGGTAAATAGCCAGGCAGCTGGAAACTTCTGCCATGTAACATTATCCATGTAAGATAATGTAACTGAAACAAGAATTTTAAAAAAACTACAAATTGGGTGTTACCATAGCTGGCCCGAATAGAGGTGGGGGTCAGGCTCAGGCTCACTACTACATCCTATAAAAAACCAAGTGTTTTGCGGTCTTATGCTCAAAAAAGTATCAACGGGGAGCTGAAACATGAAACCTAACTAAGAGACATATCTGCAAATTGAGAACTAGGCAACGTGCACAAGAGAAAATTAGAGAGAGACCACAAGACAGCACAGTACATCCGGTAAAAGACAAGAGTCAGGGACATTATGGAATCAATTAAAAAGCTTGAATGGCAGTGGGCTGGCCATGTTGCAAGAATGGCGGACAACCGATGGACATCACGACTCACGAGATGGATCCCCCGAGATCACATGCGGAACCGCAGCCGGCAGAATATCAGATGGAGAGACAAGCTAGACAAATTCAGAAAGTACTGGCTCCGCGACGCCCATGATAGAGAAGTGTGGCGAATCCTGGGGAAGATCTCTGTCCAACGACGGACGTTAAAAAACTGATGATGATGATGATGATGATGACGACCTATCCACATATCTATCTGTCGGTATATCAGTTGCTGTTATTATTACTATGGTGGTTGAGATAATTGTGAATCTACCGCCGATGCCTTTAGACAGTATAGCTATCATCTGCTTTTCGAAAGTTCGCTTTATGCCACTATATTTTATTCTTCAGTGGGAGGGGGTTCTTTTTTCAATGTAAGTTTATGCTTTGTTTCCAACAGCATTCGCGTTTTTTTTTTGTTTTGTTTTTTTTTTTGTATTTTTGTTTGTTTTTTTTTAATTCGGACTTTTTTAGTGATCACTACTCAACAAAAGGCGAGTTAAGTGACTCATTTATTGACAACGACCGTTTCCAATTTTTTAAATTGATCATCCCAAACACTACATGCCACCAAAAAATGTAAGTTCGCCCAGACTTTCAAGAATGGAGCTACCGACGTGACTTCGAGAATTGCAAGAGACAACACAGTAATGCCAGACACGTTTTAATTAACTCAGCATCCCCGTCTGGTCAGAGGAAACTTGTTTTTGTGGACTTGAACGAAAGGGTTAACGGGATTTTTTTAAGAACAAAAAGTATTTCCCCAAAAACATCGTCTACGGGTGGGCTCTTGATTAACTCAACAGACGTTCACAGTCAGGTGTACACCAGAATCAATGGTAATGTATTTTTTTACCACCCGTCACCAGAACTAGAATAATCATAATAAATAGAATAACACTCTTTATATAACTACAATTGAAGATCTCTGTCTGTGTATACGTACCACCATTACTCAACAACTGGCCATTTTACGAAGTTGTAACTCCGCCGATACATTAATCAGCACAAAAGGCATTGCAATGTCGAGTTTGGTTTTTTTTTCACCAGCGGTTATCGAGAAATCTTATGAAAATAAATAAATTTTGAAGATTACAGATCTTTCTTCATAGATTCTTTAAATGATCTCCCTTAACACTTGCTCTTTAGAATTACCTTAATTTAGATATAAACTCTTTTAAATTGGCAACACTGAAACGAAATAACCAGAATATTGCAAAGCTGTAGTTTCGTACGACAGATGGAAAATTATTATATATGACAATTATGGCAGGCGGCTCCACACACTATGAAGTCCGACCTTTTCCAAACTTGCACCTTTGAGACGGGCATTCCCCTAGTATAACATTAACACTAGAATTATTCGGACTAATATCCATATTTTATGTATCATGTATCATCGTTCTCCGCTTACGCCGTCATCAAGGATATTGCATGATTAGTTAGACACCGGCAATCGTTAGCAAGTGTCAAAGCTCCGTTCTGCTTACAACTAGTATTCACTAATGGCTATTCACCTAAGTACTGATCAGGCTTGCAGTTGCTTACCTTCAGTGATTTTACGAGAACTGGCGTGTTCGGCGTGATTTGGCGGTAAAACTTTTGTTCCTCAATCTTAGTCCTTGCTCTGAATGTCTAGCGAAAAGGCATTGAGTACCATTTAAAGTCTTTGGTATGACTCGACGGTTGAACAACGGCCTACTAGACCGGAAGCAAGCACTCTACCATTGGGCCACGGTGATCGGTCTCTACATCATTATTAATTTTGACGTCTTATGTCAATATAATGGGAGGCTATTTCCAGTTGGTAAAATAATTGCCTAAGTATAATTACGGATGGATGGAAAGCATACAATGAGCTACCTAATATCAGCTTTGTTGATACAAGTGATGTTCTGTGCATACGACCACCATTGAAATCATCTGGTCCAGCAGTGAAACCAAGTACAGAAACACATGACAAAAATTCATTGATTAATAATCAATTGCTAACAGCGGATGATAGTGTTTAATCCATCCAATGAATTGTAGATACCAAATAACATCTTCATCTAATAGAAAATAAACCAAAATAATTTCATGGACTTTCACGACTATCGGGCTTGTGTCCCTTCCCTATAGGTCCGTCAAATCGAAGGTTTACTGTACATATACATTCACTGGTACCAACTTTTTTTACCGGATTATTTGAACTATTCCCTTCCTTTTCCATATATTCACGATGTATCAGCCGACTCATCTCCATGGTCCTCTTCAGATCTAAAATGTTATATCTGCAAGGAAAAGGAGTTCCCTGGATCGATCTCTTCTTCCGTTGATTCAAAACAAAATTTGTTTCTTGTTGTTTGTTTTCTGTATAACACCGGGTGAAGAAATCGACAGGAGGGACTCTCTTGCCTTATGGATATTACATCTTACTCCTGAAGAGTTCAAATTATCTGAAAAAAATAAGTATGGTAATGATGCTTCTCAAAGTTATGGACAGTATATTCACCGGTATTCATCGGAAAATATCTCACCTCAGTGGATGTCTGCTGGTCGTATTCCTCAAACTGAATCATGTCCGGCATTTTAATTATGATGTTCTTCCTAGTTCCATCCTCTGGGGAGGGAGGCGGTACCCCTACAAAAGCCGGCATTTCTCTACCCCATTCTCCTATAGTCTCATTCTCCTCCCTTGAAGATCTTCTTTCCACAACACTTGACCTCAATTCTCCCGAACTCGGCAACTCCGGTTTCAGCGAGTTTTGTGAGAGTCTCCTACCCACAACGGGCGAACTCAAAATGTCCCCTTCGTTCAAGATGTTTCCCTCGTCTTTTAATTTGAAATGGACCTGGGCCTTTGATTCGCGAGATGTCCGGTTGGAATCAATTTGCCTGACGTTGTCTGCGGCTTCCGATTCGTCATGATGGACTGGTTGTAAAGTTGTCACTTCCACCTGCCTAATCACCGTGTGGACTGTGTTGCGTTGGTTCGGGATCGTGGTACTTGTTTGCGGCGAGGAACCTGAATAGAAGACACAAAAAGCAAAGATGATGATGAAAATCGACGAAAAAGAAGAATTTGATTTAAAACTCGAAAAAAATGTACCTTAAAATTGAAGGAATTGATAAATGACAAAAATAGTTTTAGAGATATCTAAAAGATGAAATAGAATGAGAGAAAAATAGTTATATTTCCGATATCTTTCCACCAGATTTATTCCTTTCGATTAATGTTTACTAGCTAGTCCCGTGGATATTCAATGGTTGTTGACAACTAAGATCTCATCATTATTCTAACATATCTATTTCGCCAATTGAAGCGTATGATTTTGATATAGTAATTTATAACCCATGTGATATATCTATATCAACCATGGTTACAAGCAAAAATAAAATGAAACTAATATATCAGCTATTATTTTATTTTTATTTTTTTTTTTTTGTTATCTGTCTACATTCTTGTGGTCTACTACTACTACAATGACTCCATTTTTAGACTTCAGACATAATGAATGAATGGCAGTTATAGTGATAGTCGAGTCGCTCCGACCAAATTCAGGCATAAGCACCATCTTCCATTTTAACCCATGTTCATTTCTGTGCAGGGCAGGGGGAAAAGGATCAGGGATATGGGAAGAATGGATAATAGTTAGAATACGTAAAGGTCGTACATACAAACAAGCATTGCAATATCATAGTGTTTATTATAACAATCTGGGTCGACGCATTCTTCAACCTGAGGAGCAAATAGCGCGAATAAAGAAGAAGCTTCCGAAAAAAAATAAATTTGCGTCCGACACCCAGGGAGTCCACCTTTCATGGACGTCGCCTGAACCAATTCGGTCATTTCAATGATTAAACGGAGCACAAATTTATAGCTTATTCTTTTACTTCCTTGCTTGTTTTACTATCCATTAATATTGCAGTCGAGTCAATTTTTAGTTTTTTTAGATTAAGCATTGTTGCTAAAATTATTATTTGTAACACTCAATGAAAACTCTCAACTTAAGTTTCTTCAGTATTTTAGCGGGTCTGTCTGGCTGACTGTGTATGTTTGTATCGTACGTACAGGCAGCACCAATCGAGCAAGAGGGCTGAAAATTGAACGTTTAGAAGAAATTTAAGTATATACTAGCATGTCAAGAAAAACGGGTTTTTTTCTTATCTTCCTTGAATAGGGTTTTAGTGGGGGCAGGGGTTCGGTTTGCAATCTAAGTTCATGCTAAATTGATCACCCTTAACATGGCCTCCTATCAAAAGACCATGGTCACGTGGTAGCTTCTATTGTGCGACTATTATTATTTTATTATTAATTTTACTGCATCTTATTATTGAGGGGTTATTTAAGTGTAGGAAAGTAATCTGTAATTAAGCTATCCAATAAAATCAATCGCATTGCATTGATATTGTGAAGACATTTACAATGTATTATTATAGTAAAATAATTTCCAATGTATTTCGATGGTAAAATCATTTACAATGTAATCTAACAGTAAAATCATTTTCAATTTATTTCTATGCACGCTTTTTGTATTAACGCTGTTATTTGCGCTATCACTGTAAATGTAACGTTAATGAAAGTTTTGACATATTTCTTTGCTAAATCCCACCGGTGATTCTACGGGTCAAATTAACTGCTAGATAAAGATACGTGTGAGAAAGAAAGAAAGAAAGAAAGAAAGAAAGAAAGAAGGAAAGAAAGAAAGAAATAAGGCATTGCAAAAGGTGCGTAAAAATTTTAAAAAAGATCAAATGTCCATCTTCATACACGTTGTTACCTGTCATAACGAATTGACTCTTAAAACAGAATTTCACTTGCACGACGTCCCATTTGCCAAAAATAAAATCTCTTAGAGAAATACTTTCAATTTGTGAGAGTAAAAATTTTTTAAAAAGGCAACGAAATTTCATAAAACTATCCAGAGTCGTCTAGATTTCATTTATAATTATCTACATCTATATCAAGTATCTAGGTACGTACTTCAAGTCAGACAGATCGACGGACATTTAATGAATTATGATCAAATCATTTATTTATTTATCACATTTTTCACATGTTTATTTGTGTTTATACATCATTTGGAAAGCAAGAAGTACATTTGAAATTATTCAAGGTTTTAGGGTTCTGATATTGTTTATCGGAACGAATTATTGATAACCCATAGGTTTGATTAATTATTTAACGAATTATTATTAAACGAGAAGTTTTATGGGACGTATCATCTTCGTTAATTGAGGTGCCACAGTATTATAAAATCGCCTTTAACATTTTTGAGTCAACTACACGATAATTATTTTCAACAACCATTAATCAAGACACATTCCTAAAAAAAAAAATGAACAATTGGAGAGACTGAATGATTAATGGGAGCTAACTCTGCCGTAACTTCGTAGTTGTTTCCCTTTGATTATAATCTCTTTTGCCACCGATGAATTCTATGAAAAATTTTTTTTTGAATTGATTTTTTCTCTATTTTTTTTTTTTTTAGCGCCAAAAGCCTCATTCACGTATTGATTTTAACTGACAACATTAACCACAGTGGTAAGTCTATAAATAAAAGGCAAAACTGTATATTTGCTATTGTTGAATTGACAGACGATATAGATCTGTTTGTATCTGCAAATGCGTACGCGGTCTAACTAATGTTTGAATAATCTGTTCCTAGATATAAAAAAATAAAAATAAGAAATAAAAACATTTTGAAACATTTATGATTATAGCCTGTGAGCTAAAAAAAAAAAGGCAAGGAATCTGTTTGGGGGCAAACAGTGGAAATTTACAGTATTTGTTTTTCGTATTCCAGTGACTGTATCATGAAAGAATATTGAAAATTGGGTTGATTCCTTGAACGCGTCCGTAAAATGGAGTTAACTCTTATTAGCCGTAAAATGAAGTAATTATTATCTCCCTTTTAAAAATAGCGCACAAATAAAATAAATAAAACGCTTCATTGCCGGAAAAAAAAATTCAATGTTTTGCATACCTGCTCAGTCAATGTTAAAAACGACCCACAAATAGAATAGATAAAATAATCATTTTTGAAACTTCAAGGTTTCACACACTCGTCCACTAACACAAATAAAAACATTTTAACATTTTAATTTTTTCAAAACAATAACAATTTTGTGCTTTCAAAGGGGTGAAATTCCTTTGAATGACTGTCAAGAGTTGTCTCCATTTTGCGGACACATTCTCGGACCCTACCGAAAATATACAAAAAGAAAGACCGGCATTTCAACGTAATCATGGAGATAGTTTTGAGCCATTTTTCATTTATTCATTTATCTTTTTACTTATCTATTCATTGGTTCAGCAACTCCCATCACCTCCTTTCATTTTTAACTTTACATATCCTGTAAACCAAAGCTGTTGGGGAACTACAAATTATTTAATTAGGTAGGTCAAGGGCAGGGCCTCGCAGATCCCATCTTTCTCCAAGCTTGTTTGGAATCAGAGTTATCGCTCTCCTAGACTGGTTACCAACTATGGCTAATCTACAGATTTTTCTTTCCTTTCACTTTTTAAATAAAAAAATTATATTGGAAGCATTTCATACGTGGAAACGAACAAAACAAAAATATAACAACTTACAGTTTGTTTGTTTTTTGGTTTTTTATTCGCTTCAAAAATTCGATTTTATATGAAGTGATTTAGAAAACCTTTTGAAAAACAAACAAACGTTATTACACGTATTTATTTGCAAAAAAATGAAAGTGCATAAAATTATTTTTCAAGTAAGATCAGGATGTTTGACTTGACGGGCCGGGTTGGTTAACAAAGATAGTGCCGACTGTGAGGTGTGCCGAGTTTGTAGTGGGCCGACTCGACCTGTTACCATTATGCACCGGACCCCATAAATGTTGAATTGGGACCTAAAAGCCTCGATAGTGAAGTAATATCTTACCTCTACTTGCATGGTAAAGATGACCCGGTTTTACACCGCCTAGCAGATCGGAAAGTTCATCATCATCGATCACGTTCTGTGAAGGGGTCAATTGGCTGGACGCAGAACTTGAGCTTTTAAACGAATGAGTGACCAATATGTTCCCCAGTCTTTCCTCTCCAGACACTTCGGACGATGGTCGCCGGCCTTTGTCGTCAGTACTGAACACTGTATTTGAATGACCCGTATAGTACTCACTTTGACCTGAAAGTAGCTTATATAATTAGATGCATTGTTCCTTCTAATTTGCGCGCATTTTGCAACCAGCGCACAAAGGGAATTAATGTGTGTATAAAAGATTTCAAACTCTGTCGGTAGCTTACTGAGTCATTGTTGACAAAATATTGATTCACTAGTGCGCATATACACCGTTGGCAATAAGTTAATATAGTAAATTTGCTTCTAATTACATTTTTTCCGGGTTTAGAAATTTTGATCACAGAAATTTTATCGAAGAAAGATACACGTCAAGTAAGAGAGCTAGAGTGATTAAATTTTATTATGTGAACCAGAAGTCAATTGTTTTAAGGCAAAGAGCCTATGCAAATTAGCCTGTTCTTTAATTATCTTTTTGTGCACAATGATAACTAAAGATGAGATTGGACGTTGATAAGAATTTCATTGAATGAAACTTCTGGCTCAGTATTTCCTGAATTAAACGTCATTGTCCTCTAAATCGATGGTTCTCGAACTTCCCCACCCTGCGGAACACTCAAAGTTCTCGAAAAATATGTAAGAGCCCCGTAAGAGTTTTTATGTTGATTAGGTGATTATCTTATTACAATTAAGAGAGAGAGAGTGTGTGTGTGTGTGTGTGTGTGTGTATGTGTGTGTTTATGTGTGTGTATGTGTGTGTTTGCATATGTGTGTTTGCGTGTGCAAGTGCACACCTACCAGACATATTGGTCAGTATATAAGTCAATGCAGCGTTGCGTTTGAAGTTTTCTTTTGAAATCATTTGTGTTTTGTGTGCTGCACTTTGAATACATTCAGAATATTTTCGTATGAATGAGGTGGAGGCTGACTTTCTGATGAGTGTGCGTGTGTGTGTGCCCATGCGCATGTGCACCGCGATTGATCGATAACTGACCATTGTACGAAATAAACATTCGCCAGATATATTAGTCAGCACTTAACGCAGTGCAATGTCGCGTTTGAAGTTTCAACGGTCCTCGAGAAATCTAATAAAAGATAATTTTAGGAATGGAATATCTAAATTGGCACTACTGAATTATTCATATATATATATATATGTGTGTGTGTGTGTGTGTGTATATATATATATATATATATATATATATATATATATATATATATACACACGATATCTAAATTAGCAACACTTAAGGGAAGAGACCGAAATACTTCGAAGATATAGTTTGGTACGGCGATTTTGCTTGACAATTATGACAGACTACTACACACACCATTAAGTTGGACTCTGTCCAAACATGCGCCTTTAGTAGTAAAAAATAAGTCAGCACATGTTTTCAGAAACTAAATTTATTTGTAAATGATTTTTCTCTTCTTGGAGTTCTTATGTGAGTCTTGAAGACCACTGATGGTTCGCGGAACACACTTTGAGAACCGCTGCTCTGGAAGACAATGCGATTATTGAGACAACAGGATCATCATCATTATAATGTTGTCGTTTGCTTTGATTTCAGTTTATGAAAGTCACCAGCCGGATCTCAACCAGAGACCTAAGGCTGGCAACCTTATTATGTAATTCATATCAGAGCTAGAAAAAAGGGTCGGACAGGGCTTTTACTTATGCAGACGATACAACTCTTTCGTAAACATACTTCACCTGAAGTGATCTATGCGAGGGGATGTACACACATTCACACTGACAAAAGATTTCTAATGATGTGCGCAATGGAGATAAGACCTATTTTCTGTATTTCAAATAAGCTGGGCTTCCCGGATATGCTGACGACGAATTCACTGGTTTCTTTCTCGAGTAATCTAAGGGATCCAACGGTTGTTATTATTATTATTATTATTATTATGGAATCTCACACCAGTTGCCTGGTGGTAACCGCTGGAGTTTGAGTGACAGCAAGTCTCCTCAAGTCTCCAGCCCTCCTCTCCTAGTACTCATAGGTCGCAGTAATTCTGCGATTTACAGTTTCTCACCGGTTGCCCAGTGGTTATCGCTGAAGGCTGAGTGACAATAAGTCTCCTCAGGTCTTCAGCTAACGTCTCCTCTCTCTTTCGCATATCATGACAGAGCTACGATTCGTTGCAGTACTTATATCTCTAGCACCTTCCTCAGAATCCGTGCAGTTCCCAGTAGTGCTGTGGTCTGTACAGTCTCTATCCTCCCCCTAATCCTGATCTCCTCCAGTCTCTCCCTCAGCGTTTTGGGGACAGTTCCTAGTGCTCCCACTATGACCGGTACTACCCTGGTTTTCATGTTCCACATTTTCCTTAACTCCCTTGCTAGGTCCTGGTATTTTTCCCTTTTTTCACCCTCCTTCTTTTTTACTCTATGGTCTGCAGGCACAGCAACGTCTACTATTTGGCAGGCCTTCCTTTTTTTGTCTACTATTACTAAGTCCGGCCTTCTTGCCTGGATGAGGTGGTCAGTTTGGATGTCAAAGTCCCACAGTAGTTTGTGGTTGTCATTCTCCAAGACTGCCTCTGGCTTGTGCTGATACCACTTTTCCCCATGGTTGAATCCCATTTGTTTACTTAGTTCCCAGTGTATCATCGTTGCTACTCTATCGTGTCTATGCTTATACTCCTTCTGGGCGAGTTGACTACATTCACTAGTTATGTGGTTTACTGTCTCATCTCTTTCGCCGCACATGCGGCATTTGCTGTTTGTCTGTGTTCTGTCGATTTTTGCTTTTATGTAGTTTGTCCTTATGCTTTTGTTTTGGGCTGCCATGATGAGCGATTCTGTTTCTCTCTTAAGGTTTCCCTTTATTATTATTATTATTATTATTATTATTATTATTATTATTATTATTATTAGGAATCTCACACCAGTTGCCTGGTGGTAACCGCTGGAGTTTGAGTGACAGCAAGTCTCCTCAAGTCTCCAGCCCTCCTCTCCTAGTACTCATAGGTCGCAGTAATTCTACGATTTACAGTTTCACACCGGTTGCTCAGTGGTTATCGCTGAAGGCTGAGTGACAATAAGTCTCCTCAGGTCCTCAGCTAACGTCTCCTCCCTCTTTCGCATATCATGATAGAGGTACTATTCGTTACAGTACTTATATCTCTAGCACCTTCCTCAGTATCCGTGCAGTTCTAAGTAGCGCTGTGGTCTGTACGGTTTCTATCCTCCCCCTAATCCCGATCTCCTCCAGTTTCTCCCTCAGCGTTTGGGGGACTATTCGCAATCTCACACCAGTTGCCCTATGGTTACCGCTGGAGTCTGAGTGACAGCAAGTCTCCTAAAGTATCTAGACCTTCTCTCCTAGTTCTCAAAGGCTACGGTAGTACTGTTGTTTACAGTTTCGCACCAGTTGCCCAGTATTCATTGCTTAAGGCTGAGTGACAATAAGTCTCCTCAGGTCTTCAGCCAATATCTCTTCTCTGTTTTGCCTATCATGCCAGTGTAGTGGTTCACGCTTCTGCTTTCATTTCCCTTCCTCTGTTAGGTCACTGTTAACATTATTATTATTATTATTATTATTATCATTATTTGGAATCTCAAACCAGTTGCCTGGTGGTAACCGCTGGAGTTTGAGTGACAGCAAGTCTCCTCAAGTCTCCAGCCCTCCTCTCCTAGTACTAGCAGGTCGCAGTAATTCTGCGATTTACAGTTTCACACCGGTTGCCCAGTGGTTATCGCTGAGGGCTGAGTGACAATAAGTCTCCTCAGGTCTTCAGCTAACGTCTCCTCCCTCTTTCGCATATCATGACAGAGCTACAATTCGTTGCAGTACTTATATCTCTAGCACCTTCCTCAGTACCCGTGCAGTTCCCAGTAGCGCTGTGGTCTGTACGGTCTCTATCCTCCCCCTAATCCCGATCTCCTCCAGTCTCTCCCTCAGCGTTTTGGGGACAGTTCCTAGTGCTCCCACTATGACCGGTACTACCCTGGTTTTCATGTTCCACATTTTCTTTAACTCCCTTGCTAGGTCCTGGTATTTTTCCCTTTTCTCACCCTCCTTCTTTTTTACTCTATGGTCTGCAGGTACAGCAACGTCTACTATTTGGCAGGCCCTCCTTTTTTTGTCTACTATTACTAAGTCCGGCCTTCTTGCCTGGATGAGGTGGTCAGTTTGGATGTCAAAGTCCCACAGTAGTTTGTGGTTGTCATTCTCCAAAACTGCCTCTGGCTTGTGCTGATACCACTTTTCCCCATGGTTGAATCCCATTTGTTTACTTAGTTCCCAGTGTATCATCGTTGCTACTCTATCGTGTCTATGCTTATACTCCTTCTGGGCGAGTTGGCTACATTCACTAGTTATGTGGTTTACTGTCTCATCTCTTTCACCGCACATGCGGCATTTGCTGTTTGTCTGTGTTCTGTCGATTTTTGCTTTTATGTAGTTCCCAGTGTATCATCGTTGCTACTCTATCGTGTCTATGCTTATACTCCTTCTGGGCGAGTTGGCTACATTCACTAGTTATGTGGTTTACTGTCTCATCTCTTTCACCGCACATGCGGCATTTGCTGTTTGTCTGTGTTCTGTCGATTTTTGCTTTTATGTAGTTTGTCCTTATGCTTTTGTTTTGGGCTGCCATGATGAGCGATTCTGTTTCTCTCTTAAGGTTTCCCTTTCGTAACCACGTCCATGATTTCTCGTCTGCTATATCTTTTATCTGTCTTTTAAACTCGCCGTACAATTTTTTCCCTTCCCACTTTTCTTTTCTAGTTTGCTGTACTGTTCCATTGTTTTCTACTTTATTGTTTTGTCGCACTATCCCTCGCGCTCTTTATGATTTCTTCACTATTTGTTTGCACATATCTATCTAGGACTACTTTAGCTCTCTGGACACAATCTTCTATGCTGATGAGCCCCCTACCACCTTCTTTTCTCTTAACGTATAGCCTATCTATCATCCCTAGGATGTAATGCTTTATGCATCGTCATAAGTTTCCTTGTTCGCCTATCCATTGATTGGAGCTCTTCCTTTGTCCATCCTAGGAATGGTCCTGTATACCTAACTACTGACACAGCCCAGGTGTTCATTCCTTTTATTAGATTTCTGCTATTTAATTTGGTTTCTAATATTTTCCTTATCCTTCTGAGGTATTCTCTCTTAATTTTCTCCTTCATCTCTTCCCGTTTTATCGTGTCACATTCAAGGACACCTAGGTACTTGTATCGGTCTTGTGCAGTCAATGCCCTAATCTTGTTGTTGTCCGGAAGTTCAATTCCCTCAGTCATTGAAAGCCTTCCTTTATGCATCACCATGATTGCGCATTTTTCTATCCCAAACTCCATTCCTATGTCCTCACTATATTCCCTTACTTCGTTGAACAGAGTCTCAAGCTCTCCCCTGTTTTTTGCAAACAATTTAATATCGTCCATGTACATTAAGTGGTTGACCTTTCCTTTTGTTTTAGAGAAGTGGTATCCTTTGCTGTTTTTCAGGATTCTGTTAAGCGGTATCATTGTTAGAACAAATAATAGTGGGGACAACGAGTCTCCTTGGAAGATTCCCCTTTTTATCCCTACCTCGGCTAGTTTGTCCCCTGCGGCTGTCAAATCTACTTTCCAGTCTTTCATTGAATTACCAATATTATTATTATTATTATTTGCAATCTCACACCAGTTGCCTGGTGGTAACCGCTGAAGTTTGAGTGACAGCAAGTCTCTTCAAGTCTCCAGCCCTCCTCTCCTAGTACTCATAGGTCGCAGATTAATGCGAATTACAGTTTCTCACCAGTTGCCCAGTGGTTATCGCTGGAGACTGAGTGACAATAAGTTTCCTCAGGTCTTCAGCTAACGTCTCCTCTCTCTTTCGCCTATCATGTCAGGGCTACAATTTGAGTTTCTGCTTTCATCTCCCTTCCTCTGTAGGGTCACTATTGACAGTTAGCGTTGCAGTCCTTATATTTCTAGCACTTTCCTCAGTATCCGTGCAGTTCCCAGTAGTGCCGTGGTCTGTACAGTCTCAATCCTTCCCCTAATCCCGATCTCCTCCAGTCTCACCCTCAGCGTTTTTGGGACAGTTCCTAGTGCGCCCACTATGACCGGTACTACCCTGGCTTTCATGTTCCACATCTTCCTCAATTCTCTTGCTATGTCCTGGTATTTTTCCCCTTTTTCACTCTCCTTCCTCTTTACTCTATGGTCTGCAGGTACAGCCACGTCTACTATTTGGCAGGTCTTCCTTTTCTTGTCTACAATTACCAAATCCGGTCTTCTTGCCTGGATGAGGTGGTCAGTTTGGATGTCAAAGTCCCAGAGTATTATTATTATTATTATTATTGTTGTTGTTGTTGTTGTTGTTGTTGTTGTTACACTGGTAAATTGTAGCGTTCACTGAAAGTCAAGCGACAACAAGTCCCCCTAACACCCCAACAATGTTTGTGCTATTTTTACTGATTTTAACATCGGGACAGTTTTGGTTCTTCATCAGATTCATCTTCACTCCTTTTTGCGAAGATATTACGCAAATCTTTAATATCTAATTCAATTTAAGACAGCACGGTTTAAACTTCCCAAACTCGGAAGTACAAAACTCGGTAACTTCCAAAACCGGGCACATGCACAACATCACATGAGGAGATCAGTAGTCAGAGATATCATAGAATTCATCAGAAAACTCAAATGGCAATGGGCTGGTCATGTAGTAAAAATGTCAGATAACCGTTGGGCATCAAGACTCCCAACGTGGATCCCCAGAGATCATACGTGGCCCGGGTTCGTTTTTGGCTTAGTCCACATGCCTGTCACCGAGTTTGGGAGGTGTTTGTAATGTTTTGTTTTGAAATCTTCTTTGTTTTGTGAGCTGCAATTTGTAAATATCAGGAGTGTTTTAGTACGAATGAGTCGGCTCAGCACTGATTTCGTCCTGATGGAAGTATGGAAAATTTAACCAGTTTTTATATTCTGATTAATTAGAGTTATCTCCCTTTCAAGCAGAGAGCTTTCTAGTAGCGAATTTTAAATTTATATAAAAAAGGAACTACATCTGAGCGACCAGTGTAGCGTGATTGTCTTTCGAATCAGTCTATTAGTGTGATGATGTCGATCTTTATAAGGTGCCCAATGACTGTGGCCTTGCACCAGATTAGATAAAACTTAGTAAATACCATGCAGGGCGGTAAACGGACATTCAATAATAGGTAACGCCAATATCACACTACGCCCAATGCGTCGGTATTATGACCAAGGGACCATCTACCAAATATCGATATGAACAGTTATGAGTTGCAGTGAGCTGTAGTCCTCCAAGGACCCTTGCAAACAATTAGTCTTGTAATCTACAGTATACAGTAATCAAGCCAGTCTCATAGACCAGTTCGCTGTTGTAGTGAGTTCGATCTCAGTTGGTGCTCCATATCTGAAGTATTGTGCCCAAGTAAATATAGAAAATACATTCAAAAAAAGGTGAATGATACTCACTGTAATCATCTTCAGCATGAAGCATCTTTATTCGGTTTCCATCTTCCAATGAAACGTTATTTTTGTTTGACAAAACACGCGATATTTCTCTTGTTATCATCTTCAACATTAGTTCAGAAAAAAATGAATTATTATTACAATTGTAAATAACTTATGTTGGTACGAAATTCCTAGACAAAACTAATTCAAATCAGATTTTTAGTCAACTTTTTATTCATTTATTACCGTATTTACAGGATGCAGAGACACTATTTTTTCCCAAAATAAGTTTTAACAGGTCAAAAGATATACACTGCATCTTACAATCTAAACTCCAACATATGACCCCTGGGTGCAGTATGTAAATTATAGTCAGTATAAAATAGTAAATGAATAGAATTATAATGAATGATGAAAAGTCACAAAACTTGATTCCTGCATTGGTAAACTACGGTTGATGGGCCAATCAACTTGTAATAATTTAGATGTTGTATATGAATAATGCTGGTATTTTCACTCTCCTCAAACGACCTTGACTTTCATGAAACATTATTAAGAGACAAATGGAGCACAATTGTGATATGTGAAAAGGGTCTATTGGAGAATTTTATGGTAAAGTCTTTTGCTATCAAACTTTGACCAATCATCTTTTTTGGTCATGATCAGTTTTTCTATCATGAAACAGAGAGCTTTCAGGATATACTTGTCACTAGACCACCAACAAAATATCTTGGTAAGTACATTTAAGCACTGAGACCCTAATTTTGTGTTCATTACCTTTTTCCTTTTTTTTTTTAATGAAAATATTACAAGTCCAAATGGGTTAGGACGTCCTTAAGTCCGGCACGTCCTCAATACAGTCCAAGGACTTTTTGTCTACTGTGTTTAATGATGTCTGTCTGCTCATGGGCTTTCGCTTCAACATTTCGGAGGTCGGGCATATATTCAGGTGTGGACCAAAAGTATGTATTTCTAGGGGAAGGGGAGCAATAGGGTATATTCAGAATATATACTAGTGGCAACTAGCAAATACAACCCAGTGTATGATCCAGATATCAGATGGTGGACTTGACCGTTGACAGAGGTGCATCACCTAACCCGTGACTGACACGATGGGGTGAATAATTATATTTTATATGGTAACAAATTAGAGTTGCATGAAATAATTCTACTGCACCATTATCGTTTACTGACTATAAGGTCCCAACCTTCAAACTCCTCGTCTTCTGCGCGAAGACCTGATCTGGGGAGGGGTGTAACATTTGACCCCTACCCCAACAGACACCCATATGTCTATATCAGTGACTGTTAAGATTGAGTTTAGAGGTATTACAAATTCAAGAATGTACTGGCTAGTTGGAAGATATTTTTCATAATTATGAAATAGTCCAATTGTAAGAGCCCAGGAACCTACCTTGATGTCGTCGTCAAGAACTTTTCCTGTGCCGTCCTGATCCAGGATGAAACTGGCCATTCGGTGGGCATTCTTGGTCAGCATTTCAACCACTTTAGGGGCAGACAGCAACGACAACGAACTGGCTTCTATTAGAAACACACAAAGTACGAATACAAATAAGAATAGAAATAAAGAAAACCCGAACATATATTAAAAGTCTCACTCGTTTAATCCCAGTCCAACTAATCTGAAGCTGATGTAATGATGCCATCGACTGTTGTCAAAAAAGTGCAATCAAGTGCATGTTAAACACGATGTGCGTACACACACGCACGTGCGCACACACACATACACACACATTGTGCGTGTATAGAACCCTTTTTAATGAGTGCACAGATACTTCACTCTGGAGAATATTTATTTCTTTTTACGATAGAGTGAAAGAGAGGGAAAGAGGAAGAGGGTTGATATTTATCTTTATGCGATGATGTGAATGAAAAAGGACAGAGGGGCGATAGAGAGTGGATGTTTCTTTCATAATAAAGAGAGGGAGGGTAAAAAGAATGAATGTTCACCCTTCCCTATTCCCACCCTAACGCCAAAATTAATCTTTTTTTTTTCTCCATACCCTCAAATCTTTACCTACCATCCAATCTTTTTTTCCAATAGTGTAAAGAAAGATTGATCTCTTTTTTTGTTCGCAATTTATAAATACTAGCTGGAATTTTATTTTAACTTTGAAATTCAACAAAACTTTGAAATGTGTGAACAGTTTTGAAACAAACACATGATCGAAACTCAGAATCTATAATTCTAAATTTGAATATAAGATACCCAGATTGGCGAGTGATATAAATTTATATATATATATATATATAGCTAAACTGCAACACTGATGAGAAGTAACCGAAATACTTCAAAGGCGTAGTTTCGTACGATAGACGGAAAATGACAGTGGTGGCACTTCTTGAACGGGCTTACCGTAGTGTTTTGTTTTTTTTTAAAGAGTATTGCAAGAGATAGATCAATAAGTCCGTAAGCAGTCATTACCTGAATTTGGATCTCAAATTTTCTCTTTATAGATAGATAGATTGATAGATAGATATGAACACTCACACACACACACACACACACACACACACAAACACACACACACACACACACAAACACACACACACACACACAAACACACAAACACACACACACACACACACAAACACAAACACACACACACACACACTGAGGCTTGGTTGCAGGGGCTACCAAAAGTACTCCGATTGGGAGTTGAACCGCTTTGAGGAGGCTCTACTTCCTGGTTTTGGGAATCAGTCTCTCTCTAAGACTGGTTGTCTTTCCAAGGCTGGGGAACCTGCCCTGCAATTTTACCCATACCTGGTGGGACATATGGATTCATGCCTTTCCCAAAGATATTTTTGGAAAGTGAAAATAACCAGCCCCGATTGACTCCATACATTCGCACGCACACACACACGTACATATATATATATATATATATATATATATATATATATATATATATATATATATATATACACGCACACACACACACACATACATATATATATATGTGTACATATATGAGAGAGAGTGTGTATTATTGGGGTCGATCGTCCTTCTTTGCACACACACACACACACACGTACATATATATATATATATATATATATATATATATATATACACGCACACACACACACACATACATATATATATATGTGTACATATATGAGAGAGAGTGTGTATTATTGGGGTCGATCGTCCTTCTTTGCACACACACACACACACACGTACATATATATATATATATATATATATGTATATATATATATATATATATATATATATATATATATATATATATATATATATATATATATATATATATATATATATATACACACGTTGGTAGAGATGTGGATAGATAGCATTGCTGAGGATCGGTGGGACTTTGTACCGAAAATATAACACAAAGCGGTCAATCAAAAGAAACCAGGGACCAAAGATACGGTCAGTTTTCAACTAAAAAGAACAGGACAACAAAAATGTCTCTGTGTACATAGTCACCTCTCACCCTTTATATAATATAGTGGTAGGTATTAGAACAAGGAAGAAAGTGCCGACATGACCCGAAATATGAAGACTAAAAGATATTAAATAAAGCCGCTCGTAACAAGGAAAAAGGGTACAGGAATATTTATAGCGAAAAGAATGTCCGCTTTTGTGTGTGACAAAAGGCTTTGTGGGGAACATCGGTGTTCGGTGTTTCGTGTTGACGGATTAGTTTGTACGGAAGACAAACAGTTTTTTATTTATTCCTATCGCTGTTGTTCATACATTTACTCAATGACATGACATAACCGTGTGTGACATAACAAAGAGTGAGGGTGAGGGAGAAAGAAGGGAGGAAAGGAAAGAAAGAAGGAAGAACGGAGAGGTGAACTGAAGAAATGAAGAAAGAAAGAATAGGTGAAAAGGGGAAGAAAGAAAGAAAGAAAAAAAGGGCGGATAGGAGAAGGAAAGAAAGAAATGAAAGAAGGAATGATAGAAGGAAGAACGGATAGGTGAAAGAGAAAAAGAAAAAAATGAAAGAATGAAAGAATGAAAGAAAGAAAGAATAAATTAAAGTAAGAAAGAAAATCAAAGGAAGTGGAAAAGAAAAGAAAAAAGAATGAGGGGTGATAAAGAAAGAGGAAAAAAAGAAAGAATGAGACACTAACTGACAAAAACAAAGAAAGAAAGAAAAAAGGAAGGAAAAGCGAACAAAAGGCAGGAGAAGAAAGAAAAGAGATAGAGGAAAAAAATTAACAAAGAAAGAAATATTACGTCAAAGGGAAATGAAAAAAAAAGGAAGAAAAAATGAACGATAGAAATTTATTGTAAAAAGGGAATATAAAAAGAAGATAGATAGATAGATAGATAGATAAGAAAGGGAGACAGCCCGACGGATAGATAGATAGATAGATAGATAGATAGATAGATAGATAGATAGATAGAGATAAAATAAAGAGAGAAGGAAAGATATGAAAACAGATAACTATAATAATAATAATAAGATAGATAGGTAATACGAAAGAAAGATACAAATAGAAAGGAGGGCAGAAAGAAAGAAAAGAAAGATAGATAGAAAGGAAGAAAGAAAAGGCAGAATTCCCCTCCCAACCGACGATTTCAAACAAACCAAGGAACAAAGAAAAGCGTGTGTGCCTTTCTTATGATTGTATTAAAAAAAAGAAATAAAAAGATAGTTAAGAGAGTGACAGATCCCAAATAGTAATTAATCAAATACAAAGTTCTTATGATACGGGCAGATGACCTGTTGAAACGCTCGTCAGTCGAGCAGGTCATTTGCCAGGTGAGTAAGTACGGTCCTCACTGGGTGCTCTCTCTATTAATACCTTTAGATTATAGATAGGCAACACAAGTACCAAAACAGACATTTCGTGATCTTTGGCATGTCACGCAGGAGGTAACATGTACGCATCGAGTTTGATTCACGTGATTTGTTTTATTTTTGAATAGATTTTTTTATCTCGGTGGTAAAAATACCGAGAAGCAAAGCAGATGTTTTGTTCGTTTTTTTTTTAAATTTTATACAAACGGTGAGGGTTATATACCTTTGTTTCGCTTCTTGTTGATCTTCGTTCGTTTTCTTAGCTTCTTCTTACAAGAAGCCGAGGGAAAATAATTTTTCAAATCTTTTTATACGGAGATTTGTATTGATTACTCATGGAATCTAACCAAATGATTGACCCTCAAACTAAGAACAGGGTACAGGAGAGAATCGCACGTAACAAAACGCGGAGAGATCACAAAACAGCAGAGAGTATTAGAGAAAAGGGTAATCAGAGACAGGTTCCGGAGATATTGGCGTAGCGACTCCCACGATCGAGAGGTCTGGCGAATCTTAGGGAAGGTCTATGCTCGATGACGTACGTTAAAAGACCGATGATGATGAATACATATCTTTGCTCCGCTTCTTGTTGCTTCTCTTAGCTTATATTAGCTTCTCGTTACGCGAAGTAAAAGGGATTATTTTAATCTTTCATACAGGGATTTTTGGATAGAGTTCCATCATCATCGTTGTCCTACGTAAGTTCAATTGGATATTGGGTTTGGTACAAGGTCATGTTCTTTAAATACAAACCACAGATAAACTCATTAGTATGCTGTCATTCTACAGCTAGTGCCCGGAAAGCATCTAGCCATAAATATAACTGAAAAAATATCTTCATCAGTTGCCTCATCACATTCTCCTTCATCTTGTCCACGATCGCAAATTTCATTGGGAAAAGCCAAAAATTCAAGGCCGACAAACCAAGGTGATGTGATTCTTTGCCAGAAAGTCTGTACGATATGTGAAGCATGACTTGTTCTGTCATAGCGAATAAAACGGATCATAGAATACTCAAGCTCGGCCAATGGCGTCTCACTGTCGTGAATAACCCTACGGGAGGGTTTCTCTTCGCATCTGCTCAATGAGGACTCTTCTGACCTACCGTCAAATCACGTCAAGGCAGTGCGACTGTTTTCGGAAATTGGCTGGATACTTTGCAGCCATACATTACAATAGACTGCAACTGAATACAACAATGAAAGAGTTGAAGAAAAATTTCAATGAAGACACAGAATTTGTCCCACCTCTTCGACTAGATAAACTCCTTAATCCAGATCCCGTTCCCGTTTCTGCTGCTTCTGTAAATGATGTTGAGAAATGTCTGCCAATGTCTGGAAGGGGACTTTGCCATTCTGGTGAAAGAAGGATAAGAAAACAATATTATGAAAATTACTGTCTGAATTGTATCGATCATTGTGTATGATATGGTTGGACTATTTTCCTCTTCTATAAGTTCATTTGTTAACAGCGTTTTGGCCGTAACACCCTCTGGCCTACGTCAGTGTTCTCAAATAGATTCCAGGGTCACTTGACATGAGGGAAGCAACTAAGAATTCGAAACAATACTAATGTTTTTATATATATATATATATATATATATATATATATATATATATATATATATATATATATATATATATATATATTCTGACCACTCTAAAAAAAAATGATTTTGATCCCAAACTTGTGAACGTTGACCACGTGCAATTCTCCGCTGATTTTTTCTTAATCACATCAGTGTCATATTATATCATATTATACTAGAATATACCCGCCCAAAATGGCGCGGTTATTCATGTATGGATCAGTAAAAAAGGAGCCTAAAGCTATTTTATTACGTTTTTTATTATTTTTTTTTTATTTTTTTTATTTTTGATAATTCAAGTATTTTGATTTTAAAGGGTTTTTTAAAGTCTTGACTCAAGCTACTTTAATGTGTGATCAGACATTAAGTCTTTGGAGTTTTTGTAGCATAATTTTTATTATGTCATCATTGGAAGGTGAATCAACTAACGAGATCACCTCATTTAAACGCAAACAAACAAATAAACAGAAACATTTGCATTCAAGTTCACTATATGGTTAGATTAAGTAATTCGGGACCGTCAAAGCCAGTTATAGAGGTGCATGGACGCCTTTTGGACCGGATGTGACGTATTTAGTGCGATACGAGCATATTTTAGAATCAAGAGCAACCGATGAAGGTTGGGGAGTACACAGATGAAACATTGTGAACAAACACAAGATATAGACGAGAAAAATAATCCGACCAAATCATATGCAACGATCAATATAATGAGAAGTTTCTCTTTATTCTTTCCTTCTATTATCTTCATTTTCTCTCCTCTCTCCTCTTCTTTCCTTATTTTTTTAGTAATTATTATGAATAACATAGATCGAATATCATACTATATATTCAGATAAAAATTCAGCTAATTATTATCCGTCAGGCTACAGACTTATTGGTCCACTTTCGTGATAACCGTTATTAAATTAATCTTATCAAATTTTTCGTTTTATTAATTTTTTTCTAATTTAATATATTTTTTAATTTGATATATTTTTTTTGATTTCATAAGAAAAAGCAATTAACAATTTTAATATTTAAACAGCAAAAAAGCGTTATTTTATTGCCTTGTATACAATCCAAAATGTTTGTATCTTTATTGGCCGAACGACTTTGTATTAGCCTAATTTCATGTAGGAAATAAGAAGAAAAATAACAAAGGTATTAAGTTGTTTGACGTCTTTTTAAACATCAGATGGAGGATGATATAATCAACAAAAAACGGTTAATATTAAATCCCATGAGCTATTCCCAACGATCCTCAAATGATATGTCATCTCAATAAAATTCTTTAGGTTCATTGGTTACAAATTCAGTAAAAGCACAAATAATGGGCTCACTGTTATAATATGTGAAGGAATTATTAGTAAAATATAGAAGATTCGACCCAGTCTTAGAGAATGGGCATATAAAATCTTGCATTCTCTATAATCACCTTACATTTCTTATACAAAGAATCATCTTTTCAAGCATTTTGAACAACATATCCGTAATAAAAGTTTCAATAATTTGGAAGTCATAATTTTTGCTTTTACTTGTTTATGACAACTGAACGCGGAGAATTCAATACAGATAACATATCATCATTGGTGGATCGTTGGGGAAAAGTTATTGTCCCAAATAGGTCATATTTTGATTAAATTTTTACCTTTTCTTTGTTGTTTATATCATTCTTCATCTTGCTATGTGGAAAAATATATTTCATATGTTACAACCTCATAATTCCAGAGCAGAAGCTGTCCTACCTCGTCAATCGTCAAACGACTGTTTTAAAAATCATATTTTGAAGACAAAGTATCTTTTTAGAACAAATTGAAATTTTAAATTATTTTTACTTGACTGTTCATTCTGCCGTCTTTTCAATTCGTTTTCTGACCCTCCAGGAATGGATGGAATGGATGGAAGCACCGTTTTCTTGTGAGCAAGGGAACCACCAACGTGTACGATTTCTCCCCCGGGTGCTTGGATAATGCTACCCTTCACATCTGAGAAATTCATGACTGCAAGGATTACAAAAAAAGTTTTTGCGTTTTTTTCAATGACCAATGGATATTATTACAGATTACTGGTTAAGACTTGATTGGACCATGAGCTATATAAAGTTAGGGTTTGTTTTTTTTTTTAACATTACGTCAGAAAATCTGGCGAAACCTTTGAAATTATATGTCACTTTTAATTTTATGAGGCCTCAGCAGATTGTGAGATCCCAAACTATGACTAATCTATTAAAATACTGGCCACAGAAACTCTTTAGCAGAGCTTTGAAATCGGATTTTTCCAGATGAAACATTTAGAAAATTTAGAGCATTTATTTTGTATATACAAGCATACGTCATAACAATCATATTTATTTATTTATTTGCACAATTTATAGGACCTTAAACATTTGCGGTGGTGTAATAAACACAGTGAATAGAGCCTACGAAAAAGTTTGGACCAACTGAAAGTATATTTCAAATCCTTTGAGAAATGTAAATATTATAAAATTGCTTCTGTTTTTAAATATATACATTTTGAAACATTAGTGAGACCCTAATTTTATCAGTGTCAAAGGCCCCGAGACGAGGTGGTTGGTTGATTGCAGTAGAGATACTTACATCCTTTTCTGATGGGTCGTTTTCGATGGTTATGGTAAGAAGATTTATTAGAGGCCATCAGTTGAGATCTGGCTTTCATAATTCTTGAACTTTCACTCAACGTTGGGCTGGCATTAAGACTAGAAAGGGATGTCGCTATGAGAAATAAACAGAGAAAAATCACTTGAAGGTCTGGTTAATCACTCGATAGAAACGGTCACGTGACCAGCGTCTTTTGATAGTACGCTGTGGTGATCAATTGAAAAATTATGTTGGACAGTGATCATTAAAAAATCTGAATTTTCAAAAAACAAGATTAAACGCCACACAAACTCTAATTGCAAATTAAGCTCCCCTTTAAAAAACTATTGGTGGGGGGATTTTCAAGAAATAGACAAAACGTTTTTCCCCGACGTAAAGACGAAATGTTTAAGTTTTCAGCCCTCTTGCTCCATTGGAGTGACACGTACATAAATAATCAGCCAGACAGACACAATTAAAAACTGAAGAAATCTATGATGACAGTTTCGGTTGACTGTTTCTAACGTCGTTACGGATTTCTACCTAACGAAACTCTTATCCAAGTATAAGTCGACTCAAGGCCTCTGAGGGGAATTTCTTTCTGTTTCCCTTCCCTCCTCCGTTTGTCATCCTGCTTTTGGATGCTTCGGTTCCTGACTCCCTTTGGATCCCCAGGTACGAAGTACCCCTTCTGCATATCTCTCTCATAGGCCCTCGGTCAACCCCCTATATTTTTCTGAAAACACGTACATTCAGTCATTCATTTCTTAAGTCAGAGCTTCCCAAACTGTATGTAATGACACTCACCATCATCAACAGCAAATTTTTAGCGTCTGTCATAAGACCATGATTTGCCAGACCTCTCGATCGTGGGCGTAGCGGAGCCAGTACGATCTGAACTTATTTAGTTCGTCACACCATCTTATATTGTGTCGGCCCTGATTTCGCATATAATCTCAAGGGATCCAGGATGTGAGTCGTGATGTCCATCGGTTGTCTGACATACTCACAACATGGTCAGCCCATTGCCAAGTTTTCTATGATATATTTGAATCCTGTCTCTCTGTTAATAAACAGTGTTGTCTTGTGATTTCTCCGAGTGAGTTTGAGCATGTTGCATGGTTCTCAGTTCAAGGGTCAGTCTTAATCACAAGATGTATCGCAAAATTAAGTAAAATTTTGTGTATCTTCCGAAACATACTTATTCCGAGTCAGTCAAAATGCTTGGATATCATTATACATTTAGCTTAGCTAATGAAACTTTTACGTTGCCAAAAAAACATCTTAAAGAGTGTCTTCAGTGCAAAAAGTTAGGAAAGCTCTTTCTTAAATTTTAAATGTATAACAAAGGCAAATAAGTTTTCTCTTGGGCAGATGAAATATGAGTAACATTTCGAATTTCGTTAAACAAAAATAGTTGCAGCAGCTGCGGGAATTCACCTTCAATTGTCTTCAGGAGATTCATATCTTCTGGTTCAATCGTCCTTTGGTTTTTAGACAATTCTTCCATTGACATTCTATTATTCCAGAACCTTGGAGATT
Source organism: Thysanoteuthis rhombus (assembly GCA_963457665.1). Taxonomy (NCBI): domain Eukaryota; kingdom Metazoa; phylum Mollusca; class Cephalopoda; order Oegopsida; family Thysanoteuthidae; genus Thysanoteuthis; species Thysanoteuthis major. The sequence goes on along the minus strand of OY735227.1, from coordinate 16,967,582 downwards.
GTGAGATTCGATCGATGAACAACGTCGTCCATGGACCATCACCAGACACTGTTTCAAAGAAGAAAAAGACATCATGACCGGAGAAAAATTTAAAGCCTTACTTCGATATGAGCGCGTCGAAAACTCTTCATTAAGACAACCTTTCCTCTGCATTCAGCAGCTAATTGAGTTTACTTTAAGCTGTGTGATTAGGATGAGGATATCCATTCGGTGGACTTGCATCCTACCAGGGGAGTGGTCATAAAAAAGTTGTAGAAATAAAGTCCTGGTCTAGACCAGACTTGAGACCCATAAAACAGAAACCAAGAATTCGTTACCAGCCCCCACACTCCATTAAGGTTTTTCTTAAGACACGGGGACAACAGCAAACTTGTAGTTAATGACGAGAGTAATCAAGTGAACTGCTGGTCTGAGTACTTCCACACACTCTTCAGTGCAAAGTATGTAAAACGGGAGATTACAATCAACCGCATCCAGCTGAACTAGAACTAGATGAGGTACCATAGTCAATTAAAATGAGAGAGCAATCCAGAACCAAAAGTGTGGGAAAGTGTAGACGTTGATAGCATAGCTGCAGAGATCTTGTAACACGGTGCCCCTGCAGTGCATGGAAATCCCCATGGATTTCTTGTCAGTTGCTAAAAACAGGTCAAACTATCCCTTTATTTCAAATTCTACCGAATCTATAGTAGTTAGCTCGCTGTCCCTTGATTTCAAATTCTACCGTAGTATGGTAGATAGCTTGCCAGTTCCGTAAACCATTATTAGTTTAGTGAGTTCGATCATCACTGGATGCCCTTAAAAGAAAAAAGAGAAATGAATTGGTGATGCTTAACAAGGTAATCACCTTCAGTAGTGAGTTCAATCCTCAATGGGTCTCCACTGTTGTGCCTCTGGGTCTGATTCAGTCGAGATTCATTAATATTTTAGATTGCATGTCGTGGAGAGATGGCAAGCACGCTAATCTCACGGATCATAGCCAGTCGTGAGTTCAGTCCTTACTGAGCGCCCTGATATTGTGATTTTGTGCCAGACTAAACTAAGATTGGTAAATATCTTCATGCGCCACACGTAGAGCGACAATTGGCAAGCTTATCTGACAGATCATTGCTAGAGTCTCCAGATCAATATTTACCGAGTGCTCAATTGGTTGCTTCCCTCTTGGAGTGCAAAACAAAGCTAAGCATAGTAAGTAAATATATCAATGCCCGTAGCTTAATGATAAACAAAATATTTATTTTACACAAAGATTATTCGTTTTTTAGCATAAAAGCCTTCCTTGTTGATGTATTTAACTTCTCACTTGCATTAAATACATGGATCAAAAAAAGTTGGTTTTATTGCTCTAGCCTTCTTCTGGACCATAGGGTCGCAACCATCCCAGCTGGGGTTTCAGTCGGAAGTAGGGTTCTACCCGGGCTTGGAACTAGCTATGGCAACAGATAAGCCGTAGTTTGTTTGTTTTTTTCTTTCAACGCAACCTTCTCTTCGTGAGATATCTTACATGGCTAAGAGGCTCACCCTGCCCTGCTATTCACCCATAGCTTGGAGGTATAGGTGGATTCATGCCTTTCCCTCATGGTTATATTCCATTTTCTGAGCGAGTAACCGTTATGTCACTCAACACCTCCTGATTGAACATTTTACAATGGAAATTGCTGATCAAAATTATGCCATGACTTTCTCAGAATACAGTTTTATTAACCTTCCTTTTTCTAACAAGCGTTTGGATATTGCTGAATAATTTTTCTCGATTCAAATGAAGAAGACTCCAATTCTTTGTATCATGCTCATTATCAATGGCTTTCGTAGTGAGAACCCTTACTACAGTTCTACCTTAAGTGATCCTTTGATATCCACATATGTAAAACAGATTACATATAAATAAGGCTCAATGGTAAGAGCATCACGACGTTGAAGCGGCTACCCTATAGGTCACACGTTCGATTCCTGCTGCAGCCCAATTTTCTTTAATTGTTTATTCTATTTACGTTGTCTATGCGAAGTGTAGTAGCAGGAAAACATTTCAAACAAGACTTGATATATAGCAAAAACGCAAGTATATATATATATATATATATATATATATATATATATATATATATATATATATATATATATATATATATCATCGAAGGAAATTACATTAACAGATATTGGGATTATAAGTAACACCAAAGCATTTTAATGTATAGAGTCAATTTAGGCTATAGAGCCTTCTGGACACTCTTTCTCTCTCTCTCCCTATATATATATATATATATATATATATATATATATATATATATATATATATATATATATATATATATATATATAAAACCACTAACAAATTTTCAGACTGGTACTAACTTTAAATTTAGCATTGGTAATATTCATATTTTATATTGTCTCTATTTATACAATGAAACCTATTTGAATGAATGCCAACAACGATTACGCAACTGTGTGTTTGTATTGTATTTCATTACATGCATATAGGCGTGTGTGTGTGTGTGTGTGTGTGTGGCACCTTATATTACAACCAGATCCTGCGCAGAGATATTCTGGTCTTTGGTAGGGGTGGCGATCCACACGCAATATACCCGTTATTTTACGGGTTTTAAGTTAGTTTTATTATAAGACCGAAATTAAGTTGAAGAATCGGTCAGATCACCAATATGTTCACGAAAGCCATATTTCCCATACGCTCAACCTGCCAAAAACAAAAATTAAGAAAAGATTATGAACCTTCAGACGTGTTATACTCTTTTTGATTGTCCACTTTTTTGTGAACCATGGACTCTGAGATGGTTGAGTTCTGTCGTGTTGGAGGTTCAATATTGACTTTTGGGACAGCAGGGGGATGATCTGCATAATTCACTGAATCTGGAGAGAAAAGATTTTTTCAGTGAGAAATTGATTTAATCAAATAATCTTCCCTACATACAAGTAGAATATCCTCCATACAAATCGAATTGTCCTACGTATAGATCGAATTATCAGTCCTCCATACAAATTGGTTTGTAGTTCATACAAATAGAATCATCCATCTTCCTTACAAAATGAATTATCAAACTTCCATACAAATCGAATTATCTGTTCTCCTAACAAAACTAAGCAATTATCTTCCATACACGTAGAATTATCTATTTTCCATAAAAATTGAATAATTTGTCTTTCATACAAATCGAGTTATCTTCCCTCCAAACAAAAGAAATTACCAATCTTCCAAAAAAAAGTGAATTATTCCACCTTTCTTCAAAATGAATTACCTACAAATTTTATTTTAGTGTTACAAATATGAAAAAAATATTTAATCTTTTTTGTTAATTGCAGCCCTACCCTAAACCCTATGCCCTTTACGGATTTTCGAGACAAGTTGTCCCTCTTGAAAGATTGATGCAATACTATCTTTCTAGCTCTTCACTCGTCCATATGCCATTAAATCTAATCCTGATATCTTCATTTCAGCCCCCATCTTTTTTGTCGAAAACCCGTAGCTCTACAAATGGCCAACCAACCAGCTAAGAGGGTAACTCATTCTTCTCTCTATGAATGTCTGTTTGTGTCTCCGGGTGCTTTTGATCACATTTTAAGGGCTAGAACCTTGAAGATCTGCATGAGTTTACCAACAGGCATTATCTAAAACGATTTTTTTGTCTTTTCAAAAAAGCGCTTTTAGGGGCTCTATGGTCATTTTGGACCTTTTTTTTGATGATTTCAGATAGAGGATCTATGGGCTTTTCTTAGGTAATTTTAGATAATTATTGTTGATAATTAGTTCTGGTACACGGTGATTCATTCTTGCTAGGTACGGATATTTAAATCAAATTTGATTTTTCTACTGAGAAAAGTACCTAATTATTCTAAACAAAGTTTAAGCATAGAAAAAATATCAATTCTTTTATACTGCAAGCTTAGCTTTTTTGTACTGCATGAGAAAATTCTCAAAACGAAATTTCAAAGACTTATTTTCACCTTCATCAGGGTCAACTGCGGTAACAGGATAAGTATGTGCAGCGTTCATGGGCAACATCTGCATGCGACAAATCTTGGGATTTTGGTTCAAATCTTGTGGGCCTGACTTCTGGGTTATCATAGGGAAAAACGTTCCCGTTTCTGAATCTTTTCCGGTGATCCTGGGACTGGAAGGCGGACTGGCTACCTTAATACTGTCGGGTTCTGCAGAATTCTGAACCAGCGGTGGCAGGACAACATTCTTACCTTTTGTCAGGAAGATAAAGAGCAATTAAGTCTTTTCAAAAATCAGTCATTCAAAATTTCATAAAAATATGGATTGTTCTTGAATACCAATATAAGACAAAGTCTTGTAATTCGACTAGTGTGGTTCTAGGTCGGATTAACCATCTGATCAGATTATCAGGTCATAAGTTACCGAGGATATGAGTTTACATTATGTAGTAACAACTTTACTAATCACCTCTGACGCACTTATTATAGACTTATGTCTCTTAAGTACCATAGATCTATTACATTATATATTGTTATATTAACAAATGATAAATGGGATAAAAACGTCTTGGTCGATTGTTTGTTGGATTAAATGGCTACAAGCCTAGAAGAATTGTACCTCAACCATCAATTGAAAAAACAAGTTATGATTTTCAGTTTTTCGTCTGCTCATTGTCACCAACACAAAGAAAAATCTTATCACTTCCAATAGAAAAGCAACACTTGCCCCCAAATTGCAATTGATTGTTCAAAGAGCTTTTCGAACGATTGAAATTCTACTTGTTGTCTGACTTATGCACTCAGTCAACATTTGCCACTTCTTTGATTTTTCTCGGAGAATCCTTAGTTATAAGCGTTGCTACCGTTAGAGAAGAAAATTTGTCCGCCATCATCACATTCGGATAAAACACCTGCAGAAGAAGACCGTGGAATGGATCGACCGGAATGCCACGTTAATAAAACAAATGACAAGGAGTCTAATCGTCCGAAAAACTCGATGAATATTGAAAGAACATGGTGAAAAAAATTAGTAACAAATCATCGATGAAAATACTTCATTTCGTAATTCAAGTGATTAGCGGCTACTGCTGCTCAAATATAACTACTACTACTTCTACTTGGGAGTAAACAAACAATATGACGTAAAGATTTGGAGAAGAGGAGTTGCATTATATAGAGAGGGGACTTATCTCGCCAAAAGCTTCCATGGCTAAATTACTTGTGACATTGTCCATGTGAGATTAGCTCAAAGGAAATAGGTTGCGTGCCTTATGGGAAATTACTTCTTTGTTCTGATTTTATGCTACTTGGGTTGTCAGAGGGTTCTTGGTCGATAACGTTGTGATGACAAGCGACAATAAGATAAAGAAAACTAGTCAAAAATGATTAATGAAAACACCTCGTCTCTCTGTTCAAATAATTGAGATAATTGCTGCTGCTACAACTACCACTAGTAATACTACTACTTATAATAATAATAATAATAATAATAATAATAATAATAATAATAATAATAATAATAATAATAATAATAGGGAGTAAACAAACAATATGACGCGAGGATTTCAAGAAGGAGAGTAGCAATATGTAGAGTTTAGGTCTGTCTAGTCAGAGACTTCCATGGCTGAATTGGTTGAGGCCTCGTCCATGGAAGACGTGCACCTCGAATATGGAATTTGTGTTCGTCTCATTGGAAGCTACTTGCTCCAACGATCGGAAAGTATTTGATAAAAAGCAATAAAATGTAAGAAATTGAGTCAAAAAATCATATAGTGAAAGTAATTCAAACTGGAAAACACATAACTTCAGACCATTGTCCCCTCAAAGTTGGGCGTGTGTGTGCATGCACATGCACATACGTTTTGCAACCTGCACACAAAGGAATTTAATGTGCGCACAATATGTGAATTCAGTGCATAGCTTATTTAGTTTTTATTGAATACATATTGATTCACAATGTCAAAGTCGAAAGTGCGCACATATTTTTGTCACAGGAAAAGCATTGCTCTGCATAATATCTTTTGCGTCAACTGACCACTAGAAATAAGAAGGAACGTTACTAGAGACTGCTGCACCTTTGTTCTACTTACCTCTTTGGAGTTTTCGATAATGAGGCCGTAGAGGCTTTCGCCTCTTACTCTTGGTTTCGAATTCAATATTTGGACACGGATGGATTTCATTGAGGGGTAAATTGGATAGATTGATCACCGATTGGTGTGCTTTGGTGTCCAATAGAGACTGTAACGAGATGGAAATCGAATTAAAAAACGTCAAGCAAAACTGTCAACATAGGTTTCTCCAGTTTTCAAGATGTTCTCGCTGTCTGGCTGTCTGGCTAGCTGGCTGTCTGGCTAGCTATCTATAAGACACACCAATGGAGTAAGAGGGCTGACAATTTAAAACTCCTCATCGTGTCTAGAAAAATAAACGTTTATGTTTCATGAAAATCATCCCCAAAAGTTTTTTTGTGAGAGGTTCAATTTGCAATGTAAGTTTATGCTAAATTGACCCCTTTCCTTGTGGCTGCTTGTTTTTTGACAATCCATACTTTTTTAGTGATTACTGCCAAACCAGAATTACTTATTGATTGATCATGCAGTCATGACGGTTTCTATTGAGTGACTAACCATTCTTGTTATATATTAGATTTTGGTTGGAGTGCTAATTCAACTTGAATCTTCCTAATGCAGTGTTTTCCGACTTGGTGGGTTATTCTTTGAAGCTATTTGTCTAATGATGCTTTGATTGGAAGACTTTCTACCACATACCCAAGCTAATTGCCATCATTTAAATTTAATAATTTAGTTTCTTTGTTTGCATATATATATATATATATATATATATATATATATATATATATATATATATATATATATTATATATATATATATATATATATATATATATATATATATATATATATAAAAGGAATTATTAAACTTAATAGGTTTGTTTTTACTTTTAATATTTTTGTGGGTGGATTTGTGCGGAAGAATCCCATTATGGTAAGACTGCGCTCCCTTTATAGAGCAAGTGTTTTCCAACGTGACCCGACATCTCCGCGCACATCTACTTAGCATCGACATTCGTGTACGACTGCTTGGAGCAAGGATAACTCAGTGTACGGATAACTTAGTGCATCTCAACGCAAAAAGTACCGATAAAAACAAATTATGGAATTAAAACAATTTATTGAGACATCAAAATTGAAATTATTTTTTGAGTTGAAATACTTCAGTGAATTAGTTTACTTCTGTAAAGTTCAATTTGATTATATATTATTTTTCGCCAGAACTATAAAACAGTAAAACTATTTATATAATTATTCATGGTGTTCAGATGTTGTTTTCCTCTTGAATTGTTATCATTACCTTAAAAAGGAAACAAATGTTGGAATAATAATTGATCTTCACAAAAACTTTTAGACAATCCATTTAATTATTGCTTAGTTCTTATTTGCTTTTTATGTTGTTCTCGTTTTGGTATATTTTCTCATTTGTTTAGTTCAGCATACAAAGACTCAGACAGTAAGCAAAAAAACTATTTCATTAAAAAATTCAATTAAACAATATACTTATCAGAAATTTACGCAATAATGAAATTGAAAACCTTTTTTGTTTTTGGCAGTTTCCGTCGTACCTTGATGAATTTACTGTGTGTAATGAAACGTAAATGACATTTCGTAAGATAAATGAAAGGCAGATACATCTATGCAACAATTAAAATAAAGATAGAAACTTATTTAACGAATATAACAAGATGGTGTCTTGAATCCAGAACATAAGTATTTTAGCATTTTTTAATATTTTAAAAATTGATCAACATCATTAAAACTTTTTAAAATTGCATAAAGATTTTTTTTATTCTTTATAATAATTCTTTTTGGTCTTTCTTCTCATTTTATCAAAAAAATACTGAAGAGATGTGGTAATTTGTGGATAATTCAATTCAAGTGGCAGAATTATGTTTCAGACAGTTTTGTGATCTCCTGTTTTCGCTTCGAGTCAAGAAAAAGACTGGGTTTTGATTTAATGATTGTGTTAATTTTTAATGAATATGTTGCTTCTTTTCAATTGCAAACTATATGTTTTAGACTCTCTCTGTGACTTTGGGGGCTTTTCTGCGCTATTCAAATGAATCCAGGACAAAAGACATCAAGTCAGAAGGCACTATGCAAAATGACAGCAATTGCAATAGCGTTCGTACGTCAAACATAATAATTTCTGACGACTATGTTGCTCAAATATACTTTTTAAAAACAGTTATATACTTTTTTAGAGACCTCGGGCGACTTTAGAGCAAAGAATACCTCTTTAACAAAGAGTTATCCTTTCGCCTGGCGGTTGTGCGCAGAAAAGACGGCCTTCAAATGTCGGTGCTAAGTAAACGTGTGCAGAGAAGTCGAAGAACCGTTTTCGATGTCGGGTTTTTGTTAGATAAAGACTTTTTGGTCTTCTTGTTCTTGGTCTTTTTGGTCTAGTTGTTCTTGTTGTTCTTCTTCTTATTATTATTATTATCATTATTATTATCATTATTATTATTATTATTTGGAATCTCACACCAGTTGCCTGGTGGTAACCGCTGGAGTTTGAGTGACAGCAAGTCTCCTCAAGTCTCCAGCCCTCCTCTCCTAGTACTCATAGGTCGCAGTAATTCTGCGATTTACAGTTTCACACCGGTTGCCCAGTGGTTATCGCTGAAGGCTGAGTGACAATACGTCTCCTCAGGTCTTCAGCTAACGTCTCCTCTCTCTTTCGCATATCATGACAGAGCTACAATTCGTTGCAGTACTTATATCTCTAGCACCTTCCTCAGTATCCATGCAGTTCCCAGTAGTGCTGTGGTCTGTACGGTCTCTATCCTTCCCCTAATCCCGATCTCCTCCAGTCTCACCCTCAGCGTTTTGGGGACAGTTCCTAGTGCGCCCACTATGACCGGTACTACCCTAGTTTTCATGTTCCACATCTTTCTTAACTCTCTTGCTAGATTCTAACTAGTTATTCCTTGTCATCAACTTTGCTATCGATCTTTTATTCAGCCACAAATATCATTCAAAACGTGTGTATCACTCGCCATCACAGTCAATGATCAAACAACCGTAGCGTCAAAATATGAAGTCATGAAAGGAAGAAGTCCATTTAAGAATGAATATGGTCAGAATAAATCCTACTTATGATGTCACATGTTGATGTTATTTCGAATGGAAAACATCTCAAATAATTATTTTTTAAAGATATCTAGAAATTCTCGAGAATCTAGATGAACCGTCAAAATAAGGTCTGAAAAGGTCAAAAGAGTGTTGTTTTTTTTTGTTTTTTTTTGTTTCGTTTTTTTTTTTTAAAGGGGTCTAGTCGAGTACTGATGTCAATTTCAAGTCTGTGTACAAAATGTTATGGCCAGAAGCGCTGGAACACAGAAACAAATACAAGAACACAAACACATATAAATTTTTTTTAAAAAGATAGAAGACTTCGCCATCAAAGAAATTAGAAGTTTTTCGCGTTATAATCTTTGAAGCTATATGTTCTCTTTTCGCTGAAGCGATCTATTTGTTCTGTCGTTGCTAGACAATTCTGCGACCCTAGGGGGTCACCCTTTCAGCGGAAATTAGTGGAATCTATTGTAACCAGAATCGACCCAGATTTTTTACGTAGTAGCAAATATATAAACAAATAAGGGGGCTATTCTCTAATTAGCATTTAATACTTATCTCCCTAGATGAATCGCTCATTATGATATAGGTGGGTGTGAATACAATCGCAGGTTCCACAAAATTAGTCAGTTGTTGGGATTTATTTTAGCATTTAAGTTGGTGCACATTAATTCTATAACTCTGGCTACAATGTGCCGTTTCGACTAGTTAGACTTTTGGTATGATATAGATTCTGATTTGCGTGTGAAATAAAGTTGTTGATTTTTTTTCTTTTTGACGATCAACTTGGAGATTTCTGAGAGTAAAAACTTGTTCATCCGACATATTTTTTTTTAAATGTGAAGGATGTATAATAGACCTATAAGAGGTTGAGGAGAAAGCACACTGAACGTCTACCAACTTGTTAATCTGATATTTTCTTTAAATTGGAAGGATGTATAATAGACCTGTTAAAGGTTGAAGAGAAAGCTCTGAGCGTCTAACAACGATACATGTAAGATGGTTGTCAGTTATGAAAAACTAGGATTCAAACTTTTTGTATCGATCCAAAGGATACTCAGAGGCGTGCCGAAAGGTGCAGGAGAATGCCAAATCTTCATTCCCCAATGATCTCTCTGACTTCAAATTTTCCTAGGGTCGCCACATTCGCTATTTTTGGCTTAATATGGCTTCTTTTTATATGAATTTAGCCAATAATTATCTACGATAACTGAAGTTTGATAAAATTGAATCTTTTTTATGATGAATTTGTTCTGGATTCTTAGTATACAGTTATTTTACTACATGTCAGATTATTGAATATAAGCATATTTGAGTGTATATAACATTTAAAATACATATAATTTAGCCGATTTTAGCGATTTCAAAAGACGGTTTTAGCTATAAATAAAAAAACATTCTTGGCAGTACTGATTTCTTCCTTTATTCGGCTTGCACACCCACTTTGTCGGCAAAGTACAAGTCTGTACACCCACTGTCGACAAATTAAAGGCTTGCACACATACTTTGTCGACAAATAAGCTTGCTGCCATCACCACCACACCCAAATAAAAATCATTAGATACGCCCCTGCCCATACTGTACTGACTCTGTGTCAGTTTAGAAGTGAATAGAGGCCGAACCTTTTCATTTCCCGACGCTCTGTAACCATAGGTGATTCACCAATAATACATTTGATCATTTAGTCATTGCTTATCGAATGTCTACGTAGTGATAAAGGGTCATTTAATGATTAGCATCGATTAATCTTAATGTTTAACAAGAAATAATGAATGAGAGCTTGTCAAGATTTCTTATGAAACATAGATGGAAGGAAGTCATTCATTCTTGACTTACTTCCTGTGACTATATGAGGTCTACGCCGATATGACAGGAGTTTACAATATTAAGTTTCACTGAATATCCCTGACTTAAATGACTCACTTGGGTCATTTTGTCGGTAAGTTTCACATATTGCCAGTGATTGGTATATTTAGAGCAGTTTATTATGAGTCAGGGGAAACCCTGTTGAATTTGCCATTCAAAAGTTGTTGGGGTTTGGCATTTTTGTCATCCATAGGATCTCTTGTCAAAATCTCTGGGTGATAGCATCAAAAATAAGCGGTGGTATTTTTTATTACGTTTTTTAAAGATGGCCGTCAATCACGATCACAAAAATATCAATCTCTGAATTTTCCAAAACCAAAAAACATGGTCAATTCGATGGAGAGTTGAAAGCTGAGTAGAAAAACATGTAAGAACCATCTGTCTATCTTGAAGCTAGCTTTGCATACTTTTATCCCCTCTTGTTACAAAATTTATTCTTACGTGCTTTCAGAAGGTGCATTTAAAATCAAAATGATTCCACGGTAAGTAACATCTTGAGGATTGATTTTATAAGATATGTTGAGCTAAATATTGAGGTATTCGATGAATTTTTACTAAAATTCTCTTCGTCTCGAATGAGGATGTATAATAATAACGTGTAATGTTAATGTGTTATATTCGTCACTTTACGCAGCCTTGGGTGTATTTTTGTTAATCATGTACTAGTTAATACTTGTGAAATAGTTCACAGATATATTTCTATGAAAAATTTTTTCCAATATAATCTACTCATTAAACCTAAATGGGAAAAATTACGGATATATTTGCATTGAAATGTTTTGTTTTTTTTGTTTTTAGAGACAAGACACTGGATTCGTTGGCCAGAAATATTACATAGTTTGAAACAATGAACAGGGAGTATTTTCCAGCAAAATTGTATTACCCCTTCCCCAGTGGAACAGTTCAGTGTAATGACTAACGAACCAAGAAAATCACACTGTCCATTATTAGAGTAACTGTTCATTATCAGAGTAGTTTTTTTAGGAAAAAAAAGTACACAGAATCCGTGTACTAGGAATAGTGCATAGTTTGAAACGGTGGACAGGAAGTATTTTTCCATCGAAGTATACCCCCTTCCCGGTGGTACAGTTCAGTATTACGATCAGCAAACAATGAAAATCGAAGTGTTTTTTATTAAATTTCCATGATTAGATTAGATATTTAGATTGTTGATCTGCTTTCGCTTAAAATTGAAAAATTACACTTTTACGAGCTAAATTTATTCTTGACCTATTCTTTTTTGGAAATGGTAAGTCTTGTAAGGTTAACTCTTGTCATCAGTGTAATATTTCAAGCACTTAAGCCCTCTAAGATGGAATTTATGCGAGGGAGATTTAGTGAAGTTAGAGCAGCCAGTGACGATTTCAAACAAAGTGTTTCTGAAACCTGAATTGACTACCCGAAAAGCAAGTAAACGAAGTGGTGACAGCCTAGACAAAGAATGTAGGTATAATATAGATTCATAGAAAATGTACATCTTTATATACTTCCAAACTACTTAGTGACAGAGCCGAGATGTAAAGGAATTGAGTTCGACATTCCAAACAGTTGAAATCAGACTCTCCTTCAGTTAGCAGCATGAAGTTTGATTTCAAGAAACATTGTCTATTTTGTTAAACTCTTACAGCCTACATATTACCATGCGAATACAATACAGAAAGTCGACTCACACGACTGACAATATGGATCCCCAGAGATCACATGCGAAACCGGAGCCGACAAAATATAAGATAACGTGACGAACCAGTTAGCTTTAGGAAGTGCTGACGCCCACAATAGAAAGGCCTTGCGAATTCTGGGGAAGGTCTCTGTTTAACGACGGACGCTAAAAGAATGATGATGATGATGATGATGATGATATTTTCTATTAATTCATAAACAGGTTTAGTTAGTCACTCAATAGAAACCATCACATGATCAACACCTTTTGACAGAATGCCGTTTTGGGTTGATCAATAAGGAAATTGGAAAAAAAAGGTACGACCAATAAATAAGATATTTCTCTGCATTTTTGGGGGCAGTGATCACTGAAAAAAAGTCTAAATTATTTTTTTTTAAAAACAAATGCGTTTACAACCAGATACAAACTAAGAGACCAATTAGGCATAAACTTACACAACAAATTGAACCCTATTAAAAACCCTTGGGGGTATTTGAAAATCTACAAAAATATTCAAGAAATAATAATGAGTAAACGTTTAAACTATCTGTGCTCTAGCTCTATTGGTAAAGGCAGTACGCAAGATACGTACACCAATAGTATGCCAAACAGTTTTGAACACAGTTTTAGTTGACGGTCTCTAAAAAATGCTTGACAGTAGCGCAAGGATACTGCTGTGAAGTTAATAACGTATACAATTGGGGGTCTTGAATATAATTAATCCGGATGTTGGACGTATAAATAAAATATAAAAAAATCAAGTTTTATATACAATTTTATGTTTCGCTGATTCTATTCATGGAGTCTATGCCTTTGTTTTAATATTTCATGCGCGCAGCAAATATTTCGATAGAACTTAACATGTTTTATATGTTCTTCTTTTCTTTTTCTCTTTTTTTTTTTTCGATTTCCTATATCGGATCAGGAAGTCTGACTGCACGGCGTCCTTAAACAACATGGCAGCTGATTATTCCAACAAAGAACAGGAAGAGCCTGGTCTGCCGCATGGCTGAAATAGAGATGACCGGAACAAAAGTTACAGGAATGAAAGTCGTGGAAGGAGGGGCATGACGTTCGGTTACGCTGAGCTAACTAAAAAACGTAACCAGAATTTATGTCTCAGGAAGAACAGACATAGATTATCTAATTAGTATGAATTAGATAAAAATAATACTTATGTGACTTTAATTCCGGTCACGTTTCTTTAGTAGCTCAGTGTAACCGTACATTGTGACTTTTGTTTTGGCATTCGAAATAGAATTGAGTAGATATGAGGGATTTATCTGCCTCCCCAGGGGATTGGGCAAATTTGACAGAGGTTCGTTTAAACATTGGGGCCCACAAGTGTGGACCAGGACAAATATTGCCAATTCCCTGCAGCTAGTGTTACGATGGCGTCAGGAGCGTAATCCGACTTCTTCGTGCAAGTCTACCTAGCGCCAACATCTCGATGTCGACCTCTCGGTATACGAATACTAGGCGCAAGGAAAACTTGGTGCACGATAACTCAGTGCATCTCAGCGTAAGAACCAGCAAAAACGAACCGTGGAATTGAAACAATTTATTGAGATGCACAAATTTTAAATATCTTTTGACCTGGATTATTTTGTGAATTAAATTACTTTTGTAGCATAATGTATAGTTTGCAGAAATAAACTATGGAGTTGAAATGATTTATTGTAATTGAAATCATTTTAAGTTTGCAGTGTGGTTGAACACATTCGCCCATAAAATGCAAAATTTTGATAAATTGCTTAATAGTCTGTTTACAAACTTATTCATCCATAAAATGTAATACTTTGATGTAAAAGATAATCTTAATATTTTAATAAATAGTTTTTTAGTTTGCTCACGAACTTATCCACTGTGCTCAACGGAGGGTTAGAATTTCCAGGTTTAGAATTAGGGTCGTGCTTTTCCCAGAATGATTGCCTCCCAAAACTGAAGAGACTAGTTTGCCCTGTTATTTACTCATAGCTGGGGGAGAGGGAGAAGCGATGGATTTATGACTTTTCCGTGGGCATTAGTGAGAAGTAAACGCCAACTGTCACTGCCAGGGTTTGAAATAGGATTGCCTATTCCATTATCCTTGGTCATGATTTGTGGCTAGGTAGTGTTTCCACAACAATGGCGCCTTTTTAGATCGATATTTATTAACTTCATAGGAAATCAGAAAATCTTCAGCCGTTGCACGGGTAGGCATGAGTTCAGATGGGGAACGTCCAAATGAAAGGAGGGAGATCACATCGATATGTGTATCGATTGGTTGGGAAGTGTGGCTTTAATTGAATGGATATTTGTAGAGTGACAGGATCAACAGAACAATGGCAGAAAGTGGAAAATGACTTGAAAGTTATTCAAGATGGAGACAGAGATTGGTGCATTAGTTTAATGCAGACGACTAAATTGAATTGGCAATCATAGAAAAAGGTCTTTTAGTATTTATAAATAATATCCGTTTTGTGATTACGGCCTATGTGTATGCGTACATGAGAAGTACATAGAAATAATTATGTTCAATATTAATGTGCGTGAGAGTGAGAGAAAGAGAGAGTGAATGTGTTTGTGCATGTGAAAGAGAGACAGTAAGAGAGAAAGAATTAGTGTATGTGGATTTGGATTTATCTATATTCGCAGACGTAGATTCAGATTTAACTTTATATCAAAATAGAGAGTATGCACGTATGTGTGTGAGATATATATATATATATATATATATACACACATGCTCCCTCTCTCTCTCTGTCTCTGTCTCTCTCTCTCTCTCTCTCTCTCTCTGACAGTTTTCAATGTTTCAACGTAATGAGAATTTACTTGGGCGGAGAGTCCTTTCTAGTGTTTGCTGGGATCAGACTGAAAAGAAATTACAAATTACTGAAACCAGGACAAGCTGTTACTGCACAGCGCAACAATAAGCTGTTGGCTTGTTCAAATGTCACAGTCGAACAGAAAAGACATTCTAGGGTGAGGAAAGTGACGGGTAATTTTTGCTGCCTGACAACGCGCACCCATCTTCTCATTAAAGATGCGACACAGTAAACAGTCATAGAAAGTTCTTGCAGATATAACGTATTCTTCAGAGCAGGCTTTCCATTTAAGCCATTCAAAGCATTTAGCCATGAACTCTTTGCTTTGGCCATATTTAAATTTTGGTTATTTTGACTTTTTTGCAGAAGTATTTTTAGTGAATTCTTTTTCTGGTGGGCACTGCAATAATACAATGTTTCATAAACAATCATTCATTACTATTAGATAAATTTTATATTACTATTCATCTTCACCTGAATGTTTCAGTAGCTTTTTAAGCAACTTTTTCTCAGGCTGTCATTGTAAATGACAGCCTGAGAAAAAGTTGCTAAAAAAGCGATAAAAACCAACTGGAAAATCAAAAACGTAAATAGCAGTATAAAAAATAACGATGATTTACAATACTTAATATGTAAAATGAATAATGAAATAATTGTTTTTGTAGAAAAGTTCCGCATTTGACTATTTTTGGCCATTTTTTTTTTTTTGCGTGTTTTGGGCCCAGAAGCGTTTCCAACAGCTTGGCAACCCTGCTCGAGACTATGATTTATTCTGTTGCATAGAACACTTCTTATCTGGTCAGTGATTCCAACAATTTCAAGCTATCACGAAATTCCCCGAAGAATTCATCGAATCAAAATTGTAATCGTTCTCATATGATGGAATGCACAATTTAGCTTAAAGCTGGCTTGAGATCATAGAAGACAAGGAAAATACATTTAATGGCAGAATAATAAGGTTAAGAATTGATAAGAAGAAAAGATTTTCTCAAAATGTAGGAAGCTCTTGTTGACGCGGTTAACGCGTCCTCAAAAAGCACTCTTCCACAAAATTTTATTGAAATTAATTGAGAACTTTTACATTTACCGTGTGAACGGACAGAGACATTTTGTGGATGCAGACTGTTGGATGGGAGCTTAGGGAGATAATCGTGCATTCGCTACAAAATTTCATGACTTCTTTTGTGGTATAATGACCACCTTTCTATAAATTCTGAAATTCTTTGAGAGCTTTTTGGAGACATCGGGAGGACTAACAGAGAATTTTTGAAGATATCATGGTGTGTAGACAGATAGCTACAACACAGGGAATATAATTGCACAAAGATCTGCACAAAAATTTAATCACCTCTTTCGTAACTTATTACACACTCCTTAACAAAATTTCATTGAAATATCACCAAAAGTTCTTAATGAATTCCAGTATATTACGAAAGAAGTCAAGAAATTTTGGAGAGGACCCATGCACGCTTATCTCCCCTGCGTCTTTGTCAACTGTGTGCACCATACAATAGATCCCAAAATCCTCTGTTTGTCCACACTATATCCTCAAAAGTTCTCAATGAATTTCAATGACATTTTGACATTTTTGAATTGGTGGGTTAAATGGCTAGAGAAAAAGTCAGGAAACTTTTGAGCTGATCCATTCATAATTATCTTCCCTACATTATAGCTTGTTATCCATTTTTAAGATGAGGGTTTTATGATATTTAATTATGAATAGCACAGAATGAATTTCTCTGGAGCATATGATTCTTTTGTGAACAACGATGTACAATATGCTCATATTTGATGAAACACTTTTCTGACGAGGGAACCACAGGGAAAATCCAACATTATGAAACATGGCCCTGAAGTATTTTCACAACTAATTTGGAATGTCTACTCAAGTTATTATGACTCACTGAAGATCCTTATGTATGTGTAGCGAAACGCATATTTGTTCACAAAAAGTAGAAGGCGGCATTAGTTTCAGCAGGAATTGGTTGTGGCGTCGACTGGCCAATTTTAGTCGCCTTTACGAAGAGTTTTTATTCGCCTAACCAACCATCATCTCTCTCTCTCTCTCTCTCTCATTGATGGACTCTTCAAATAAAGCCCCCTGAGTATCAGCGACATGGAAATTTATATAGTTATTAGTAGTTGAAAGAAAGATACCAGAGGGGACAGATCTCTTCCTCGCCTGGTAAGGCCGTGGGGCAATAGAAAAGATCTAACTATGAACTTAGGGCCCATTTCGCTCAGCGTCTCGACTCCAGTGGAAGTAGTTAGCGGGTCACTGCAGGTTATTGCGATCACTCAGAAATTTCATTGTGGAAATTCAAATCAGCCCAATTTGTACCCTTCATATTTTTCATGAAATCTTTCTCTGAATTTTGTTCTTGCATGCTGTTTTCTTCTTTATTTGGGAGGGCTGTTCTTGTGACTTCAACAAATTGTTTAATTCACTTTGACTTTTCCTCCTATCTGCATGCATGCAACGATGCAAAAAGCTTTTCCTCGAAATATTGTGTCACGATGGAACCACGTTTCCCACGTGGTTATACAGCACATTTCCAATTGGTTTTATTTGTCAACTCAAAAATTCCAACTGAACCCTATTACAGCACCAGGACTATACATACACTTTTCATACAAATATGTATAACAATCATGTTTCTGTAAATAATATGCATCTGAAATTTTTAGCTTCAAACTATAGTACTAAATGTTGATTAAACATGGTGAAATAGGATAATGCTCGATATTGAGTTTTCTAAGGTTCCCGAACATTTTCAATTCAGTGTCTATAGAGATAAGCTCTCAGCTTTTACAATCACCAGTTTCATTCACAATGAAGTATTTACATTGTCAGACAAATTATTTATTGCAAGCGGTTGAGAATGTATGTTGTATGATTTCAAAGTTGGTCACAATTCAGTCTGATCGATACACTAAATCAAAAAGGCGTTCGGAGAAGTAACTATCGACCGTGCCACGGCTTATGAGAAATTCAACAAGGTCCAGTTCGGTAAATCTGGTGCGTTGGACAAGACTCAAAGAGTATGATCATGAGATCTGGATCAGAACAAACTGTATTGTATAAGTTATGGAATCCAACCCATATTTGATCTGTAGAAAATGGCGTAACACTTTAACCGCACTCAACCCACCCTTTCGAGTCATTCAGTTGAGATCATCGAAATATATGTTTGGTACTCCCACAACAACTATGCCGTAACTTCCTACAACATTTTATTCAGCGGAGTGCCAAGTTTAGCTCGAGTGTACGTCTTGCAGATTTGAGAGAGAGAGAGAGCTTCTTTGTGAAAACAGATCACGAAGCTATTACCGTGACGAGTCAAGAAGCAAGTCGTCCGTTGAAAAACACGTACGGGACTTTGTTACGGTTCAAGTAACCAGAAATTGTTTTATCAACTTGTACGACCTGAGACGTGAACATTTTTTTTTTTTTCTTTAATCGACCGGTCAAGATTATGCCGATACAACTTTGGCAATACGGCAAATTTGGCGGCAAAGCAATTTCTAAATGTTAAAATTGGATTTTGCAATTGATGAAAATCATATCTATATGTTTACGTCTATATGTATAATGTCTATACGTTTACGTCTATACGATGTCTATACGATGCCTAACCGTTTACATCTTCCAGAAAATCTCTGATGGAGGACTGAAAAGGATGGAGAGGACGTTTCAGGCACACCCTGGAAGACTTCTCGACATGATGATGGTGATGATGATGACGATGCATTTACGACACTAAATCTGACTGGAAAGAGATTGTATAATCCTATTTTTCTTTCCAGGGTAAACATGTTACTTAAATAACAAAGTTATATTGTTTTTTTCTTTAATCGTTCTTGATTTAACCTCCCTATACTATACTGTTACAACTAAATATTACTTCAGATAAAATGGGCTGATTCGATGCGGCTTACAATGATGACTACTACTCCAGAGTTGATGATGTACCCCCCCAAAAATCGGAAATCCTGGTCCCTTATCAATCCATAGAGAGTGATGGACTGACTAGTTTCCAGATTAGATAAAGTCAGCCGCGAACTTCCGTTAACTTGCAAAGGTATAGCAATTATTTTAAAGGGTGACGCTTGGCTCCTAATAAAGAAATCTCCTAGCAGGTTGGGGTTTTGCCAGAAAAGGAATTGGAGCGGTGTTGTAGTCAAGAGAGGAACGTAATAGAAAGTACAGGACACCCTGGGGATACAAGGGGAGGAATGTGACCTGGGATCCCGAGGGGGGAACCTGGGATTCAGACAACCACTACGGTAGAGGAAGTGGAAACATTTTATTTTTTTAATGCTACCCACTGACTTTTTGAAGGGTATCGGCTACCGGCTTTTTCTCTCTCCCACTACTACCATCCGCCGCCCTGATGGAAGGATTTATGTTTGGGGTATCATTATCCTCTTCAGTTTAGTTATAGTCGCCGCTATCAGCACAGTAGACCTGTCATTGTTTATTAAAATTCTTGACAGATGGGACCTCATAAGACCACACGCTTCAGACCAATTACTTCTGTTCTGCTGCGGTAGATATTTTCTTTTTTTGTTGTGTAATTTTGTTAAGTAATTAACAATCATTTTCTTTCATTGCTTTTTGTTGAGATCGACTCTAAGAAAGGTAAATACGGCATAATACACAACATAAATCTAGAACCTCCGCCAGGTGAACAATTGACTTCGCCAATAAAGGTCTTGGCTGATTTTTGTTTTATCTTCAATTCCCAATATAGCTACCCGGTAACTAAGTAATTCGATATGTATATCATGATGTCCAACGTGGATCTAAAGCTTTTTTGTTGTTGTTGTTGTTGTTGTTGTTGTTGTTGTTGTTGTTGTTGTTGTTGTTTTGATTTCAAACCGGTTCCTCACTCCTAACCAACTGAACACCTTTGATTTCGCGGCTCACGAGTGGCTGTTATATTCACGCACTGTCATGGTTACCAAATTAAATAATATCTCTCTCTCTCTCTCACTCTCTCTCTCTCTCTCTATCTATCTATCTATCTATCTATCTATCTATCTCTCCCTCCCTCGTCGAACGCAATTGATTGACATACCCAAGTGAGCAGTCAAAAGAATATTGTCATAAGCGAAATTTGATCCCGTGAAAAAGTCAGGCGCACGTATGAAACGTCAATCAACCCGTCGTCACAGTCTGGATATTGAAATTCTATCCTCGTTATAATTTGAGATAGACTATAAGGGTGCATCAAGGGTTTGTTTTTATTTTTGTTGTTGCTGTTTTTTTTTTGTTTTTTTTTTTCGTTTTTTACAGACCTTTATTTCAAAGCTTACTCCATGAACACCTCTAAATACAACATATGACTTTACTATATAACTAATATTATCGGAAGCCGTCACCCAAACTGTCAACATAGGTTTTTTTCAGTTTTTAAGTGGGCCTGTCTGGCTGTGTATGTACCACGCATACAGGTCGCACCGATGGGGCTAAAGTGCTGAAAATTGAAATAATTTCCTTGCTTTTTGAAATAGGCCCTAAATAATTGGGGTCTTGTGGGAGGTTCAATTTACAAATAAGTTTATGCTAAATTGGTCGTTTAGTTTGTGTCTGCTAGCATTCACGCTTATTTTTATTTTTTTTTTTATATTCTGTCTTCCCAATAATCACCGATCACTTCCTAATAAAAAGACAAGAGAAATAACTTTTTCATTGATCTCCCCTTTGTCCAATGGTTCAATTGATCAACCCATGCTGTCAAAAGATGTCACATGACGGTTTCTATTGAATGACTGACCAGACTTGTTAATATTGTTTATTATAAATTTTTTTTCATATATCATTAAAGTGAATAAAGGTATCAAGATTGTGGCAGTCTTGAGGTATTATTCAAGACTGTGCCTCAAAGCCGCTTTAGTAGCTCGCTGAATCCCGGAAGTAGAGGAAAATGAAACAATATCTGACCAAACTGACGAAAAAAATGGTTTACGAAGTTTAAGTACGGTATGGTCTAAGTTTAAGTATGGTCGCTTCCACCTTGAAGGAAGGCCCCAAAATTGACAGCGATCAGCTATCGATTATGATGGTTTAGAACCCAAGGTAGACAAGACCCTGTCCCCCAACACTTGAAAGGTGGAAACTTTAGGAACCTAGCTATCACTCAACCTCAAGCGATAACCACCAGCCAACTGGTGTGAAATTGCTAATAATAACGTTCCACAACACAAGAAAGAACCCCAAATAACAATAGGAAGGAAAAACTCAACTGGGAAAGAAGTTTAGAAAGACAGATCTCACAACTCCAGAGAGATGAAGTAATACTGAGAAATACACCACATACGAACAGGCCATGAGTAAGACTTTGGCACAAATACAAGATAACACAAAAAGGTATCTCCGCTGCAGTGGAAGAGATACATCAGAGGAGACAAGCCAAGGAGCCAAGGCTGAAGAGATAAAGCCAAAGAACTGTCCAATACAGACAAAACCGCACATTCCAAAACAACGAGAGAAAGTTTTACCAAGAAAGAAGACAGAACATAAAGCCAGACGCCACAGAGACCAAGAACTACTGAAGCAGCATATGGAGACACAATGGTTAGGAAACATGAAAAGAGAACTCAAAGATATAGACAATGGAGAACCAATAGTATTGAATTAAACCACATTGAAACATGCTCTCAGGAAAATAGCCAACTGGAGAGCACCAGGACCTAACGGGATCCACGGATATTGGTTTAAGAAATTCATCACACTACACGACAGCCACCCACCTACTCCAAAGTTGCATAAATGAAGGTGAGGTACAACAATAAATGACCAGAGGCAGAACCATCCTCATCCGAAAAGACCCTGAAATGGGGAGCATGGTAAACAGTTATAGACCAATCACGTGCTTACCACTTATGTGGAAAATCCTGACCGGACAAATAGTGGAGAGAATATATATATATATATATCAACGGAAAAAAGGGGATTATTACCAAAAGAACAGAAAAGTTGCAGGAAAGGAACCAAGGGGACGAATGATTTACTCTACATCGACCAGATGATCTTAAAAGAAGTAAGGAAAAGAAAAAAAACATCGCAATGGGATGGATAGATTACAAAAAAGCTTACGATATGATCCCACATAGCTGGATACTCGAATGCCTTAGAATGTTCAAGATCGGCGAACTGGTGGTTAGATTCATCGGAAACTCTATGAAAAACTGGAAAGTAGACTTGACAGCCACAGGAGAAAACTTAGCAGAGGTAAATATAAAAAGAGGAATCTTCCAGGGAGACTTGCTGTCTCAACTATTATTTGTTCTAACCATGATACCGCTCAATAAAATCCTGAAAAACCGCAAAAGGTACCATTTCTCCAAAACAAAAGGAAGAGTCAACCACCTAATGTACATGGACGATATATAATTATTTGCAAAAAAAAAAAAAACAGGGGAGAGCTCGAGAAGCTGTTCAACAAAATGAAAGAACACAGTGATGACATTGGGACTTAGTTTGGGATAGAAAATGTGCAATTATGGTAGTGCACAAAGGAAGGCTCGCAACGGCAGAGGGAATCAAACTCCTGGACAACAGGAAGATTAGAGCAATGACTGCACAAGACCGATACAAATACCAAGGAGTTCTTGAATGTGACAAAAACAGGAAGAAATGAAGGAGAAAATAAAGAGAGAATGCCTTAGAAGGATAAGGAAAATATTATAAACCAAATTAAACAGCAGAAATCTCATGAAAGGAATGAACACCTGGGCCGCATCGGCAGTAAGATAAACAGGACCATTCCTTGGATGGACAAAGGAAGAACTCCAATCAATGAACCGGCGAACAAGGAAGCTTATGACAATGCATAAAGCCTTACAGATGACACGGATAGACTATACGTGAAGAGGAAAGCAGTTGGTAAGGCGCTCACCAGCATAGAGGACAGTGTCCAGAGAAACAAAGCAGATCTAGAAAAGTATGTGCAAACAAACTGTGAAGACATCATAAAGAGTGCCCGAAGCAGTGCAACGAACAACCAAAAAATAGAAAGCAATGGAACAGCACAGCAAACAAAGAAATAAAAATGAGAAAAGAAAAAATTATACGGAAAATTTAAAAGACAAATACAGGATGCGGCAAAAAAGAGATCATGGACATGGCTACGAAAAGGAAACCTGAAGAGAGAAACGGAATCGTATATTATAGCTGCTCAAAACAAATGCATCAGGACAAACTATATCAAAACAACAATCGACAGAACACTGACAAACAGCAAGTGCCGCCTATGCGGAGAAAGAAATGAGACTGCAAATCACATAACTAGTGAATGCAGTCAATTCGCTCAGAAGGAGTATAAGTGCCGCCCGTGTGGTGAAAGAGATGAGACTGTAAAACACAATACAAGTGAATGTAGTCAACTCGCCCAGAAGTAGTATTAACATAGACACGATAGAGTAACAACAGTGATACACTGGGAATTGAGTAAACAATGGGATTTAACCATACGGATAAGTGGTACCAGCACAAACCGGAGACAGCCCTGGCGACTGGAAACCACAAATTACTTTGGGACTATGGCATCCAAACAGACCACCTCATCCAGGCAAGAAGACTGGACCTGGTAATCGTAGACAAGAAAGGAAACTTGTCAAATAGTAGACGTGGCCGTGCCTGCAGACCATAGAGTAAAGAGGAGGAGAGTGAAAACTGGAAAAATACCAAGATCTGGCAAGACAACTGAAGATGATGAGGAACATGGAAGTAAGGGAAGTACCAGTAAGAATAGGTGCACTAGGAACTATCAAAAAGACACTGAGGGCGAGACTGGAGGAGCTCGAGATAAATGTTAGCAGTGGTCTAATAGAGAAAGAAAAATGGAAGCGAAGATGGGAACCATAGCACTGGCGTGATAGGCGAGGGAGAGATGAGATGTGGGCTGAAGACCTGGGGAGACTTACTGTCACTCAGCCTCCAGTGATGACCAACGGGCAACTGGCGTGGAACTGTAAACCACAGTATTGCTGTGGTCTTTGAGAATGTGGAGAGGGGGGCTGGAAATTTGAGGAGACTTGCTGTCACTCAACCTCCAGCGGTAACCATCAGGCAACTGGTGTGAAATTGCAAATAATAATGATAATAATGATAGTAATAATGATAAAGTAGGGTCATAGATACAGTTCAAATGTGAACGTGGGAAAAGCTTTGGGATAAGAGTCTGAAAAAACGAAGACATGTACTTTTGATACAACCTAATATCTTAAACTCACCTGTAGTGAGCTGGCCACATTGCCAGGAAAACCCTCCTCTCGTACACAAAGAAAAGGAGACCCCATAGAAATGTAAGGTCTCCTTAAAAAAGGAACACTATCTCTTGTATAATCAACTATGGCCAGATGACAATAAAGTATCCAGTCGATGTGAGAGAGGCTGCTATTCCCACGTGGGTCTCGCTGGCCACCAGGGCTCCTACAAGAGACGTGAGACTCTTTTTGGGGGGAAACCAAAATGTGAACTTGCAATCTGGCTGGTTTTTAGACGGAACGAAGGATACATTGGAGAACCAGGTTGATAGGGGATCAATCCTCCTGAACAACGCCTTTCTATTGCACTTATAGAGTTTGGGTCATGGGGCAAATCCTGATGTCTATGACAGTGGCAGACGCCACTGGTTTACTTTTAGATGACCCACCATAAAACGCAACTTTGAATCAAGTACTATTTTGGATACGTAAGCTGTGGACAAAGACACAACAACCAACATTGAACACGCATAGCTAAAGAAAGTAGAGCACTATAACTACTCAGGACAATTAATCGGCATGAAATCCTCAAAAGAGTCAGAAAGCAAACAAAGAATCACCGTGAGGTAGCAAGCTTCCGGTAGAGCAAGCTGAACATTTAAGAACAAGAAAATCCCATTAGTCCTGAAAAGAAGAGTCACTAATCAATGTGTCCTCCTGATACTTACCAATGGAACTGAAACACGGAACCTAGCCAAAAGATTGGCACTCAAACTAATGACCATGTAACGTTCGCAAGAGAGGATTATACTCAACGTCACGCGGAGAGATCACCAGACAGTACAGTATATTAGAGAAGAACGACAGTCAGAGATACCATAGATTCCAATAGGGAACTCAGATGGCAACGGGCCGGACATGTTGCAAGGATATCAACAACAGCTAGACATCACGACTCCCTTGAGATCATATGCTAAACTGTGGCCAATAAAAATAAGATGGCATAACGGACTAGACGAATTCAGAAAGTATTGGCACGACAATGTCCATGATAGAGAGGTCTGCCGAAACTTGTGGGAGGTTTAAGTCCAACGGCGTGTTATTTTTGAATGATCCAACCTTGTGTGGTATGTCATTTAGGGTGGGTAAAGGAGTATCCCTTCCAACGCTAAAACTGATTATGCCCCACTTTTTCTTTCGTAGATTGCAAATGAACAGAGGTTCAATTGAAAAATAAGGACAAATCTTAATTGAAAACTGTCAACCAACACTGTCAATATAATCAGCATCAACATCGTCAACATCAACGTAGGTTTCTTCATTTTCCAAGTTGGTTTACCTGGCTATCTAGCTGGCTTGCTATCTATTTATGTATTGCGTGTACAGGCCGAACAAATAGGGCTAGAGGGCTGAATATTTAAATATTTACTCCACGTTATGTCTAGAAAAAATTCTTTTTGATTTTTCAAATCTTCACCCCCAAAAAAATTGTTTTTAGAAGGGGTTTCTAATTGCAATTTAAGTGTATGCTATATTGTTCCCTTAGTTTGTATCCGGCAGCATTCAAACTTGCTCTTTGAAAAATCTGACTTTTTTAGTAATCATTGTTCAAGAAAAGGAGAAAGAAGCGACTCATTAATTGATCCCCCTTTTATTTTCAATTTTTTAATTGATCGCCTCCAACACGACATACTACCAAAAGACATTTGCCACACGATGGTCTCTATTGAGAGACTAATCTGATCTAGGTTGGGGAGGGAGCTTCAGTTTTTCGAGTGAATAAACTATAGTTATTTCTTCTCTTTATAATTTGATTTCTGTAGAAATTGTCTTGAATTTTACAACCAGAAACTTTGTACCATATTTAATATATCAGAGTCTTACAGGTGAATAATAACCATAGTTACTTACAAATCCTACATAGATTTGGAACAAAGCCACAAATGTGAGTGCAGGGAGAAGTGGATTCATGCCGTTATCCAGGGCATTAGTTCAGATTGAACATAAGCAGCCATAGACGAAATTCGATATAGGTTAGTCAAGTTCGTTTTCCGTGCGATGAGAGGTAAGTGGGTTCATGCTTTTATCACGCTAAGTAAACATACGAGACCTCAGCTGAAATTCGAACTCAGATTGCCGATTCCGTTTCCTGTGCTGTTAGCTGCTATGCCACTCTCGTCCTTTCACTAGAAAGATTTACAGAACAATGAACGACCAACAAAACTGGATATTTACACCTTACTGAACAAAAGAATGGGTCAAATGTGACCTCAACTCAGCTGAGCAAACATTTCAGAAAAGACAGTTGCTAAGCAACAGAGATAAATCCCGGCGATCCGAAAGCTTTTCTCAATAGGATTGCTCTCCAATGTAGCGAGTGAGAACATGTAAACCACCGTGGTCCAAGGAGATAGCTACATGTTTAGATCGCTGTATTGAAAGCCATAAGGATAAAATGGAATAATGGTAACAGAACGTATGACAAAACCTCTGGAGGACAATATGTCTCTAGGACAAAATTCCATGGGAGAAAACCAAAGACAATTTCTCTTAAAAGAACGATATACAAAATTTTTATTCTTATTATTATTTGTAGTTTATGAACAGCCCTAACCCCATACCTCTGAAATGTTAGGCTTTGAAAATGTGTGATAAGAATATGAAAAAGAAAGTAAGAAAAATAACAATGGTAAAAAAAAATGGTACTGTGACAAATTGCTTAATTTTTTAATTTAATCAAGGTGGTTGCCCGACTTTGTAATTTAACTGAGGGGGTTATCGGAGCAGTTTTTGTCCCATGCAGGGTGTGAAAAAACAATAACGGTGCTAGGAGGCTCACTTGCTCATAAGGAGGCACAAAAGATCAAGACAAAAAGTGACTACACGATATTTCATGGATAGATAAACATTGAATGCAAGAAGTTTCATTTCGTTCTTTAATTAAAAAAATAATGTCTAAAATTTGTGCTATTAACAAAATTTGGGAGGCACATTTGGTCTGAATTCTATGTTACGAGGTACAGAATCACTTTATCACACCCAGGTCACTTGGGAAGTTTGTCCTAGGGTGGCTTCACCTGGACCCCATTGTTATTGAGCTAGTTTAGCAGACCATTACTACTGTGAAACGAGTTCAATTCCCTCTTTATACTAAACACTTATGGCCTCGCGCCCGACTTAGTTAAACTTAGTAAGTACCAACGATTGGGTGCTTTACCTAGTAATAATAGATAACAAGCAAAACACCATCGTATTGTGATTTAGATTCTTCCTAGATGCTCAAATGTTGTGCCAAACTAAACCAAGCTTAATCAATATGTATTTCCACATGAACATTGGTATAGGGGTGTAAGCCGTAGAGTAGGCACTCCGTGGGCTATTCTCCCAGTCTGTTCGCTAGTGAGTTGGATTATCACAAGGTGATTTACAAAGGTGTGCGTGTGCATGTGCGCACGAGCACGTGTGTGCATATATTTGTGCGAGTATGTGTGTGCGCTCGCGCGTGTGAATTGAAAATAATTGCTATGTAGGTGGAAAAAAAGGAAATAGATGATTAAATTAGTAGGGGCTGACGTAGATACATCGATATATGTAAACATGAATATTTGGATAACCTTCAAGCAATACTTTAATGGGTGACGGCTTGCACGTAGCATTTATCAGCAATTAATTCTGCTTTATAAGAAAACAGAATGAGTTGTTAAAACTTGAAAGGAAACTTTTTCTTTGAATCGGAAACAACGTCAATGAGATACGTCAAATGAAATACGAAGCCCCGACAATAAAACATCACAGTTAAGACTAAAAAATCATGTTCAACTTTTCGTATAGATTCACAAAAGAGAATGAAACCATAAAGTCAACATTTATGCAGTTTTTATGCTGGCTATCAAACTGATTTTCTCATGGTCAAAGAGATCTCAACGAGTATATGAGATGTGTCCATGAAGAAACCGAACTTTCACAACAACATGTCAATGAGACGTTTTAGTTCTATTTTGACTGAAACGTTATGTAGCAATGACCTTGCCCTATTGTATAAAGAAAATGTGTCGATCCACGTTGGTTAGTTCTTGAGCTATATGCGCGAGAGTGAACGTGTGTCTAGTGCACTTGGATTTTTCCCAAGTTACAATCAGAAGTTACAACCCAGTCAATTAACCAGTAGCCAAAGAGATTCATGTAACAAGCGGTGAACAAAAGGACTCTACTGATAATGACCCCAATTCTTATATGTGCTCCGTATTTCAGAACCAAAAGTAACATTAAAAAGCTGGAACACCTATAGTCAACCTCGACACGGACCAGTCAGGCATGCAATTACTTTTCAGAAGTGTCAATCCATTAAATTACTCAGTGGCAAAAAAGTTAAACAAAAGACTCTACTGATAATGACCCAAACTCTGATATGTGCTCCGTATTTCAAAGACCAGGTGTTTGTATTGCTAACGACTGAAAGCGACAGTATTGAAAGATGTTTATTGCTTCCGAGTGACTAGCCTGGCTTCTGCTTTGATTGGCGTCTTTTGTTTGGTTGGCGTTGCCCAATGCTTAAAATTGATAATTAAATTGGTGAATGAGCCTTGCAGACACTGACAAGAAGAAAGGGTCTTTATGGAAGTCTGGTGCTTATTTGATGACGTCAAAATCATGTTAACATAAGAATGATTCAAATGAATGTACGTGTATATACAGAGACATACCAGAAGTAAATAAATACCCTTGGTTTTATGTTGAGAACAATCCTACTTTAAAAGCTTCAGAAAAGGCAGAAAAAAAATTTGACCAAGTACAGCAAAAGATTATCTTCATCAACAAGTTGGAACCCCTTTTTGAACTACGACTTACTTAAGAAGAGGGGCGAGAGGACAATAATGAGCTATAAGCCCTTAGCTTTTGATACGGGATTATCTTTCTGGCGAATCAAAATCTGCTCAATTTTCACATACTGCAACAAATGACTTCCTTGACCAAATGAGTCCCCTATAATGAACCCCATTAAACTCATGTGGACAATATTAGATAAGAACTTGCGTGAGTAGTCTAGAAGACTAGCAATACGTTCAGATTTACTTATTCTCTCACGCTCATGGTCTGAAATACCTCAAACTGCTATTTCAGAACTTTATAATTCTATGCCAAGATGTGTTGATGCTCTTAAGACAACTGAAAAAAAACGTCAGCAAATAATTAGATAAGATCATTTTCTAATAGTTAAATCTAATATATTTGCTCGAAACTTCATTTAGTACAATAAATGTTTGAATAAAGTTAAAGCAAAACTGTTGGTGTCTACTTCTTTAATGTCTCTGTATGAGATTTACTAAGCTACATCTTGTATGGTATGGAGTCAAAGGTCGGAAGATTGCGTTGTGCCAATCTTTCAAGTGTGAAAATTCTGACTTTTACTCGGGCTCGAATGCCGACCACTCGAAGCGGTGAGAAATACGCAACTCTCCTAGGCCGGGATAGAGCCCATTTGAATGTTATTCGTAACTAATAAGAATAACTATATCAAATTTTGTTCGCACAATCTAATCTTTTTTCCAATCTTCGATGCTGACACAACATTTCGGCCGATCATTCAACGGCCCTTTTGAAATGTATGAAATGTAAAACTTACGAATATTACATTTTACATCTGAAGATTGTAGAATGAATTGGCCGAAACTTTGTGTCAACATCAAAGACAGAAGAAAAGATTTTCCGAACAAAGGTTGGTATGGTAAGAACTCTCCTCAAATTCGTTGACAATAACTAGAAAACGAAACATTCTATTTATCTATCTATCTCTGTTTGTTCTGATCTATTAATCTAGCTATCTATCTGTGTACATGGCAAATGGCCAAGGCAGTAACGTGTTACTGGTGGTGCCAATAGATGGTTTCCAAGTCCAGGTTAAGGTTACCATATCTGAACTTTCAAAAAATGGGACGTTCCTGGTTACAGTCATAGTTATCAAAATGGATAAATCATATAGCGACAATGGGTTGATTATGGTTGAAAATTGCATTGATGCCTTAAATGCAGGGCAAGAAAAACATTATCGAAAACCATAAGAAAAAATAGTATATTTACATTTCGTTTATCATTGTAAAAGCAATATGGAAAAATTATTGGTTGAAGAACAAGAAGAAGCAGCGAATGACACTACATGCTAGTCCTGAAACTGGGTCAACCAATAAGCAAACTAAGCACGTGGTTAGGGTATCAAGCAAAATGGGAGCCCCACAGAGTTTTTCTTTCCACGGCAGCATTTTGCAGCGTGCACATGAGAGAATCATGCTCGACCTCACATGGAGACATCGCAAGACAGCACAATATATAAGGGATAAAACGGGGGTCCGAGACAACATAGACTCTATTATAAAACTCAAATGGCAATGGGCTGGTCATGTTGCGAGAATGACAGACAACTGATGGACAACACGACTCACAACACGGATCCCCAGAGACCACATGCAAAACAGAAGCCGACAGAATATAAGATGGAGAGATGAACTGGACAAATTCAGGAATTACTAGCTCTGCGACCCCCATGATAGAGAAATGTGGCGGATCCTGGGGAAGGTTTATGTCCAACGATGGACGTTAAAAGACTGATGATGATGATGATGATGATGATGATGATGATGATGATGATGATGAAAACAGTATTTTTTGCATTTGCATTTTTCACACATAAAAATTTTCTTTAAGAAATGAAAATGAAACTGAAACGTACTGTGTTCGCTACAGTAAGTTTTGTTCACTAAATATTTCGTTGATCTTTTTTAATGAGCTACTCTATCTATTGTAAAACAGAAAAATGGTCTTGTTGGACACAAACTGAAAAAAGATACCCGGTGGAAGTTCGGAGAATGGACTGACCCAAAGATTATGATAATAACAAAAGTAGCGAAAGAAATTGATCAGTAGTCGAGATGAATCTTGTAATGATAGTAATTTCCTCTCTTGAGGAAGGCTGTTGAATGGATCGACCTAAATGATGGGATAGTAATAAAAGCAACAAAAAGAGCAATTCAAATAACTCTTGGGATGACAAGGAATCATTTTAGAATTACAGAAAGTATCTAGAATAGACATATATGATCAGTTCGTGGGAAAGATTTATCCAACAGTATGGATTTAGTTGACAATAAAGAAAGAAAACAATACTCGCATGTAAATTAAGATTTTTTCATGTAATATGTTAGACCTCCACGTTGTAAGTAATAATGTTTAAGTCATCACCACGTAATCTTGAGGAAACCGTAATGCTTAATTGTATTTATATATTCGAAAAAGTAAAATAAGGGGTCATGAGCAAAGGTTATTCCGTAATATATTATTATAAGTAAACCCTCATGATAATTTTAAAAAACGACTTTGTGTTAAAGCAAAACAACATTTACCATGAATATCTCGACGTCAACCATGATAGGTGGAAGTAATCCTGAGCCCAGACGACGGCTGCCCGAATGAACTGAAGGTTTTGGCCTCTTGTACTTGGACTCATGTGTCCTTACTTGACCAATGTCCATGGCTGATGACTGAGATTGTATTGAAACAACTTGGTTTTGTACCATTGCTACAGTGATATTTATTTATTTGGTTGTTTTTTGTTTCTTGTTCTTTAATTGAAAGAAAAGAGAAGCTTTTCTTCTGCGTCGAGGATTAATAGTTTCTTTGTTTTCTTTCTGTTTATTTCTTCAAATCTCCTTCATTCTCCTCGGATTTCATATTGCTTATTTTTGTTCATGTTCCGAATTTTCATTCTTATGTTATTTTATTAACTAGCAGAGTGCCCGACAAAAATGTCGGAATTATTTACGTGTGGATCGCCATGTCTTACTATGATCGAATTGTCTCTCCACGGCATTTCTGCCTAGGGTCACTGTGCTCTCATTGACTAAATGTCACAAACTAACAACAAAAAAAAGGATACACATCGTGTTTTATACATGTGGATTTTTTTATATCGACCATTTGCTTATCTTGCTATGAACAGGGAATGCCTTTCGCATTGGATAAAATTCACCGTTAACCCATTTATGACACGAGTCATACTTTGGTATAATTCGAAATATGGGGTAGATGAAAGTATATCAGTACGGTAATGCAAATTTATCTGTTGAAACATGAAAGCGTGTTTTTTTATCAGTTTGAGAGTGTTCGTAAGTAATTTGATCTGCTTTCTTTCATATGTAAAATTTTCGGTAGGACTAAATCTAGGTTTATAGTACAGACATATAAGGGTTAAAAACGAAAACGTTTTCATGCTAGGTATTTGCTAAGCCTAGCTTAGTCTGACAAAAAGCAACATGTGTGTGGCACGTAGGATTGTCACAGCAAAAATTTGTTTCTGTTTTGTCGATTTGGTTGTTGTTTAATTTGGCTTCGTCTTTATTTCATTCACTTATTTTCATTCAAATTACTTTCTTCTTTCATTATTTTCTTTAATTTATTCATCGTTTCTTTACTTTTTCTTGGTTTCATTTTTTTCTTTCCACTCCAAGTATCCAACTCAAACTGTTCAGAATAGAACAAATGAAACTTCTGAATTGTTGAACTTTTGGGGGTTTTGGTTTGTTTTGTTTTTTTTTTGGGGGGGGGGGGCGTTTTTTGTTATTGTTGTTTTGTTGTTTTTTGTTCTTTTTGTTGTTGTTTTGGGGTTTGTTATTGGGGTTTTTTTTCGGGATGGGGTTACAATTAAGTTTTTAGCAGATCCGCTCTATAGTATTCTTCTAGTATACCAAGTTACCATCTGTCACTTTGCGGAAAGTCAACCTTCTATCACTTTGAGAGTGTCATTACCATTCCAAAAGTTGATCAGACAAATGAAGTCATTCTTTGTATTACTTTTGTTAGAAACCGTCAACTACAACTGTCACCAAAACTGTTAACATAGGTTTCTCCAGTTTTCAACTTAGTCTGGCTAAGACATTGGTCACCTGACGGTTTCTATTAAGTGTCTAACCAGACATGTATCTTGTTTTAAACAATTTCCAGTAAACTTGTGAGGCAAGTGATGCTACTGCTACTTCCCCCATCTTTGATCCAGTGATCTTTAAAGGGACACAGATTTATTGAAATATAATCCAGAAATCCATCTTTAGTTTTGGCACTCAAATCTCTTCAGCCCAATTTTATGTTATCAGCTCATTTCAGCCTATCCATTCATCAGCCCTTGTCATGTGTATACTTCAAGAGGCAATTTTTTTTTGTTTTCCTTCTTATAAGCACATAGATATTACATAATCCAGTGAATTTTAATGAGTTTGACATGGATCTGTTTATTTCTGTGTATTTGTTGTATTTCAGATGAATTATTTTCTATTTTTACATTTTACAGAGTTTTCAAGATGCACAATTTGGGAAGTTATTTACAAAGACAGTATATGCTTGTAAAATACCCAACAATAAATGGGCTCATTGTATTGGCAAGTATTGTCTTGTTTTGTGGTCCCTAACATGAAAAAGTTGTACAAGTTTATATAATCCATGTGAATTGATTTTTTGTTACCAACTGCCAATGCTTTTACGTATTTGTAAAATCCACCAAGTTCAGCAAAGATGGCTCCATGGCTGAGTATTAAATTCACTACGACTAAGACAGCAATTCAATATCTAATGTCATAACTGCTTGACCCATTAACAGAAATGATTCTGAGTATATAGCACATCTACAAATATTTCTTTCATCAGTTTGTATATTTAAGGTTTTGTAAGATCCATCAAATGAGAGGATGTAGGTGTAGATAATAACTTGATTGACTTGTAAGTAATTTTAGATACTCAAAAAATCCCTCGATGCTTCTAAAAACTCATATCCACTTTCTCACCATAGATATATTTATCTAAAGCCCTTTGAGAAAGCACAGAAACATTTGCTTGCCTGTAAAACCCTTTGGTTAGGAAAAAAAGCAACATGTATATCCGCTCATGTCCCGCTTTCAGATCTCAGTACTTTTCTTTGCATGTAAAATCCACCATGTCAAAACACAATTTCAGCTAATATCCTGGTTTTTCTTGCCAATACATTTGTGTGCTTTTAAAATCCAGCATGACAAGAATAAATGTCTATCTTTTCTGAAAACTTGGTCTCTATCATATGTGTGCAATTGTCTCATTTTGAGCAAACAGTACATTTGTATGCTTTTAAAATCCATAATATTATGAATGGAATGCAAGTAAATATCTTGCTTTTCTAAAAAAGAAAGATATAGGCTTACACAAATATATCTTGTTTCTAGAAAACAATTCATTTACCAATATTCAGACGTAATGAGGAAGACTTACTAATCTGATTCCGCCAGTAAGTGCATGTGTTTGCGTTTAAAATCCTGTGTATCAAATATAGATGTGTACATTTTTGGAAATCTTGTTTTTTAACAGTTATTATATATGTTGCAGTTATCTCAAAGCAAACAGTACATTTCAATGCTTGTAAAATCAATAACATTATAGAATGGAATCCAAGTGAGTATCTTGCTTTTGTCATTCAATTTTTTGGTGTCTTTGAGCAATTCATAATTCAAAAAGAAAGATATAGGTTTACTCAAATTCATCTTAAATCCAATTCAATTTTAATTTTACTTTCCATTTTATGTCTTTAACAAAAACTTTTCAGAGTGGAGCAGTTGATAGAACTTGTAAATTGTTGATAGGACACAGGAATTCATTCTTTGTGTTGCCTTCTTTTGTTTACACAATGTTTCAGCTGATCTATTCTATGGCCTTCTTCAAATGTACAAAATTACCTTCTGTCATATCAATAGAAGAGTCGTTATCATTCTAAGAGTTTTCAAGATGAGTAAACTCATTCTTCGTGTTGCTTTTGTTGTTTTTTGGGGGTTTTCTTTTTTTCATACTTTTGAATGCTTCTAAAATTTCTTGATATCCTATTTTCAATAATCAACTAAACCTTAGCATAGATATCATATTCATCTACTTGTAAAATCCAGTCATGAATCCAATTATGGGTCTTCCGTTCCCAATTTGAAGACCTGCTCTTGATTCTTCTAGTAATACTTCAAAATGAATAAAAAAGCAAACAGTACATTTGAATGCTTTTAAAATATGTGGAATTCAATTGAATATTTTGCTCTCAAGTCATTTGAGACCTTGATTAATTCATGATTCAAAACAGACAATATAGGTTCACAAAAATATATTCATTCACTGGTATTCAGACACATTGAGGAAGAACACATTGGGACTAATATTCAGTTTTGAATCAAATACTATTGCAAGTCTTTCTCTTCCACATTTAAAGACCTGCTCTGGATACTTCTTGTAACGCCTTAATAAAATAAATGAAAGAGTAGGCAAGTCTAAGCAACAAGAATAATTGGTGTCCTCCCAATATCTGCATTCTTTGTGCTAACCCATGGGGTGAGGTGTACAATTATTCAACAGTTTTGCTTCACAAAACAAGTTGTTGCTTGCTTATCTAGAATTTGGCTATGACATGATATTTTGATACGCCTTCCTTTCATATAGATAAATATTTGCATATTTAATCATATTTTTGAGTACTGATACCAGTGTTTTCATTGTGGGATTACCGTTTTTTTTTTGTGACATTTATTCATCTCTCTCTCTCTCTCTCTCTCTCTCTATATATATATATATATATATATATATATATATATACCTCTATTCTGGGTTGAGCACTCTTTAAGTGAGGTAACTCATCCATTGTAAGCTTATGCAATGCTCTTCCATAGGAATAGAGCATTCTGATGGATGAGGAATTTCTGTGTAAATGAATATATCGCTTAAATTCAGCCTTACTGACTGTCCAGTTCCATAGTCCAGAGGTAGGATATCGGCCTCTGGGTCTGAAGAGAAGGTTTCAATCCTGCCTCGCGGTACTGGATGATATAATAGAAAGGCTATAGCCACACTGAAGAGATGTAATACATCGAAACAGCTGTCTGCGGATGACACAATAATATATATATTTATATATATATATATATATATATATATATATATATATATATATACATACATACATATATAGGGTAGCCGCTTCAACATAGCATCTCTCTTTCCATTGAACTAAACAGCCACTGGTAATTCACAGGCTCAAATAACTGTTCCAACTCTAAATTCTCATCTTGTTCATTCATTGTCTATATCTGCACTATTCCTTTCTTTCAATGTGACAATTATGTTATTAAGAAATGGATATATGACCTGATAGAATGATAATGAATTGCGATATATTATACAGGAATCCTTATTTGAGATGATCACCCATTATTACATGCTGAATATACCATTTGGCCAAGACAACGTAAATACAATGAACAATAAAATTCTCTCTCTTGCTCTCTCTCATTTTTAGTATTATGTTACAAAATATATGTATCATTCATTTAAAGTTCTACAATTTCTCGGAAAAAAATTTAATGGGATGGTATTATACATTAATGGATAAGGTCTGCCCTGACCACCTCACACTTCACCATCAAACTTCATCACACTGACTGGAGGGTTATCTTGGTTATATGGCCCTGAAATCTAAGGATCTATTGATTCATCCATTATATATAAGTCTTCTCTGAATTTTGTCAGACAATGTGTTTTAGTCATTGTATGTAGGTTGATTTGGAAAAATTTTCTCGTCTTTATTCTAGCTATGTACCCTTGGCCTTCCTCACGTATCTTCTTCTGCTGGAATGCCAAACCTTGCTCTGAGGGAGGCATGCCC
>OY735227.1:16922727-16925227 GCA_963457665.1 Thysanoteuthis rhombus | reverse complement strand
ACAGCTTCTTCCCACTCAAGAATCTCACGGACAATCATATAATTTCTGGGAAGAAGACATCACCACTTGAAGAAGCACTTAAGCAAATGGAAGTCACTTGATAAAGGAAACTCAATGTGTCACTAGTTGAAGACCGGGTTTTTACAGGATTAAAAACAAGGCAGGTCTGGTTAGTCATTCAATAGAAACTATCTCTTGACCAACATTTTTGGGGTAGCATGTTGGGTTCGGGGTGAGCAATTGAAAAATTGGACAAAGAGTTGATCAATGAATGAGTTACTTCTCTCACTTTTTGTTGTGCAATGATCATCAAAAAAGTTTTCATAAAATAAGCCTGAATGCTGCCAGACACAAACTAATGGATTCAGCATAAACTTACGTAGCAAATTGACCCCCTACCCCTAAAAACCTATTTGGGGGTGATTTTTCAAAAAAAAACAAAAAATAGCATCTAGACATTATAAAGAGTGCACGTTTAAATTTTCAGCCCTCTAGTTCCATTGGAGCTGTCAGTATGCATGATACATAGCCAGCCAGCCAGACCAATTTAAAAACTGATGAGATCTATGTTGACAGTTGTGGTTGACTCAATATGCAATAACTTTATCCTTCCTAGCACTTTAAGAGGTGCAGGTGGCCTAACAGTTGACAGCACAGGTGATGGAACTGGCAATCCAAGTTCAAACTCTTGCTGGAACAGTTCGCGTTCATTTTGCACCAATGCCTTTCAGTACTGCATGAATTACACTTCTACCCACAGCTATAGAGACTGTTATGTATTCAATGTCTTTTTGTAGCATGAATAAGTTACTTTTCTTGCCTTTTCTTGGGCTGTGATCCCTGAAATAATCAAAATTTTTCAAAAAACAAGGAAACTGTTTTTTCTAGGGATAATAAGAAGTAAATGTATCCCTTTTCCTCCCTTACCCTGCCTTTTCCTTTTTACTTCCTCCTCTTTTCTTTCTCTCTTTCTTCCTCACCTTCTTTTTTATTATTTTTATTTTTTACTTCCTTTTCATTTCTTTCTATCTTTCTTTTGTGCCTTTCTTTTCCTGTTGTTTTCCTATTTACTTCCTCCTCTTTTCTTTCTTTCTTTCTTTCTCCCACACTTTCTTTTTTATTTTTTTCCTTTTTACTTCCTTTTCATTTCTTTTTTTTCCTTTCTTTTGTGCCTTTCTTTTCCTGTTGTTTTCCTTTTTTACTTCATTCCCTTTTCTTTCTTTCTTTCTTTCTTTCTTTCTTTTGTGCCTTTCTGTGCCTTTCTTTTCCTGTTGTTTTCCTTTTTTACTTCCTTCCCTTTTCTTTCTTTCTTTCTTTCTTTCTTTCTTTCTGGTGAATTCTTCCCAGCTGATCTCCATCATAACAAATACCAAACACTTTCTTCTGGGAATACCCTATCAGCCTAACACCTGCAATTTCAATCATAATTTCTGGGAGGGGAATTCAGATTCAAGGTACCAGATTTCTTTGATGTCATTTTATAAAGCCGAACATCAAAGAGTTTTCATTTTCCACTTCAGATAATTACTCTCTCTCTCTCTCTCTCTCTCTCTCTCTCTCTCTCTCTCTCTCTCTCTCTCTCTCTCTCTCCACTCTTTCCCTCTCTCTTTCATGATGTATTATTCAACCTGCCATTATTTAAATCTTTCATATAGTTACATTGCCAAATATGTAAGTTTAATTATTTCAAAACAACTTGTTCTATAAATACTAGTGCAAAGTGAACACACACTGTCTCAGCCAGAGTATGAACTCAACCCGTCGATTCCATTCACCATTACATTAACCGTTCGGCCACTCAGCATCAATATCCCAATATCATGTAAAACCTCATTATTTAGAAACCAAAGTAGAGTGCAAGAATTGGTCAACAAACCTGTAGTTGGCGCACTTTAAACGCATGGTCGACTGTGCTCTGAAGTAGATAATCAGTGAGGATCTGTTCTTGCTGACATCGATCAAGTTGGCTGTAAAAGATTTCTTGGGAACCATTGGCCTCGTTGTCTGATCCAGGATCAAAGACCTTCAGTTCACCATGAGGTTGATGAGCAAAATTTTTCTCTGCAATATGAGAAAAATTGGAAAAAAAATTACTACTTTAGTGAAACCAGAAAGCACTCACAGAATGTATATACCTACCAATTCTCTACCCTAACTAAATACTGAATGAAAATCTGTTCATAAATAGCTATAATGCAGAATTGGTAAATATTTTGAAGGGGCTAGACTTTCCAGTATGTGGAGCAAACTACCATAATTGTCATGTAAAATAATTGCAGAAAATGATGGCTTCAAGTTATTCCGGTTACCTCTCCTCAGTGTTGCCAATTTAGATACTTCATATCTAGATTTATATTATTCTAAATGCATGCTTCATT
Organism: Thysanoteuthis rhombus; assembly: GCA_963457665.1. Classification (NCBI taxonomy): domain Eukaryota; kingdom Metazoa; phylum Mollusca; class Cephalopoda; order Oegopsida; family Thysanoteuthidae; genus Thysanoteuthis; species Thysanoteuthis major. The sequence goes on along the minus strand of OY735227.1, from coordinate 16,922,849 downwards.
CATTTTTATTAGATTTTTCAAAAAATACAAGTAAAAAAAATTCAAACTCTACACTGTACGACCTTGATTACTGACTAATATATCTAGTGAATATTAATTTCGTACAATAGTTAGTTGTAGAG
>OY735227.1:16910227-16917727 GCA_963457665.1 Thysanoteuthis rhombus | reverse complement strand
TGTTTCATGACTCCAAGGACATTCTTTCAAGTCCCTGGCAAAACATCTTCATCGCTGGTAAAACAAACTTTGTTAAAATAGTTAGCACTTCATAAAGACAGTATAAATACAGATCAAACAATTATCTATTCTAAAAATAAACAAATCTTCAAGGAAACATGTTGTTGACTTTCAACAGAACTGAACATGAATGATCAATCAATTGCAGTTTAATTAGTACAATTAAGGTCAATGATAAATTTAGCTATGACCGAAAAATAAACTTCTATTCCAATCAGTGCATCAAAGGAGACAGGTTATATCCAGAATCTGACATTTTGACCTCTTGGAATATTAGGCTCTTATACTTGAGGTGTTGCTTTTTTTTTACACTACAGAGAATAATGCTAAAAGGGAAAGATTTACTAATCTAATTGATTTCTTTACTGATTCAATGTAGATAGAAATATAATTCATAATTAATGGAGTTTTTTTAGCCTTGAACAGTAATGGTGTCTACCAAAGAAACTCGACTAATTTTCAAATAAAATTTTAAATTAGGACATTTTGCTGCACAAGCTGCTGATAATGTCAACAAAGTATTTGGAGTGAATACTACTACAGTGCAAACTGCTCAGCATTGGTTCAATGGGTTCAAGTCTAAAAATATGGATACCAAACATCAAGGAAAACCTGAACCTATTCTTAGTGATGAAGAATTTGCAACAGCAGATGCCAACAATCCATGAACAATGATTTGAGCACTTTCTGGAAACTTCAGGACTTCAACATCAACCATGTCATGTAATCTCAAGGCAATAGAAAAGGTTTGGGTGTTGAAAAAATTGGCCTCACACAAACTGAATATAATGTTCCATGACAGTGCAAGACCACACGCCTCTTAGATGACTATTGGAATAAGAAGTCTTGCAGATGCATCCAATTTCACCTGACATTTCTCCTACAGATTATCATCCATTTGATAATAAGGAAGCCATAATTCAAACTTTTACTGAATTTTATTGAGATTGTATATTATCATCAGAAGATCATTTGAAAAAGGTTACTACCTTAAGTGGGTCATATTATAACTAAATATATACCTTATTGGTTGCTTATATAATCCTTCATCTTACTATTCGAAAAACAACATTTTATAAGTAGCGACCAAATACTTTGATAACTGATGCAATAACTTTATACAAATAAAAGATTTTGTTAAAAAAGCTAGAATCTTTTGAATCAGCCATGAGGGCAAAATACTGGATATTGTGAAAGAATGAGTCAGTCTCATTTGTTAGTCAAGTCTCTTAGTATTTTTGAAAAGTTTAAAGTGATTTTTACAAATAATAGTTATAAAACTAAATGTATAATTTCATGACATGATTACAAATTGTTACTCAAGCTTCATTGGTGTGGCCTGTATTCACATTACATATACATATATAGCCAGCCAGCCAGTCAACCAGACTAACTTGAAACCTGAAGAAACCTGTCAATAGTTTTGTTGGCAGATTTTTTTGACGATTTCTAAAAAACATTACTTTAAAAATGCACGGGACCTTTGGTTTCATCTTGAGTCGGACTGGGTTTTTTTGATATTTTATTTAATTAATTATTGTTCCAATCACTGTCAACTTTTAACTGAAAATAGAAAGTAACATGACACTGAGCAGAGGTAACTATAGGCAGCCTTTGAGCCTTTATATATAATTTTTACATGCAGAGAGCTATGAGTTGCCAAAAGTTTTCTTTGTTGTTCACAATTTGGAACCAGCAACAAATATGTCCACAATTTTATCAATTTGTTCATCATCAGTCTTTTATCGTCCATCATTAGACATTGACCTTCCCCAGGATTCACCACATTTCTCTATCATGGGCGTCGCGGAGCCAGTATTTTCAGAATTTGTCTAGTTCATCTCTCTATCTTGTATTCTATCGGTATTGGTTTTGCATGTGATCTCTGAGGATCCATGTTGTGAGTCATGATGTCCATTGGGTGTCTGTCATTCTTGCAACACGGTCTGCTCATTGCATAGATAAATAGATTCTATGATGTCTCGGACTCCCGTTTTCTTCCTGATATACTGTGCTGTCTTGTGATCTCTCCATGTGAGATTGAGCATGATTTTCTCATGTGCATGTTGCATACTTCTCAGTTTGCAGGTCTGTCTCTTGGTTAGATTCCATGTTTCAGCTCCATAAGTGACTATCGAGAGAATGCATTGGTTGTATACTCTTCTTTTTAGGATTATTGGAATTGTCTTGTTTTTGAAGTTTGAGCTTGCTCTGCCAAAGTCTTGCCATCCAAGAGTTTAATTTTTTAGCCCTCTAACTCCATTGGTGATGTACATACACAGCCAGCCAGACTGACTCAAAAACTAAAGAAACATATTTTGATAGATTTGGTTGACGGTTTCTCATATGGTAATGATTACAGATAAAAAAATCTATTTGATTTATTTATCACGTTAGAAAGTAGAGAAGCATTGAGATAAACTTCTGAATTCTCACGTACGAAATGTCTGATTTTATATAGCACAGAAATAGTATTATTAATTGTAAGTTAATGAATCAATCAATCACTTGATTAAATGTATTCATTGCCTGCCACTAAGTTTAGGGTCATCAACCAAAGTAACATTCACTGGAAGAAATCATGTTAAACATTGCGTGGAAAACAGCATAATATATTAGAGAGCAAACCAGTGTCAGGGATATCCTAGAAGCCATTAGCAAAATTAAATGGCAACAGAGAACACAATGTTGCAAGAATATCAGACAACCGCTAGACGTTACGGCTCACAATGTGAATCTCAGATCATGAGTGACATTGTTATCAGCAAAAAAAAGAAAGATAGCATGATGATTTTGATAAGTTAACTTAATCAAATTATCATGCTATCTTATATTTTGGCTCAGCAATGTTCAAGAGCAAAGAAAAATTATCAGACCTTGTGAAATGCCTATATCCAACAACAGACATAAAGGCTGAGTAGTTGTAGTAGTAGTAGAAAGACGTCTACCAGTTTATCCAGTCAAGATTTTGGAAGAACATTGCGTAAAAACATTTGAGTTTATTAAATGCCGTAATGTTTTTAAAGTTTCCTGTCATTAAAAAATTCAAATTCACTGTCAGATAAAAGGGTACATCATATAATTTCTTGTATATCTGCTGTTAACAGCTCTCAGACCTTAATTTGTTCTGGCACTTTAATGTTCTAACAGCAGCAAAAACATTATAGGCTTATATCAATGAGAAAAAAGTAAAAGAATCAATTTGGATTTCTTCTGTAATTGAACAGAAGAAAATAAGGTAAACATCAGAACAATATACACTTACCGTCTTTGAGTAATTTATCAAGCGTGGAATGGTCCCAGAATTTACTCCAGATCGACAGGTATCGCTTGGCTGAAAATCCGGGTCGAAATTGTCGCTGCAGGTTGTCAATTTTCGTCAACAACTGAGCATAATTCTGTTTCCGATGCTATACAAAGGAAAGCAGAAAAAGAAGCAACAAAATGAATTCTAAATTGAAGAAAGAAAGGAACAAAGGGAAAAAAACAGATCTGGTTAGTCACACAATAAAAGCCATCACCTGACCAATGTCTTTTGACTGCATGTTGTGTTGGAGGTGATTGATCGAAAATTGGAATAAGGGATGATCAATGAATAAGATACTTCTCTTGCCCTCTGTTAGATCACTAAAAAGTCGGAATTTTCAAAAAGTAAGCATGAACGCTGTCCAACACAAACTAAAGGACAAATTTACATTGAAAATTGAACCCCACACTAAAAATTTATTTTTGCGGGAGGTGGGTCAAAAACCAAAAATAGGAATAAAATAATATGATGAAGAATAAATGTTTACATATGTTGACAGTCTTGATGACAGTTTCTAAAAAAGTAATGGGGGGAGGAAATAAAGAAAAGAAAAGAAGGGAAAAGAAGTGTCTAGTTGGCGAAAAAAGACAGAAAAGAAGCAAAAAAATTCAAAAAGTAAGAACAAGATGAAGCAGGAAGAGAAATACAAAAACTAAAAAAGAATGATGGAAGAAAAAATGCTGTATAAAATCAGTAAAGATTTAAGAAATTTTCCCAATTGTAAACAAAAATAACATTTTTAATTATAAAATGTAAACAAACAATCAGATCAGCCATAACTCACCATCCCCTGGGTACAATCTCCTCACTAGCCTACATATAAAATTTCAAAGAAATATATTAAGGAATTACAAAGTTATCCAATTGAGGAAATGACACAATGACAACCATAACAACAACAGACATCTGTAGAAAATGATAGTCCCTCTCTCTTTTTCTGCTGGGGGACAAAAAAATTGAGTTATCTACTGATTAACTTTTCTCATATAATATTTGCATGTAAAGTTTTTAATGTATTTATATAAGATACCAACAAAGAAAATATCAGTTTAGTACAAGACATTCAGATATCATTGAATATAACAGTTATTCAAACAATGATATTTACCTCCAGTACATGTAATTCAGAAGAACACTAAAGAGTCCTAATACTTCAAAATCTTGGAATCCTTCAGGATAGACGCAATTATCTATTGCTGGGTACTCTCCAAATAAGTATCATAATTTCTGGAGTCCGACTTCAGTCATTGTTATATCCATCCCTCTTTACTATATTTAAATCCACCCACGTGTGCAACAATCACTACAAGGTCTTTCCCCAATTAACAATAGAGTTATTTTGGATTTGTTTTCACTGTCATCTTGGCATCATCAAAAACCAGAATGGCAAAGGCAAGAGAGAGGGTAGGGAAGGAGGAAGAAAGGGAGAAAGGAAGGAAGGAAGGAAGGAAGGAAAGAAGGAAGGAAGGAAAGAAGGAAAGAAGGAAGGAAGGAAGAGAGGAAGAAAAGAAGCAAAGATAGAAGGAAGAAAAGATAGAAGGAAGGAAGGAAGGAAAGAGGAAAGAAAGGAAAGAAGAAAGAAAGGAAAGAAGGATGGAAGAAAGGAAGAGAGGAAGAAAAGAAAGAAAGATAGAAGGAAGGAAAGAGAGAAGGAAGGAAGGAAAGAAGAAAGAAAGGAAAGAAGAAAGAAAGGAAAGAAGAAAGAAAGGAAAGAAGAAAGAAAGGAAAGAAGGATGGAAGGAAGGAGGAGAGGAAGAAAAGAAGGAAAGATAGAAGGAAGGAAGGAAAGATAGAAAGAAGGAAGGAAAGATAGAAGGAAGAGAGGGATGAAAGAAGGAAAGAAGAAGGAAGACAAAGATGTGGACAAATCGATTGTAAGATTTTGTCAGCAAGAAAGGGGAAACAAAAACTCTCCGTAATAAAAGAAATAGAAAATCAGAAGATGAGCATGTTTGGTTAATCACTTAGTAGAAACAATCACATGACCATTGTCTTTTGGTAACATGCAGTGTCGGGGGTGATGAATTCAAAAAGTGAAAAAAGAGGTGATCTATGAAGAAATTACTTCTCTTACCATTTGTTGGGTGAGGATCACTAAAAAAATTTGAATTTCCCAAAAGCAAGCGTGAACACTTCCAGAGACAAATGAAGGGACCAAAACTTACATTGTTTATTGGACCCCTAACCCATAAAAAACAATATGGGAGACAATGGACGTCAAAAAACAGAAAAACGTTTTTTCTAAATATAATTTTTAGCCTTCTAGCTCCATTGGTGCGGCCAGTATGTACGATCCATAAATACATAGGTAGAATCACTTCAAAACAGAAGAAAACTCCCGTGACAGTTTCAGTTGACAGTTTCTAAAAAAGTGAAAGGGAGATGATAAGTCAGTAAAGAGAAAAGAAAAAGAAATAAAGAAGGAGAGAAGAACAACATAATCGATCGTAAAGGCTGAAAGTTGATGATGCGGGAAATCAAGTAATTAGTTTGGATGTGAGGAAAGAAAGGAAGAGAGACAGATACAAGAAAAATGAATATGAATAGACGAAAGAAAGAAAAAAAATGAATGAATGAATGAAAGAGAGAAAGGGGCTAGAAAAGAAAGAAAGCGACAAATTATGGAAATAAGTTAATTAGTAGAAAGAAAGAAAGGAAAAAGGAAAACAAATCCTGGTATGAAAGAAGACAAGAAGGAAGAGAAAGTCCTACAGTAATCCAAGCTTAAATAGAAAATCAATCAGAACGAATTCAAGGCAGGTAACCTAACAATGAAGACATTGATCTATGCTGGGCTTTGTGAATATTTAAACCATGGGGGAGCAGGGGCCCATATCTAGGATGATAGAGCAGAATAGTTGATCCGATATCTTGAAAGATGTCATGAAGTTGAGGTTGGGAGTAGGTATTTCTGGAGAGAGTGGCAGGCTAGCAAGAGAAACCAGTTGATGACAAAACAAGTATCTTCTGCTCAGGAAAATAATGCTGACTTGTAAGACAGTGGAAATTCTCTTCTAGACCCTTCGATTTTCTGATAAAAGGTGAAGTTTGCGAACGATAGCTCCATGGTGGAACAACCTTACTAAGTTTAGCCACAAGTCTGGGACCTCAAATAAATATTGAAATTTTATCAAAGACCAGTACAAACCCTAACAAAAACAACAAGAACAATCCTTACCAAAATCAGGGGTGTAAATAAATATGCAAAATTAAACATTTCCCTACAGTGATTTGAATTCTCTGCCAACTGATTGTCAAGAGTCTGTATTACTGATTGAGCTAAATTGATAAGTTTTAAATATTAATGAAAATTTGTACTGATGAGCATGGGCTTATTTCATTCTAATCAATAAATACATATAAAAAAAAGATATATGTGTACATTTATACAAAAAAAATATATATATTTACAATTTTTCATTTATCATATATACAGTACAAAAGTTATTTATCTATGTATGTATATATTGCATACACAGGCTACATCATCAGAGCTTGAAATGGAGGGCTTAAGAATTAATTATTAACTCCTTTTTATGTCTGGGAATGAAAAATTCTTGTGTTTGAAAATTATCCCCTAAAATAGATTTTTCATTGGGGGCGCAATTCAATTAAGGTAGTTTTTTGCTAAATAGTTCCCATTTATGTCTGTGTGTGTGTGTGTGTGTGTGTGTGTGTGTGTGTGTGGCAACATTCAGCCTTATTTTTTTACTTCTGTTGCAATCACTATCCAAGAAAAGACAAGAGAAATAACTTATTCATTGATCTTTCTAGGTGCCCTTTAGTTTGTGTCCAGCGGTGTTCATGCTTGATTGGTTTTTGGATTCAGACTTTTCAAGTGATCACCACCCACCAAAAGGCAAGAAAAGGAACATTCATTGATCCCCCCCCCTTTTCCCAATTTTTTTATTTGATCACTCCTAACACAGCATGCTGCCAAAAGACATCAGTCCCATGACACTTTCTATTGTATGAATTTTTTAGTTTCACTGATTTATCATATCCAACTGAATCATGGACCTCATTTTTGCTATGGTAATGATCTACCTACCAAATGTACAACAGGAAATTAGCGGATGTTACACTCAATAAAAACATGAAGTGAACAAAGAAATGTCATATAATACAAGAGA
>OY735227.1:16890227-16900227 GCA_963457665.1 Thysanoteuthis rhombus | reverse complement strand
CCTTACTATTTAGCCATAGAGAAATGGAGCTCTGCTTCCATTCTCTGTGTTGTTGACTGCTAGGTCACCTGCACCTACACTCTCTCTCTCCCTTTCTCAAAAAACGGACAGGATTATCAACCACCCAGTGAGGATCAAACTGATCAATCACTATGTGTGTGAATGACTTGTTAACCATCAGATCAAAATGAGAAGTCCTGATACAAACATAATTGAAGCACAAATATCAATGTGACAAGTCTGGTCAATCACTCAACAGAAAGCATTGTGTGAACAACAACTTTTGGCATTAAGCTGTGTCAAGAGGATCAAATAAAAAATTGTGAAAAGGGATGATCAATGAATAAGTGACATCTTTTACCTTTCGTAGGATTAGTTGATAGCTCAATTTTTTTTAAAACATGCATGAACACATAGCAGAAACTTGCATTGTAAATTTATCCTCTTGTCTAGCATTAATGTATAAGAATACACTTTTTGTTACAGACAAACAAAAACAATTGCATCTATACATTAGAAAGTATTTTTGTTCAATGCAGTCCAAGAAGATTTAATAGTCAATGGAATTAACATTTTGCTGTACAACACAGGCTTTTGATAATAGAAGTCAAGAGAATGATCCTAGATTGGTTTATGTAAAGGAGGGCTTAATCAGTGGATTACATACTATGGCACTGGATGTCAGCTCCTACCCAACTGCTAATGACCATAATCCCTTGACTCTTAAATTCATTCATAGTTAATAGAATGTCAATTTCAAGTTAAATAACTTCTGGATCTCCCTTTATCCATTTGGTGACTATTTTTCCAAAATAATGATCATTCAGTCTACCAAATTCAGATGTGGGTACTCTTGTAATGGTGGGGTCCAGGGTGTAATATATGTAAAGGACTCAGAGTTATTCCGCATGCATAATTGCAAATTGTCGAAATGAATTAAGTAACTTTTTATAAAATTGTGTATCAAATTATTGTTATCATTGTTCTGTATGAAAAAAATTCATTGTATTTTTATAGTTTTTAATAAAATTATTACGTGTTTGGTAAAGAATTTTTTGAGTATGTCCAGATTCCCAAATTCAAAAAAATGTTGCAAGGGTAACAATTCATAGTCTTTTATGCATATTAAGCCCTGAACCCCACTATTACAAGAGTACTCACTTTTGAATTGACAGAAACTAGATACATAGTTCTTGTTTTGCAGCATTTAAACTTTAGGCTTCAACAATGTTGCATCAAATGGGGCCAATTTAATCTGGGAGAGTGTAGGGAAACATAAAGAGCTACCCATCACTGTAGCTATATAGATAATCATGGATCATTATTAGTTTCATGGATAGTAAGATAAATCTTGACAAAAGAGTTAATGTGTTCTAAGGGATAGTGTTGAAAACATTATATACACTGTCGTAACTTACGTAGGTTGATTATGTGAGTTGGTAAGTAAGAAATTACAGACAAGTGTATAAACATCATATGTTAATATATGAAAGGTATTGACCAGAAAGTCTCAGCTTTCATGATATCTATGAATTTATTTCTGCAGGGGTAATCTTAATTGTTTGTGCCAGGCTAAGGATTAATGTTACTGATGTACAGAGAATAAAATTCATTTATAAGATGAAACAAATAGGGTTTCTTTGGAGGACCAACACACAGATGGTCAAATTTCAAATGTTTGCCAACAGAACAATAAAATGTTTATATTCCCTGGTCAGAGATTTGACAATCTAACAACATGAATTATAAATGATGGATCGGTAATCTTCAAAAAGATGCAAAGAAAGGGACTGGGTTATTTGAAACTTTTCTAGCTTAAAACAATTAAAATATAAACAGTTCTGGTCAGTCACTTTTGGCAACATGCAATGCTGGAGGTAATCAATTAAAAAATTGGAGAAAGGGGTGATCAATGAATAAGTCACTTCTCTTGGCTTTTGTTTGGAAGAGATCATTAACTCCTATCTGTAAAACCAACCTACTTTCTACTGAAATTGCAATGTGGCCCCTACTTCATAAGGAGTTTACAGTCAAAAAAATTGGTAGTTGTGCATTTTTCCCTGGTAACAGTAGTTGGTGTTCGAGCCCAGATAAAATGCTGATTTTCAAGGCTAGCAGGCTTTTTGGTGGTGCAGTATACCATAGATGTTTGAATATAAATCAACCATAAGTATAGGACAAGTTCACTATTGACCATAAAAATATCCCTAAATTGACTGACTCAAATCCATTATTTTGCCATAACATTTTCATGAGAGGTATCCCCTTCTTATGAAAACACTTAGTCAGCAATCAATGAAACATGACCTCTGTAACATAATTTCTTCCATCTTCAAAATATCAATCATTGATGAAGAATCTGCATGGAAAAAGGATTTTAAGTGGATATAACACATTACAGACCGTACGCTAAAGGATTTCATACAAATTTACAATAATTATGGTAAGTAATTGAGTTACAACGATAGGAATTATCACTCGTTAATATGTATTGTGTCTATTGAGGCTATAATCATATAGACTGAAGCATTGGTCATTTTTGACTGACCTAAGTTTAAGTGAAAATGCTGGGTTGAGGCCACTTTTTTAGTGAAAAATTAAAAAATATATGGTGATCTTTCTTCACTGCTCAGCCTAGTAGACATAGGTATGGCTATAGTAGTCTAGAATGTAATTTGAAATATTTACAAAGAAGTCAAGCCAAGAATTGCATTTGGCCTAATGGTTAACAATATGGAAAATAGAATGTACGAACTGAGGTCAGATTATGATCCGCTTGGAAAAAAGTTCATTAAGCTTGTATTTTCAAGATTACTCAAGTTGGCAGTATTGAATGAGCATAAAACTCTGATTATAATCTAATTCACAAAATGAACGCTTATATTTCTATAGAGTTTACCATCTTCTTCAGTAAAATGTTAAATGAAATTTCACAGTTTGGAGTCAACGCATAGCAAAGACATTAACAGAACACTTACTTACTGAGCTTTGATTTGTTTTATCTATCAGTCAATTTATGTCAGTCAGCTCATATAGACAAAAATATTGGCCACCTTCAATTCACCTAAGTATAAGTCGAACTATCTATCTAAATTTTATCCGATCAATCTGTATGTGAATATTCATCTATTTGTCTATCTCTATTTATCTATCTCAATTCAACTACTTATCTATCTGACTATCAGTCTGTATCTACCTATCTATCTCAATTTTTTCCAATCTGTTTTAGATTTTATCTATTTGTCTCTCAATCTATCTATCTCAATCTAACTACCTATCTATCTGTCAGTCTGTATGTATGTATCTATCTATCCTTCTGTTCATATCTTTCTATCAGTCTGTTTATGCCTATCTATCTATCTATCTACATCCCTGTCTGTCTACCTATCCATCTATCTAACCCGGTCTTCATTTAATCCATTCTGTCTACAGTTTCTATTGAATGACTAATCAGACATTTTCATTTCTTCTCTGATGTCTTGTCATACCAATAAAACTTGTTGATTTATTTGTTTCAGCCTTTCGATTATTCACTTCTTAAAGAGTCTGTAAAGAAAGTGATGGGCCAATTGCTGTCCAGAGGAACTAGAGCATAGTATCCTACAGCAATAAATTGAAATTCTCCTCATATCTTTCTTCCCTTCTTTCCACTTTCTCCAATTTCCTAATCAATGTAATGTACAAGGGTAAGGATAGAAGAGAGTTCTTATCCTTGAATGGGAGCAAAAGGGAATCAACTTCCACTGTAACTGTCATGAATTTCTTACTCCTCCCTCACAAATCTGAATCATAAAAATAGGTTATAGTAGTAATAAACCATAGGAATATAAACAAATGGCAAGAGTAATCAATAATAATAATAATAATAATAATAATAACAGATGTACTAATTTCATTTTCCTTGGTTCATTTGCCTGTTATTATAGTTGATATAGACCCATTTCATTGGTATCAAATTACTTACCAAAAGGAAATATATATTTGTTGCCAACATCTATGAAATTTCCATGGGTCAAGCTTGTCATGAATGAAAACTATAAGGACAGTTTTAAATTATAGCACCAAAAAAAGAGAAACGACAGATTTAGATATTGTTTAACTAAAACATAACTGAAACAAATCTGGTTAGTCATCCATCAAGGGACTGGAATCTTTAGGCAGCTTGTTATGTTGGGGCTGATCAACTAAATACAACGCGATCAATTGAATGCATAAATAAATCATCCTATTTTCCAATTTTTTAATCGATCATCCCCAATACAACATGTTCCTAAAAGATGTTGGTCATATGACCGTTTCTATTGAGTGACTAACCAGACCTGTTGCTTCTCTGCTTTACACCATTTTGGCTTAAGAAAGGCTTTCATAGGAATGCTCTACTTTTAGATAATCTGTACTCAGTTAGCATCAACAAAGCATCACATGGACAAATTATCCAGGAAGAATCAAATGATACAAGATATCTTCTGTAATGGACATTGGTACAAGAACAATCTAACCCAATTCAGCCTTACGCTGATGTAAACTAAACTTAAACTATACTATCAAAAGACTCATTAACCCTTAATTGGATGACCCAGAAGACTTTCCTAGTTGACCGTCCCCAATATCCACCCCCATGGCAAATGCCACAGGTCAATCTTTCAAGTCAAGCATTAAATGACCAAATACCAAATTCTATCGAATAGATAGCAATTATTGGAGTAAATGACCAATAAGTGACCAGTAAGTGACCATTGAATGACCAATAAATTTTTACCGGTTCTTCTGTGTACATGTATAATTATCTGTGTGGCTATTATTCATGGGATGGGCGGTGAGATGTGCCTGTACATGCTGGAGAGAATGAAAGAGAATGTGAATGAATTAGCAGTTAGACCAACATCAAAAACCAATTAAAATGATTTAATTAGAAGAATAAAACACGGTAAAGGTTTATGTGGAAGACAGGCAAAGTTATTCTAACACACTCACACATATGCATTCATGCACATACACATGCAAAGACAGCCACGCGTATTTCCACATAATTAGACAAGATCATCTTGTCCATGGAGTTTACAAAATCTGCAAAAGTCAAGTAATGATTTCCATGGATCACAGAATACAGTTTCTCAATGAGATCATTGTCCATTGACTTGCAAAGAAGTGACACCATATTCACTTCTCAGACGTTCATCCTAGCTCATGTAGCTCAAATACTAACCAATGTGGAGTGATGCAGTTTTTTTCTGCAAAAAGTCAAAGTCACTAGACAACATAACAGAAGCGAGCATGCTAAAATGTCTCATTTGTGTGCTGTTTGAAAAGTTTGGTGTCTTTTTGAACAATCTTCAACCATGTGTATATTTGTTTATACACACGCACATACATTTGTTCAAATTAAGACAGACATGCACTCATATATAGAGGCACACAGACATTCTCACAGTCACACGTACAGACACAAACAGATACACACAAAATTATATTAAGTATAAGATTGGATTGCCATAAGTGGATAGATAAATTCATATAACTAAACATATTTACACACACAAGTAGATATGATTTAACTGAGATTGTTAGATACACACATACACACACATCACATATACACAGACATGAATAGATATAATCATACTGAGATAGGTGGATAGGAATGCACATAAACATACACACATTTATATATATATATACACACACGTACACATAACTATTTACTCAGTCCAGTAAAGGGACACTGTGAAGCTCAAACTCATCATACTACAGGGTCGGATTGACAGTGTTGTTGGTCCTTGAATGTTTTGATATTTGGGTCCCGTAGTGTTTGCCTGATTGCCCGGATACTCAGTTTGCCCCTGCTACAATACCTAATTTATCTACAAGATAAATTTGCTAAGCATCAGGGACTAAGGCGCCATTTCCCTTGGTAGGCTATTTTTTCATTAATATTATATGGCTGGATAATCGAATGTATCTTTAACTCTTCTTTTCAACCATGGCATTTTTGTTTATTTTTGTTTATTCATGGCCAGAATTTAACATATTCAGTAACACACCCAAGTCAGTGAAGCACTCTATTCTTTTAAGAAACACTATCACAAAGTAGCATCTCATTCCTTTAGTGAGCTGCTCTAATTTAAGTCATGCCTTTAAGATGTGACTAGCCACAGGGACCAACATACTTTGGCACAAGATCATATGACCACACCATGGCACAAAAATACACCAATTGGTCTGCTTGGTAGATGAGATAGTTACATATTTACTACCAGTTTCAGTGGTAAGTGTTTGAGCCAAGGTAAGAGCCTCAATTTCAAATACAGATACAGTACCAATTTTCCAGCACACTTAGTTCCAGAACTGTGCCAGATTATTAATTTTGATGGACCAACAGAGGTCATATAATGCTAATTCAATAATACACATCAGTCTCACTGATTATACACATCCCATACCTTTAAAGCATTACAAACTCAAATTGAACAAATATTAGATATTTATTAAATTACAATGACAGACCCAATACTTCTCAGCTGACTCTGTCAAAGCTTAGAGAATGTGGTTATAAAATCTGGTAAAATCCTCTATATTCACTTATCATTTCATCTACATTTCACTGATAGCTTTTTAAACATTCTAAACTTCATATCCGTATCAAAAGGTTCAATAATAGTCAAGCCATGATTTGTGCTTTTACTGAATTTGTGACTGCTAGACCTCAAAAATCCTTAAAAGAAAACTGTTATTGTTTCAAATGGGTGATATTTTGATTGAATATTTACTTTTTTCTGTTGTTTATATCATCTTTCACCTGATTAGAAAACATTTCATATGTAACAAGCTAATAGTCATGAAAGTGAAGAATTCATTGGTATTAATGGAAAAAAAATAACTTGAAACTTAATTCCAATGGAATGTCACTTGGCCATCCGTATGACCCACCAGTTAATCATGAAGGAAATAAGAATAGGAATGATGGTGAAACGTTGCTAACCTGAGGTTCCAGGTAGACATTTACTTTATGGTGTCCAAAGTGTGAATATTTGGGGTACTCCTCTCCAACTCCTCTACTGAGGCGGGATAAATGTAAGGTCTTTCCCGTAGTCATTGCTTTGGGGTCCAAATTTGATTACCTGTTGAGCAGAACATATATTCAAGAGTAAGTCGTACCAGAAGAAATCTTTTTAAAACAATCCAAAAAAAAAAGAAAGATGGTAGAGGCTATGCATGAGTTAAAGTACAGGTGTAACATGATCTGAAAAAAAGCGTCAAATGAAAACTCAGTCACAGACCTGAGTTCTGTTAGATTGTTTCATGTTATACATGCAATAAATAAATCAGAAAGCAATTCAAGAACACATACCTCCACTTACCCCATTGTCATTCAATACTGAACAATCAGGTTATGGATACTAGACTATGGCGTGACAAGAGACATATCATCAATAGTTTGAACAACTATAATGCATCATTGTGTATGATATGGTTGGACTATTTTCCTCGTCTATACATTCAAATGGCCTCAAAAAGGCCATGTCTAGGGGGAATAAACTGGTCACCAAATAGGTCGCCTAATCAAAGAGAAGCAACTCATAATTTTGCACTTTAACATAACACCGATGTATAGGAATACATATATAAAAAACAGATGTGACTTGCCTATTCCAATACAAGCACGTATTCTAAGAATTGATTCCACATTCTAGAATCAAGAACACCCAACAAGGATCAGTGTGTATATGGCCAAAACATTTTGAATAAATGAACATATTGACAAGGAAAATGATCCTACCATATCAAACAAAATGATCAACACACCCTGTCTAACAAAATACAGACAAAAACTATAATGCAGTTTATCATATTCATTTAAAAAAACCTCATGAATTTTGATATGACCAAAAAAAATTGGAATATTTTGAATGATCAGTTATATAAATCTCAAGATATTCATGTGAACTTCATTTTGACATCTCTTAACAAATTCAAAAAGTTAGTAGTACTTCAATGGATATTCAAGGAAATGCTCATCTGTTATCTTTGTCACCATTACACCCCAAAAGCTTTAAAAATTGTCCAATCTTGCAGTGCCCACAAAATAGCAAAAATAATTCCTGGATCCACCCCAAAATTTAATCAATTGTTCCTTGGCCCAAGGCTCACCCTTCCAAAAAATTCATTGAAATTCATTGAGAATTTCAGAGACAAACAGACAAATAAAGAGACAGACAGAAAGACATGGGGGGGATATATAACATCTGTCCAACTTTGCTGGCAGAGATAACTAGTTAAAACCAATTATTACAAACCATGAACCAAAACTGTCAACATAAGTTTCCTCAGTTATTAAGTTGGTCCGGCTGGCTGGCTCTATATGTATATATGCATGTATGTATCATGCCTATAGGCTGCATCAATGGAGCTAAGTGGCTGAAAATTTAGACATTCACTCCTTACAATGTCCACAAAAAAACATTGGTTTTTGAAAATTCCCCTAACAAATAGGTTTTTATTGGTGGGTTCAATTCGCAATGTAATTTAATGCTAAATTTGTCTCTTTTTTGGGTCTGACAGCATTCACGCTTGTTTCTTTAATATTGTTTATTCAATTTTTTTTAGTGATCACTGATCAAGAAAATACAAGAGAAGTAAATTATTCATTGGTCTTTTCCAAATTTGTAATTTTTTCCCCCAACATGGCTTGCTGCCATAAGACATTGGTTGCGTTATGCTTACTATTGAGTGATTAACCAGACCTGAATCTCTTACTATTCTAATCTGTTGGATTTTCCTTCACAAACTTTTGACTGATTCATTCTCTGGCCTTCTTGGGGTGAAATTTTGTTCTGTGAAGGGCTGTGTTGCATTATGGAGAGTTGAAAATGAGATTTGTAGTTTACTGGGTTATGTCCCTTTAATTCAAGAGGCCAAGTTGAAGACTGTCAACCAAAACTGACAATAGAGTTTTCTTCAGTTTTTATTTGATCTGGCTGACTAGTTGACCATGTATGTATGTATCTATATGCTTTATTCTCACTATTGTTCTGTAGAGTTCTGGGATTTAAGTTTTGAGTTTATATATGTTTATGTATATATATATATAATTTCATCAGTGTAGATATGTTTGTGTATACATATACGGTAGGGGTTTTAGCAAATATATCATAGATATATGTATATACATAGTATATGTATAATTATATATATATATACGTGTATGCATTTATATATATATATATATATATATATATATATATATATATATATATATATATATATATATATATATATATAGTTCATAATATAGGAAACAAGAAGGAAGAAATATTTTTGTTTTCATAATTACAAGACCAAAACATATTGCCAGTTGCCAATGAGTGCATTAGTATAAAATGTCAACATTCACAGGTAATATCTTTCTAATATATATATATACATATATACATATATATATATATATATATATATATATATATATATATATATATATATATATATATATATATATATGTGTGTGTGCATATGTATTTTTGTATCTATATACAAGGTAATACCCAACAAAGGTTTGTATACATCAATCTATCTATTTTCACTAAATATTCCACACATATCTTAAAATCCTTTCACAAGGAAAGAATTGAACTTGTTTTTCATCATTTCTTTTTGTTTAGGAAAGTTATTTCATGATTTGATTTCCCCTAAATGTTGGGTCAAACCATCCATCTGTCTATCCACTATTTATCAATCTATCTCAATCTATTCATATCTATTTATCTATCAAAAACCATCAACCAAAACTGTCAGCATAGATTTCTTCAGTTTTAAAGCTGGTCTGGCTGGCTGACTGGCTATGTATATATAGACAGCACTAATAGAGCTAGAGGGATGAAAAATTAAACATCCACTCCTTATAATGTCTAGATCATACCCACTTACACTTAAATAGGTTTTTAGGGACGGTCAATTTACAACATTAGTGTATGCAGAATTGGTCCCTTGATTTGTATCCGACAAC